>JAWNLH010001166.1:0-12974 GCA_035042485.1 Drosophila cyrtoloma | reverse complement strand
GACTTGATCGGGATTTGTAACAAGTTTCTCTGCTTTGGAGTTGAAGCACGGTCTACGAAAGTAATGTCCGCAAGACGTTACTAATAACTGAACACTGTTAAGCTAGTATTTCAGAACAAATGCAACAATGTTTGCCTGTGTTACTAATTCGAGTCAGATCTTCTGTACTATGAGACAGAACCATCTCGGTAAATGACTTGCGAACATTTGATTAACTAATTCTAGTCAATCAGTATTTAATTTATACATCTAATTTTAACAGAGAAGGAGCAAAAGAAATTTTAAGATAACAAAATTGTTCGTAATCACGATATCGATAATAATATGGGAGTCATGCAACTGACTGTAAACTAGAATAGAATTCCCTTTAGTTACATAATGAGATGCAACAAGAAAGAAATTATAAGGAGAGCCAGGAAACTATATGTCCTTTCGCGGCGGATTGCGCTTTAAAGCCGCTTAATCCTCGTCCAGGAAATTCCTTAAGGTTTCTGAAAAGGGATATTAGGCGAAAGGGAATTCGGTATCTGCATAAAACAGTCGTACCGGTAGTGGTGAACTTATCCAAAGTGAAATTAAAGGGGATGGCTGCAGCTCAATACTCCGCAAATCCAATAAACAACCTATAAAACCTTCGGAGTAATAAGTAAACAAGGAGTAAAAGGTATAAACTATTATTTGACAACGGAGTTATATCCAATAAAAGTTATAACACATCCAGTAAGTCAAAGTCTACACCCACTAGCTATTGGGATTATAACACTAGGCCATGAAATCTATTGAATTGTCTTGGATCCGTAGCATATTCCAATAACAAGGACAAGGGGTCCATTAAGAGAATGATCGGAGGTAAGATAAGATGTCGAACGTTAAGTGTGAGGTGTTTTGACACAAATTCTTTAATTGAAGTTTGGTCCGATTGGTTCAGGCCGGTTCGGGGCATTCGTGCCATTCGAGCCATTCTGGCCTTTCGGGCCTTTACGTTGGGCGCCATTTTAATTAATATTAATGTAGCATATAACCTGGTATTTGACGAGCAGATGTTAGTGTAGCCTACAAGAAGTGATGCACGCGCTGGTTCCGGCTGTATGATCGGTAGTTGGTCGGGGTTCCTGGAAGTTACTTGCGCTACGTGCTCGCTGTGCATAATACTAATTAAACGATATCGCGTGCGGTTATAGTTCGATCAAATTACTGGGAAGGGGGAAGAGAGAAAAAGGGAATAGGAACGATCTCATAAATATCATATGGAGGCGACACTCCTGGGTTTTCGTCGTTGAGCTGGGCTGATGTAATTGCCACAGCAGATGCCCACCCTACCTAGATCATCCGGCACCTAAACATAATAATATTGGATGATCCCTAAAACAACGACTACTTATTTCATCCTCTATTCAGTGTGCGTTGCATGACTCCCAAAAGACAAAATTTAATTATTCATTTTAACAATATTCTAATAACAGAAATTCATTTATTTTAATTTTAGTCTATGGGTGATTAATTTTCATTTTGTCACATCTAATATTTTTATCTTGTACATTATTCGAAAATTATAACTGGTTTGCCAGTATGTCCTATTTTAGGTTTAAAGTCAGATTGGGATGCTTCGTGGCCTTAGAAACGTCGCAGGCATTTGGATAATTGTTTACATATGTTACCATATTTGGCCAGTAATAAATCCGTCTGAGTCTTTCCAAAGTTTCGTTTATTCCACCATGCGCATGCAAAGGATCATCGTGAGCTGTTTTAAGGGCAGACAATATTAGAGGCTGTGGCATCCAAAGTTTCCAGCATACATAATCTGCAACCTTGGAGTCTGCCGCATGCTCGGGTCGACGGTAAATAAATTCATTTTCAATCTTTACGTCTGGTAAAGAAGATTGGGTTGTGCGAATCTTATTCTTTATAGACTCGTAGGCTGAGGACTTAAATTCTGGAGACTCCAATTCGACTATTAAGCTATTAAGTACAACAGAAGACAAATCTTCCGTATACGTGTGCTGTATCTTGAATTTAAGCCTTTGTAATTTAAGAGACCAACGAGCTAGCCGTGAACTAAAATCCACTTGGGTCATGAGCCATTTTAAAGGTGCATGATCCGTGATCACAGTAAACTCTTGACCTTCATATAGACCCTAAAATGTTTTTGATGCCAAAACAGCCGCATAGCACTCCTTTTTGGTGACCGTATACTGCCTTTGGCATAGATTAAGTTTCCTTGACATAAATGTAATTGGCACATCGTCACCATCACTATTGGTCTGCATCAACACAGCTCCAACTCCAGTGCGACTAGCGTCACATATGTGTTGCAAAAGGCTCAGCAAAGTTTGGGCTATGCAATACCGGAGCCGAACACATGTGATTCCTTAAGGACTCGAATGCCTGTTGAGCTTCCTCAGTCCATTCAAACTTCCATTTTGCCTTGAGAGTATCAGACAAAGGAGATGAAATAGAAGCATAATTTCTGATAAATTTATGATACCATCCAGTCATACCAAGGAACCTGCGAACTTGTTTTACTGAGCGTGAAATTGGAAAGTCCTTAACGGCTGATATTTTGTCTGGATCTGTACTGTGTAATGTACCAAGGTATTAACTCTTTTTATCTAAGCTATTTTCTTTTTAGAATAACTTAGGTGGTCTTACTAATGATTGGCTGATGGAGTTGCCAATTTAAGTGACCGGTGTATTGTTGAGCTTGAGGTGCGTACTCTCGCTATGCTCGTCTTAGCTCGCCGGATTGTCGGGGTTCTTTTCTCACTCAAACAATACGGATGTGCTCTGCCACATTTAAATAGTGCGCGTTTACAAAACATGTAACACTTGAGTTACGGAAATTTAATTATAAATTATGGGAGACGCCGACACGTCCTATTACTATACGGAGACCCTAGTCCTACTAGAGGGAACACTGATGGTGGTTGTCCCTCTTCTCTACCAACCCTACCATAATATCGACATCAATTTATTACGTTATCCCTTGGACGGACTCTTAAAATCCTACCACATTCTGTAAAAACTTAGCATGGATACTCGACAGACGAATACTACTCCTTAGCACCTCATTTTAAATTGCTTTCATTCATGTATTCTCTCTTAACTTATTTCGGTAAGGTTGAACATTACTCTTAATTCTAATTTCTATTATATAATTGAACTATAATCTATAAGTACATATTTTTTGTTAATTCATATTCAAACATTCTTTTATCATATGATATATATAGATTATTCTCCCTCTTCTATGGCTTAATTAATTATTATCGTTATTAAATTTAAACTTCATCATTTTCTCATTAATTATATACGGCTTCATGCCCAAATTCAAATTTAGAATGCGTTGCTTATAATTAAGGCTTATATATACATCTTGAATTAGTTTTGATAATGGACTTTACTTGGCATATTTGACTGTGGGTCGGTCTTGTGTTTTTTTTTTGGTGTATGTATATGTTTCTCTTATTTACTATGCAGGTCGTACATATCTATTTTTTTATGCACCTACATTATAGCTAATGCTCTACTCACTCTACGTTGATTGTTTTTTTTTTTTCATTTTTTGTTGTTTTGAATCGATGCGATCGTTGGGCCCAATGTTCGTCGACGTAGATGATGAAGCTGTTTTGAAAAATTATTTAAACATTAGAAACACATATATATATATATATAATTTACATTTGACCATCCGTTTCAATTAATATCAGTCAGTGTATTGACAAATTATCAACGCATCACTACTTCTTCTTACTATGACGTATTTATAAATTTATACAACATGAACATATTAATATAAAACAAAACTTCAACAATTACATTTCTACTATCAGGATTTATGATCTGCGCAACTTATAAACTGATAATTTACGTTTTATATATTAACTTTTAAGGTCACTTGGCACTAGCTGATAATAAATTCGGGATTAATTGATTGCAAACGGTTTATTGTCTCCTGGACACTAGCAAAGATCCGCTCAATCGGGATCCAGGGAATGAAGTTCCTTCTTCTAAACACTCTTCGCCTTCCGTCTGTGGACCAAGGCCAACTAATTGTAACCTTGTGGGGCTATATCACTCCCTCGGTGTAATTTCTTGGTGGTAGTCTGGTGGCAGGTCTGGCCAGAGAAATTGCCTATAACGATAGTAATTGGTAATTGGTGGTTCGGCCAAATATTTTCCTTTCACCAATTGCTCTAACGTACCTTTTCTTCACAATCGCACTTCCACAATATTATATATATATATATATATATATATATATATATATATATATAATCCACTATAAACTTTTGGAGTTACACTCCGTCTTTTATTTTCTTCACTGTCAATGTGTTACGTACACGACTTCTTTTCTTCGATAACCTTGACGGTTTGACCGCAGCAAGACCTCGCTTGCACCGTCCGCCTATTGAAAAGCTTCTTGCTGAGCGCTTGAGCGCTCCTGAGTGAGTGATTTCTTGCTGCGTTTTGAGTGATTCTATTCGGTTATCTGTACCTCTCTTCACTTGAGCGGCCGCTTAATCACAAACAACTAATTTAGTGTGGACCAAGAATTGCACCAAACGAATATTATTATTGAACGAATACTTCACCCCCCACCGCCACAGATAATGAAACGAGACTTACTCGTAGAAATATTATCTGGAACAATATTGTCGCTACGAGCTAATTTTTATATTGTATGTCTTTCAAATGATAAACTCCGAGATTCTTTCCTTTATCGTCTACTAACTCATAATAATATGAACTACGTTTCTTATGGATTTTGGCTGGGATGAACACAGGTGCTAATTTAGAATTAAACTTTTTGATAGCATTACTCTGAGCGAAGTTTCGGGCATACACTGAATCTCCGACTTTAAATTGAATTTCGCGACAACGCAAATTATATTTCCGCGCGTTTGCTTCGTTAGCCTTGTTTACATTTTGTTTTGCTTTTTGTCTCATAAGTTGTAATTTGTCAGCATAGTCTAATCTGGTATCGTCGCTTACCAAATTTAAGTTCCTTAATATACCATAATCTTTCCCATTTAGAATCATATTCTGAACGAATGACAGGAAATAAGGAGAGTATCCAGTACTTCTATGTAGCGTAGCTCTTAACGCTCCACTAATGGCATTTAAATTTGTGTCCCAGTTAGTATGTTCTTTACCAATATAAGCACGAATTGCGGCTATGACTGATCGGTTCAATCTCTCACTCGCATTAGCTTGTGGCGAATATATGGCTGTGCACTTTTGTGTTATACCAAAGCTAGTAAGGAATGATTGAAAAATACTAGATTTAAATTGTGATCCATTATCAGTCAGGATAACTTCTGGTACTCCAAAAGTGTAAAAGAGTGATCCTTCAAGATAATCACAAATTTTTGGTGCCGTGAATGAAACTTAGTAAAGTGGTCCACAATTATGAGTAGCCCAATATTACCGGTTTTCGTACGAGGATAAGGTCCTAACAGATAAATGTATAACTTCTGAAATGGTCTATCAGAGGTGAATGGCTTTCCCATTGGAGGTTTCAGAACTATATTTGGACTTTTAGTAGTGCGGCATATTTCACATTCCGATATATATGTTCATATTTGACTGACCGTACGTGGCCAGAATAAGTATCTTTTTAGTTTTTCAACCGTCTTACTCATCCCACAATGCGCTGAGTTTGGTGCGTCATGAGCTTGATATAAAACATCGGTAATTAGTCCTGATGGAACCCAGAGTTTCCAACTTAAGTCTTCTTGTGCTTTATCCTCAATGTCGAACTCTGTTCTTTTATAAACATAATTATCAATTACTTTCAAGTCTGGTAACTTGGAACAATTTAAATTAATGTTTTCAATTAGACTCAAATATTCTGGTGATTTAAAATGTTCTGAGTCTAAATATATTATTGGTCCAATGCCAAGAACTTCTTCATTTGTTGGGTCATTTTGACGGGATATGGTATCTGCCACAACATTCTGGGATCCTTTTCTATGCACGATTGTGAAAGTGAAACTTCTTAATTTCATTGACCATCTCGCTAATCTCCCAGACAAATGTTTTTGACGCATCAGCCATTGTAATGCTGCATGGTCTGTAATAACCACGAATTCCTTTCCCTCAATGTAGGAACGACACTTTTTAATACCTTTGATAACAGCAAAACATTCCAATTCAGTAACCGAATAGTTACGTTGGGCATTATTTAATTTTTCAGACATGTATGCAATCGGTAATTTCGTGTTGTCTCTCTCTTGAGCTAATACGCAACCGATACCATACTTGCTTGGGTCTCAAAGCAAAATAAACGGTTTTGAAAAATCGGGGGTTATCAATATTAGGGAATTCGTTAAACAAGATTTTAAAGTTTCAAAAGCCTGTTGAGCCTTCTCATTCCACTCTAAACATTTTTTCTTGGTTAACAACTCTGTTAATGCAAAAGTGACAGAAGCGTAGTTTTCCACAAATCGTCGGTACCAACCAGATAATCCCAAAAAGCGGCGTAATTCTTTTACCGTGGTAGGCACCGGAAATTCTGAAATTGCTTTTATTTTGTCGGGTTTGTTCTTATTTGACCCTCCCCGATGATAAACCCAAGGTATGTAATTTCGGTGATGCAAAAGTTCGATTTACTAATGTTAATAGTAAGATTAGCTTTTCATAAATTTAAAGCTATTTTTGGAAGGGAATTAAATGAGAATCGAAATCATTGGACAAAACTAATAAATCATCTAAGTAAACGAATACACGAGTACGTAGATGGGCTGGGATAACTCGATCCATTAAGCGACATCATTTTATATTGGTATAATGGTCTGTTTGGAATTTTAAATGCCGTGTATTGACGTGATTTGTCGTCTAAAGGAATTTGCCAATAGGCGTGTTTCATATCCAAGCCGGTGATAAATCGAGCGGGCGATAACCGGCTCAGAATGCCATCAATATGCGGCAAGGGATATGCATCACGCTTAGTCACTTTATTTATTTTTCTAGAATCAAGACACAATATGTATTTGTCTACTTTCTTTACTAACACACAATTACTACTCCCGGACTTGTCAACTCCTCAATGACGTCAAGTGAAAGCATATTGTCTACTTCCGCAAACATTATTTTCTCAATAGCTGGCGATACAGGCCAATGTCGTTGTTTAACTGGAGTAGCTGATCCAACGCCTATTGAATGAGACGTTAAACTAGTTCGACCTAATCCTTCAGTACTGAATGATGGGAACATATTTATTACCTTATCCAGACGTTTTCTTTCTTCTAGAGATAGGGCATGGAATTTTTGGTCTTCGGGGTTGTTTGAAGCTCCAACATATAATTCTGATACTTCTGCCGATAGGGTGATCTTATTTAAAAGTCCGGATTTCTCCCAGAAGTCTATACCAAGGTAAACATCCTGTTTAAGTTCTGGTATGATAAATAATTCAAGGTCAGCAGCGCAATCTCGATAGCTTATATTTGTTTTGAGCTTAGGTACTACCTTACTAACGGTTCCGTTCGCTGTTCGAATTGTTCCTGCACACTTCTTAGATTTGCTGTGCGTCACTAACTCTTTTGCAGCGTTTCCCCCAATACAACTTATCGTGGCTCCTGAATCAAATAATGCGATATACTCCTGGCCTTCGATTGTCACGTTTGTTAATAATATATTTTCCGAGTTGAGAAAAATATCAGAAATACATTTTTTCCGGTTACGCTTAACGACTTTCCAAAACTCTCTTAGGCGTTTTGTCGACCGTCTTCGGCTTCACTATAAATTTAAAATTATCTATCGTATTAAATATTTGCTTACGGATAAGTCTATATTTTTCTAATCTTTTGTGTAAAGGAATAAGTGAAAAATTAGTTGGTTCTATGGATTTATCTACTGGTGAGATTTGCTCTTGATGTAATGAGTTTTGGTCATCTATATTACAGGTACCAGCTATTTCTCGAATTTGTTAAATTAGTAGCTCTTAAGGATGTGTCTGTTTGTTGTTGGGTGACACATCCCTCTGTCGGTTTCCCGAAGGATTACATTTACCACATTGGGGCTTGTAGGTATCTTTCGCACCGCATCCGTAGCAAAAGATTTTTCGTGGCCCTACACAATCATCGAATTTATGTCCTGTTTTGTCACAATTCCAGCAAATTGGAATTGTTTGTATGAAGCGATATTGAATTTCTGAAATTCCGTTCTGTTCTGAGTTGTCCTCAGGTAGTCCCTGACTATCGTCATGATTTGATAATTCAGCGACATATGAACGTAGAGTTCTTGGTTTTACCGATTTAATGTCGTTATAAAATTGTTCATGTCGGCTGATCTCCCTCCTAGGCTGTGATCTATTATGTATGTTCAGGTGGAGTAATTCATGATGAACACTTAGCTTAGCATTTCAAATTACCAATTCTACTAACTCATACTCAGCTATACCGTTCATGAGCCTATCTGTGAGATCTTCTATGCCACTTTGGTAGTCATCGAACATCTCAGTTTCGCCTTGACGGCGGTTTCTTATCTTCTCCCATATGTCATAATCAGTCTCTAAATCTTCGAATCTTTTCCGGAATTCTTCACAAAAATGATCCCAAGTAAAATCTGAATATGTATGGTGAAATTTCCAGTACCCATCATTCGCCTTCCCACTTAACAATAGATAGAGATGATCGCAGAGAAGTTTGAGATCATTGTTAAGGTTCTGTCTGGTAAGTGACTGGATACGATAAATAAATTCTTCAGTTCTCATACCATTTTTCGAACCATCGAATTTAACGCGCCATTTTGCATTATATTTAAAACTTTTTCTGGTGCTATTTGTGAGCTGGACCTGCTACGCGGTGCACTATTCCCTGAAAGGTTAAGTAGCAACTCGGAGCGGTTCAAGACTGGTTGTTCGTTCCCTACGTTATGAGTTTGTACTGTATTATTTAAATTTGGGGCTGTTGTTCGCTCCGATTTTTCTAGGTGCAGTAAGGTTAACTGCCTTTGGATAGATGTTTCAATCGTTTTAGTTAACATTTCTGTGATGTTTTGTACCAATTGCGATTGTTGGATAGTGACCGCGGACTGTACATAATTGGCTATCTCGACTTGGGTATTCAAGGAAAGATTACTGACGTTGCCGGGATCAGCTAAATTACGATCTGAAGTTGTTCCTTGTGTGGATCCAGTTGATATACCTCGTCTGGGAGTCGTTCCTCGATTCCTATTTGAATACTGCTGTCTCCTTGTCGGCTTCTTATGGAAGTCATTAGGGTCTTGAGATTCACTTGCGCTGGGTTGTAACGATCCCTCTTGCTGCATTTCAGCGAATAAGGTATTATTGGAAAATGTCAACGCCATAGCAGTGCAGTCTGCCGAACATGTCGGACAGTTTGGAACCTTCCTAACTTGCTCTAAAATGCAATGCATGTGAAACTTGTGTTTACATGGGGTGCTTGCTATAAGTTCGACTTCTCTTAAAACTTCGTTGCAAATACCACAAAAAGAGTCAGCTGATCGTAAAGCAACTGTAATATCTTCTTGGCTACGTCTTACAGCCATATTGATTTTGAAGATATTGAATAATATAATAAACTAATTGATATTAAAGAACAAAAAAAAATTATAAATGATTAAATCGTAATAATTGCGATATCTATTTTTGATTATTATAATGTCTGTCTTTCTCACATGCTAAAATTTTACAACATTTTTAAACTAGGTCTCAGTTAGTTTATCTATTTTATTAAAATATGTCTATTGCCGATTTGATTTTGGTACTTGAATTATTAGACGAAAATAGCAACAGCGCAGATATATCGTAATTCTAAATAATTCAAAATACTATATTTGTAATTGTTGGTTTATCCTGGTCGATCAATGCCATTATACAGAATTGAAACCGAAATATCCAAAACAAATCCTCTATACGTGTAATCAAAGATATTTCATCACGTAGTCACTATAAATACGCAGCTCAGTACTATGAGTCTGTTTTGGTCAACCAATCCAAACTGGAGAATTGCAATTGCGAAATCCTAAAACAGATTCAAGTCGTGAATCGGTATGTCATGACTTGTGAAAATTGGGAAACAAAAAATGAAGTTAGTTATTTGGATGGATCAGTGGATGAACTGGGGAACCAAGCAAAATCCGAGCTATTTTCTAAGAATATCCAACTCTGAAAGTATTACTGTATTAATGTGGTCTAGAATCGACTACTAAGCTGCTCGGGCCCCTCATTTTGGGGGCCAAAAATGTGGTATTGCCAGGGGTATTAATTCTTTTTATCCAAGCTATTTTCTTTTTAGGATAACTTAGGTGGTCTTACTAATGATTGGCTGATAGAGCTGCCAATTTAAGTGACCGGTGTATTGTTGAGCTCGAGGTGCGCACTCTCGCTATGCTCGTCTTAGCTCGCCGGATTGTCGGGGTTCCTTTCTCACTCAACAATACGGATGTACGCTGCCGCATTTAATTAGTGCGCGTTTACAAAACAAGTAACACTTGAGTTACGGAAATTTAAGTATAAATTATGGGAGACGCCGACACGCACACTATTACTATACGGGAGACCCTAGTCCTACTAGAGGGAACACTGATGGTGGTTGTCCCTCTTCTCTACCAACCCTACCATGATATCGACATCAATTTATTACGTTATCCCTTGGACGGACTCTTAAAATCCTACCACATTCTGTAAAAACTTAGCATGGATACTCGACAGACGAATACTACTCCTTAGCACCTCATTTTAAATTGCTTTCATTCATGTATTCTCTCTTAACTTATTTCGGTAAGGTTTTGAACATTACTCTTAATTCTAATTTCTATTATATAATTGAACTATAATCTATAAGTACATATTTTTTGTTAATTCATATTCAAACATTCTTTTATCATATGATATATATAGATTATTCTCCCTCTTCTATGGCTTAATTAATTATTATCGTTATTAAATTTAAACTTCATCATTTTCTCATTAATTATATACGGCTTCATGCACAAATTCAAATTTAGAATGCGTTGCTTATAATTAAGGCTTATATATACATCTTGAATTAGTTTTGATAATGGACTTTACTTGGCATATTTGACTGTGGGTCGGTCTTGTGTTTTTTTTTTGGTATATGTATATGTTTCTCTTATTTACTATGCAGGTCGTACATATCTATTTTTTTATGCACCTACATTATAGCTAATGCTCTACTCACTCTACGTTGATTGTTTTTTTTTTTCATTTTTTGTTGTTTTGAATCGATGCGATCGTTGGGCCCAATGTTCGTCGACGTCGATATGAAGCTGTTTTGAAAAATTATTTAAACATTAGAAACACATATATATATATATAATTTACATTTGACCATCCGTTTCAATTAATATCAGCCAGTGTATTGTCAAATTATCAACGCATCACTACTTCTTCTTACTATGACGTATTTATAAATTTATACAACATGAACATATTAATATAAAACAAAACTTCAACAATTACATTTCTACTATCAGTGATTTATGATCTGCGCAACTTATGATTTGTTCGAATTTTATGAACTCCTTAAGTTTTATGATCTGTTTATCCGCTCATATGCAGAACACAACAGCTGATAAGCACTTTGCTCAGAAATTATGTACGTTTGTATGTAGGCCCGCGCGCAGCTCAGCCGAACTGATAATTTACGTTTTATATATTAACTTTTAAGGTCACTTGGCACTAGCTGATAATAAATTCGGGATTAATTGATTGCAAACGGTTTATTGTCTCCTGGACACTAGCGAAGATCCGCTCAATCGTGATCCAGGGAATGAAGTTATTTCTCCTAAACACTCTTCGCCTTCCGTCTGTGGACCAAGGCCAACTAATTGTAACCTTGTGGGGCTATATCACTCCCTCGGTGTAATTTCTTGGTGGTAGTCTGGTGGCAGGTTTGGCCAGAGAAATTGCCTATAATGATAGTAATTGGTAATTGGTGGTTCGGCCGAATATTTTCCTTTCACCAATTGCTCTAACGTACCTTTTCTTCACAATCGCACTTCCACAATATTATATACATATATATATATATATATATATATATATATATATATATAATCCACTATAACCTTTTGGAGTTACACTCCGTCTTTTATTTTCTTCACTGTCAACTGTGTTACGTACACGACTTCTTTTCTTCGATAACCTTGACGGTTTGACCGCAGCAAGACCTCGCTTGCACCGTCCGCCTATTGAAAAGCTTCTTGCTGAGCGCTTGAGCGCTCCTGAGTGAGTGATTTCTTGCTGCGTTTTGAGTGATTCTATTCGGTTATCTGTACCTCTCTTCACTTGAGCGGCCGCTTAATCACAAACAACTAATTTAGTGTGGACCAAGAATTGCACCAAACGAATATTATTATTGAACGAATACTACAACTGATAATGCCATTGCCAATTACATGCCCCAAATACTTAACTTCTCGTCAGCAAAATTTACTTTTCTCGACGTAAAGGGTAAGATTAGCATGAGATAAATGTGAGGCAACTATCGACAGGACTTCGAGATGGCGATCGAAGGAATCGAAATAATCAGTATGTCGATTAAGACTTTGTTACGCAAATGCGCTGGAACTATTTTATCCATTAGTCTGGACATAGGCTGAGAAGCATTAATGAGCCCGAAGAGCTTGACAACGAACTCATATAAAGGACGCCCAGGAACTGTGAAGGAGGTCTTGTCGCGAAAGTTTGGGTCAGAGGTATTTGCCAAAAGGCATTCTGAAGGTCAAGGCTTGTAATAAACTCTGCTTTCGGCAACCTGCTTAAGATTACCGTCAATTAATGGCATAGGATACGCATCTCTAACGGTTACTTCATTAACATTTCTGCAATCATGTACAACCTAACTTTTCCCGGCTTTTTCACTAAAACGACTAGGGACGAGCAGGGGCTGCTTGATTCCTGAATAACTCCGAGTTGTAAAATCCGATCGAGTTCTCGTACATCAGCTTCTCAGTAGCAGGAGATACTGAATAGTGACGCTGTTTTA
>JAWNLH010001163.1:0-80385 GCA_035042485.1 Drosophila cyrtoloma | reverse complement strand
CAAATATTCAACAATCAAATATTTGAGAAAATTGATGGGATAATTTTATGATTCAATCAATGAATTTAAATTGCCCCTTTAATTCTGTATTTAGTGGAAAAGCAGGGTTTTCAATCATGAAAATTCAGCATAATTGTATTCGAATGATAGAAAGATCTATAGAGCTCAATTTTAATATGAATGAGAATCTTAGACATTTAAAACGAAATACCATGTGAATATAGAATTTTTTTATTTAATATTTATAACTTATTTGTGAGATTAATATTTGCAATATCGTATAAAAGAATTTATTTAATGGGTAATCTAAAGATTATCAATTACTCTTTGATTGATTCCGTGTCAAGTCTCTTGTCTACGCCCGATGATCTAAGCACTAACTGCTCAAGATTCACATTGTTGTCCGCCTCTTCGATGCTCCGTCGTCTTTCAAATGAAATAGACTCCAGAGTTTTCTTGAGTACAATAGACTGGATGTACGCTTTGCAATATCGTATAAAAGTAATTAATTAAATTTCGAATTTTTCTTATCTTGAAATCTAATTATATATTATTATTAAGCAAAAAGGTTTAAAGTAATCAATATCAAAGTATCAAGAGTTGAAGGTGAAAATTAGTAAAGAAATAATTTATTGTCGTGAACTATAAGGAAAGGAATTTATATTGCAGTTAGAAATTTCTACAAAGATAAATCATGTATAAAATATTACCGATAAACATACCTAATGATGTGAATTTCATGATATTGTTCGTAGATTTCTTAGAGGAAAGGAAAGCAAACAATGCCGGAAAAGTAAGCGATAGTAGGCAAACAGAAAGCAATCCTAAAATCATGATAATATTTTCAAATTTTTTATAGTAAAATGCAAGAAGGAAAACAATAACAGCACAAAATAGGGCAATAGTTGGTCTTGAGCTTAGACGAGAGCTCTTATTTCCGAAAGCAGCAAGAGTCCAAGATTGCAAATTTTTAATTGTAGGAAACATAATAAAAATGATGGCAGTGAAGGAAATTGGAATAAATAATAGATTAATGAGTACTGGAAAATATTGTAAAATGGATTTAGAGATATATGAGCTCTTGTACATTTTATCTAGTATGGCTGTTTCCTGTAGTTCACAAAAAATCAAACCAAACTCTCCAGAATGCACACCGACACCTTTAAATCCAAAAAGGCCGACAATCAAATAAAGAATCATTCCTAAAACAGAAGAAAGACTACAGATTCTAAGATTATTGTAAGGAGATTGATCTTGGAAATCAGCTTTCAATTCAAGAAAAGAAAATTGGCAATGAGATGCAAAGAGCATTATGTAGAGAAACGCCTTAACACCATCTAGCAAAGTGTTTCCATGTTCCGAATTGCAAACACCTTTGATATTTGTGCCCTCATCGTCTCTAAAATTTCCGAATATCGGGACTTTACTCATATAACCGCAGGCAAACATTATAAAAAAAAGCTAACGGTCACAAATAAATTGATGTCCAAATAAATCGATAACGAATTGTGATCCTTAAAGAAAAAATAAAAGGCTGCACACAGTAGAATCATATATAAGATCTTAAGATTATCCGTGGAAATAGAAGTATAGTTTGTAATTTTTAGTTTTTCAAAGATTAAGAAATTTATGATAAATTTCAAATTTTTGAGGAGAAAATATGAGCTAGATATAGCCACTACGACAAGTGATACTTGAACAGCTACTTTAAGATATTTCGAAAAGTAGAATGCAATGCTTTCATAACCCAATATCTGTTTCTCTTTGATAGAGTCGTCCGCAGTTGAATTAATATGGTCAGATGCATAAGACAAGAAATACAATGAACCGAATGTAGCAATCGAAGCAAAAATTATTAGGAGCATGCCATTAACTAGGCCTATATGTTTGATAATGCATGGTAAATATGCAATACCTGTTCCTAAAGTGCTGGAAACAGTTTTGATGATGGCTGATCTATTATTTAATTTTCTATCACTTAACATGGGTATAAAAATTTTTATTGAAATATTTAAAGGGGATGAAAAATATTATTGAATAATTTAAAAGGGATGAAAATTTTCATCGAATCATTTTAAATCATCTTTTTGCAAAAATTAAAAAAGAAATTACTGTAGATCAAAATTTTTAGATTGTAAATCTCACATTGACTGATTTGTGAACATTACAAAGTTGAAAATAAATATTATTTATGTTTGATAAGAAGCTAATAGTAAAAAAAATCAATTTATTTCAAAATATCTCTATAGCTAGTTAGAGATCGATGAAAATCTGATTACTAAATGAACGACTAAAACATCACTTGGATAGAGAACACTTAACCCAAACAAGATCGAACTAAACTTAACAAACCACCCTGAAATCAGATCTAGGCCTTATCATATCCATGGCGGACTTCGACAACTAGGAGCAGGTATATGTTTTATGTTCAAAATGGAATGTCTTTATTTACTTATATAAGCACTTTATTGAACCTCTCGGCATTTTGAAACAAAAAATATATAAAACTTCTAGGTATCGTGGATACTCTAGCAATAGTGTTGCATCTTCTGAATAGCCGCTGTGAAGATTTGTTTTACAGATGATTTCAGCCGACTGTCTTCCTTATTTTTGGCATTTACAAAAATTTTCATGGAGTTAAGAATGAAATGGCCAATCCATTGATGAAAATATAAGTTCAGCACTATAAAGTGTTTATTTTTTGCATGCCAGTATGAAGATTCTTTTCTTTGTTGCTCTGGTTTAATGTCATCTCGGATTCCTCTCAACTCCTTAAAATTTTTTTAAAACAAAAATAATGAAGATAGTAGACTTCCATTGTCAGTAGCACAAGTCTGCTGTTCAAAGTTAGAGCTGTAAAACTCCAGTATTATGAAGCATAATATTCTTTGTGATTTTAGTTTGGTTTCAAAATGGGGAAAGTTCAAGCAAATGATTATTTATATATGCCTACCAAGCCATTCTACTTTGTGTATAAAATATATATATGGCGGTCCTAGATTTGAAAACCAATAAACAGTATTTGTGAGTCTGAATGTATACGATGTTAGAGTAAAAAAAAAAAAATGTATTCAACTAGAAGCGCCTATGCCTCTATAGGAGGAAATTTTAAAACCCCTACTGAGGTCCTGGACACTTAGAACAAATCGTAAGCTTACTCTTTCGAGCTTCGGGCAAGCCCTTTTTTATCCATGCCCTCCCGCATGTAAACCATCCGGCCCCATCTCCCCTTTTTTCGGGGTTTTCTTTTTATGAGTCTGCTGTGACGTGACGTTCTGATTTAAACTGCAACTAATTTCACACACTTAAATGTGTTACTTATCCGGGAAACCACGAAAAGGCTACAGTCATCTGTCCTACGACAGATTTGTCCAACAATGTTAGAGTAATTCTTCCATTGAGTGTATCTTTAATATTGTCTTAGTTGCTGAAAACTTTTTTAAATATCGTGGGATTTTTTAGTGATAATTTGGGCAATAAGATTTCCACCACTCACTCATAAGCAATAGCAGTATTTTACAAATAAATTGACTTTTAAAAATTTTAAAACAGCCCTCTTTGCCAAGTAGTATAAAGTTGGCGTCTGAAATTGACGAAAGTTTTTAAGCTCACGATCAAATATTTTTAACGAATTAATTTGGGTGCATTCGTAAAAAAACATAAAAGTGGTTCTCCAGATAAATAGAACAGCTATTAATTTAATACTTAATTGCTGAATCGAAATAAGTCCTTGAAGATTACTGTGTCGTAGATTAAATAGATTGAGAGGTTGCAAGGTCTATGAAATATAAAAGTGTAAAAACTAGATGATAAAACTTCAGCCCAAATATACAGTGTATTACTCTTGTCTTCAGCAATCAATACCGGCCAGTATATGATCTGGGTTGTCTATAGAATTTTAGATTTCCGATTTTGTTAAAAATAGGGTTTAATAATCATCCAATGAAAAAGGTGTGCCCACACTAAATAAATCAGAGTTTTTTAAAAAAAATTTCAAAGGAATATTCGCGGAGTTATGAGCGAATATTTCTTTCTTGCCTTTTCAGTCATTTTCTAAGAATACTGTGAAATTAAATATCAAAAAGGTAGTATGCGAATGATGCGAAATATTAAATTCTAAGTACTAATATGTATATTTATTTGATAGAAATATGGCTAATGATGTTATAAGGCCAGCCATTACAACAAAATTTTATTTAATTTTTTTTTTTTACCAGTTATGGCATCATATTATATATTTCATTAATTTGGTATAGCTCAAGGGTGGGTTAAAAATATATATAGAAATTTGGTAAATATGTTAATCGTTCAGTTGAAAATATAAAAACTAGAAAATACGATTTAATAGCAAATGAGTTATCATTGATTTACAAGTGCAAAGTGAATATAATTCTATACCTAATGACCTGGGAAGGGCTGGTAACGAAAGACTACAACAAGTATAGTAAAGAGATTTGAGTTGAGCCTAAATTTGAAGCATACATCCAGTCTATTGTACACAAGAAAACTCTGGAGTCTGTTTCATTTGAAAGACGACGGGCATCGAAGAGGCGGACAACCATGTGAGTCATGAGCAGTTAGTGCTTAGATCATCGGGTGGAGATAAGAGAACCGACATGGAATCAATTAAAGAATAATTTATAATCTTTAGATTACCCATTAAATAAATTCTTTTATTTTAAAAAAAGCATTTGAATAAATATTTGTGAAAATTTTTGTTCGTGAATTGCAGTACAGATGCAAATCATATATATTCATTTAGGTCTTAATTATTCTAGAATTGAATCTAATTTCATTTATTATTTGATAGATTTGTCAATGTGGATTTAAAATGGATAAAAATTAATATTCGGGTACTACTTCAGCCTTCTTAGCAGCTGATATTCGTCTAAAAATTGAAAATGGCCGCTGGAATAAAAATATAAGAATATATGAGCCGAGAATGATAAGATTATCCGATATTCTCAGATTTTTCATTTTCGATCTTATAGAAGTCTCATTAGTTCCGAATATGTCATAATCACGATAAGGTAAATCATAGCGAATGATAATGAATGCCAAATAATAAGCGAATAATATTAATGTGCAGAATGATGAATATAATAGTGACAATGCCAAAGAAATCAAAGCATCATAAAAGAAAATGCAAACGATTATTAACCATGCAAAAAGATTGGCAGAAAATTGAAAATCATTAGAACTATATGATTTTCCGATAATAATCACAATCATGATCGGAGGGAATATTTTAAGAATTGGCAAAATAAAGATCAGAATAATTGATATCAAGCAAGAAAATATAATTCTGTTTAAATTTATTTGGTCTAGGAACGCAGAAAATGAACCCTTTTTTTCAAAATAGTTAGAAAAAAAAGCCAAGAAGTCCTTAGTGTCTGGATGCTTCAACTTAAAGACAGATATTATAAAATATCCTGAAATTGAAAAAAATAGTACTTTGAAAATTAACTTTTCTTTATGTTTATAAGATGTAAAGGCTATAGACATTGTAATGAAAAACATATTCAGTACCAAAGTGAAACTGTATAGATTGAACTCTTTAAATGTCAAATCATTTCTAAGATTAAGAGTATGACTTATTTGCAATGTAATATATCTTATTAAATTTTCATAAGATTTAACAAAAATTTCAGAAGCTCTGGCTGATAAATCACTTGAGACGTTTAAATCGTCCCTAAGGAAGATGAAAAAACAATGTAGAGCGGCTTTAGCAAAGCTAATGATCTCTTTTAAATTCATGGGCTCATTAAGTTGAAAATTATATTATAAAAAAAATCCTTTAAGAAAATTTTGACAAAATAATTAAAAAAACTGTAAAGGGGAATCTTCTAGAAAATATCATGTATCTGAATATTTACAACACTACAATTTTACTATAAATTTAATACTTTGAAAACTCATTTCTTAATATTCTTAGTAAACAAATATCTCTTAAAAGATTTTTAGTTTCCAAAAAATTTCCAAACCGAAATCTATCATGGTAAACTGGCCTTATTAAATGACACGATTCCGTTAGATTTTCATTTTAAGATAACAACTGTTACTAAAAATAAGAAATTTATTAAATACGATCAAATCAATGTGTTTATTTTTAATCAATAATATGTTCCCGGGATGGAAATCCTATCTAAGAGTTTTTCCTATCAAAGGCCGGAGAAGAAGCAAAAAGTGAAAAATCATGTATTGGAATTGAAGATAACAAAAGATGATATTGAAACAATTGATTTCAATAAGGAGAGAGAAGACGAGAAGTATGAACCAACAAGTGAATTCGAAGACGAAATGTATGGTCCGAGATGAATTTAAACCAGAGTAAGAAAGGAATGCATCTTCTTACTGTCTTACGATATTATAAACACTTTATAGTGCTGAAACTTCGTGCTTCCATTAAGAGATTGGCAATTTCTTTCTTAACTCCTTGTGAAAATTTTTATGAATTTCAATATAAGGAATACAGCAGGCTGCAGTTGTCTGTAAAGCATGTCTGATGTAGGAGGTAGAGGTGTAATTTTTACGACACATAGGAATCCTGTGTGGCTTTTGGTTTCAAAATGTCGGGTGGTTCAAGAAAGTGTTTATATATGGACACGAAGCCATTGCACTTTGTATATAAAACATATATGCTGCTCCTAGTTATCGAAGCCCACCAGGGTATGATAGGGCTCAAGCCTGAATTTAGAGGCATACATTGAGTGTTTTTCCGAGTTTGCTTTGGCCAAGTTTCCTCCATCCTTCGTGGGTGGAGTTTTTAGTAACCCGTTTGACAATAAGGTTTCGCCGATCACTAATTAGTTATAGAAATATAGTGAAAATAAATTCCTTTTTTTTAATCAATAATATATCATAGCTTATTGCGTAGATCTAGTCTATTGTACTCAAGAAGACTCTGGAGTCTGTCTCATTTGAAAGACAACGGGGCAACGAAGAGGCGGACAACCATGTGAGTCTTGAGCAGTAGGTGCCAGATCATCGGGTGAAGATAAGAAACTTGACAATGTATCAAGCGAAAAGTAATTGATAGTTATTAGATTACACATTAAATAAATTCCTTCTGATCATAGCTTAAATACTCGGATATATATGTAGACACTAGAATGAAAATAGATTTCAAGGTACAACAAGATAGACAGTATATGTTAATGTTTGATAAGAAATGAGATGACTCTAATCGAAGTTTCTACTACCATTTAGAATATTAAATTAGGGAGAAAATATGGAAAAAAAAAACGAAACAACTAAAAGCGCCTGTGCCTCTATAGGAGGAAATTTTAAACCTCCTACTAAGGTCCTGGGCACTTAGAACAAATTTTAAGCCCACTCTTTCGAGCTTCGGGCAAGCCCTTTTTTGTCCATGCCGATCCCGCACACACGCCACCTCTCCTTTTTTCGGGTTTTTCTTTTTATGAGTCGGCTGGCTGTGACGTGACGTTCTGATATAAACTGTTATTAGTTTCACACATATGAGTGTATTACTTATTCGGGAAACCACAAAAAGGCTACAGTCATCTGTCCTACGACAGATTCTGCCCAGATGTTCTTTCTTACTGGTGTAATTTATCTCCCAAATGGTTTCATTATCTAAAGCGCTTTAGTCCATAAAAATAGCGCAATCTATATGATTTTGAATTCAATCGCTTCACTAAGATGTTATCAAAGTAATTTAGAAATTTGTCTACAAAATGATAATTAAAAAAAACAGGTATTATTTCATTAAATAAATTGAATAAACTAAGATTTTGAATGTGCGATGTAACAGATATTCTCCAAAAAAAATTTATTGATGTTGCTCCTGTATATTCACGTATCAGATATTTCTTCATTTCAAGTTTTTAAATTCATCATTGAGAGAATATAAAGTTCGAAGCATCATTTCATGTGAATCAAAGAATTTATTTAATGGGTAATCTAATAATTATCAATTACTCTTTGATTGATTCCGTTTCAAGTCTCTTGTCTACACCCGATAATCTGTGCATTAACTGCTCAAGACTCACATGATTGTCGGCCTCTTCGAAGCTACGTGATCTTTCAAATGAAACAAACTCCAGAGTTTCTTGAGTAAAATTTTTATTGATAATATTTATTTATCGTAAATACTGAAAAACATGTTCTGAATCTGTAATCTCCTTAATCTTGAAGATTCTATTTTGATCTGAAAGTATAGCCGATCCATTAAAATTGTCATTTGCAGAATCGCAAACAGAGTAATAACTCTCAAATATAGCATTTTTTGAATCCAACAAATTGTTTATATATGGTTCGGTTTTATCTTCAATATCCAGATTTATTGGGGGTTTGGCCTGGCCCATAATAGCTAAAGGCTATTCTTTCTTTATCTTCGATATTATCGAGAAGGTCGTTCAGCTTTTCATGAAATTTCTGCCCTCTTAAATTCATGAATAGATTTAGAAATCTTTTAAAATTCATTACAACACTAAATAAAGGTATAAAAGATTCTTCGAAACTTATAAAATCTTTATCTAGCTCTTAATAATTTGGAACTTTATCATTTTTTACATGGTTAATTTCACTAATAAACACTGGTGCTTGTCGATAAGGGTAGAACTTGATCGATATAAAAGCCAAAGACAATACTAGACAACTTCAAGATAGCGATCACATTCAGAATTGGCAAATCTGTGAAATTTTTTCATATTTTACTCAATATCTAATTCTAACGTAAATTATCTTATCATATTATGCAATTTTCCGTCCAGTACGCTTCGAGTCTTTTCTTTTGTGATATTCTCCATGCATTTTTATAAGTTTGAATGACATGCTCAAGTGCATTAACTCCAGCAAAAAAATAATTATGCAAGGGGGAATTTAAATATGTGATGGAACGGCCCTTTTGAGTATTTATCGACTCATTGATACGAATTTCACCCAAATATAGTGGATTATAATATTCTTTGATATGATACACCAGATAATTTTTCTTCTGGTCAGAACTGGCTTTGATAATGTAAGCAATAAATCCTATAACGAGTAAACAAAATATAATACCAGCGATTAACAAAACAGTACTCGATGGTATGGGTTTATTAAATGATCAAATTTTATTTTCGAAAGACATGAACAAAATTTTTATGAAAAAATTTTTAGTTCGAATTACTAAAGCTAAAGAAAGAATGAAAAAAACCCTTATGGTCTTAAGATCTATTATTTACTAAAGGGGAAGAAACTTGGGTTTTCTATTTAGAGTCTAGCTAGCTTTTTCTTAACTCCTTTGAAATTTTTATAAATTATTAGAATATGGAAGGAAGACAACATGCTGAAGTTGCCTAAGATCATTGCTTAAGAAATATAAGCCGCATGTCAGATATTTACGACATATGATCGTCCCGTGTAGCTCTTAGTTTCAAATTTCTGGTGGTTAATGTTTGTACATGGTTACATTTCTCAAATCCGTTCTATTTTGGACATAAAACATATAATACATCTATTAGCCAAAGCTTATCAGGGTATGACTTCTATGAGCTGGAAAAGTGGTGATACCTCAATTTTGATTAATATTTGATGTGTTTTTCCTGGATCAGTTTTTCGATAGTGAGTGGCTAAATTCTAAATATTAAAACTTTTACCAATCATTCACGTTATAAAACTTCGTGATAATAAATCATTGATTTTTTTTTATCTCAATTAAAAATCTAAAAATTAATTAATAGTGATAAATAATTCAAATCAAATTGGGCTTTGTGAATTTAACGGTCAATATGTATATAGATTTCTTTAGGAAATTTTGTTCCGTTTAGAGTTCTGTAGCAAAGGAAGTGGATTTCTAATTCAACATAGTTAAAAATTATTACAATAAATATATTCGGAGAATTAATTGAATCTACGAATCATTTCAAACTAGCTTAGTTTCAAAATTAATTAAAATTTACGCGAAATCGACAACACCTTTGCGATGATATTCCTGGCATATATAGACATGTTACAATCTAATTTTACTTCTGGATTAGTAGGATTGTTAAAATTGAAAAAAAAAGAATGAGAAATTACCTCTGGAAATAATTCAATATTGTTTTCAATGAAATAAGCCCAGTTAAGATTGTCAATATCCTATTAGTAATTGTCTGCAAAGTGAAATCGTGATTCTCTCAGATGATTTAAACTAATAAGAAAATTTTTTTAAGATCGGTTCTATAAAAATATTACATTTCCTCGATCAAATCATGTTTTTTAATTGTTGCCGAATTTGAAAATTTTTTAAATTATATAATTATTTTCATTAAATTTAAGGAGCAAATTCCTCATTAATAAAAAAAAATCAGTATTAAAAAAAAATTTCAAGCCCCTATGATCGAAGTGAGAAATATGAGTCTTGCAGTCAAACACGTTAACAAGAAAGGGATGAGATATATCTTGAAAAATGTGAGTGCGAAATTTGAATCAGGCAAACTCCATGCAGTGATGGGACCGAGTGGTAGTGGTAAATTTTCTTTTTTGAACTTGCTCTATGGTAAATGTGACGCAGAAGCATTAACATCTGGATCTGTCTTATACAATGAAAAAGAAAGAGATCCGGTTATATGGTACCGTGATGTTTCCTTGGTCGAACAAAGCCAATTCAAAATCGAAGATAAGACACCCGAGCAGGCTTTTAGAGATCTTATGGATCTACACTCTGGAATCCCAGATGAGCATTTTAATAGACTAGTTGAAGGATTGAGACTTAAAGACGTTTTGTCTACACAAATTTCGTCACTCTCGGGCGGTGAAAGAAAGAGAGTCCACGTTGTCCTGGCTTTGCTATCCGCATCAAAGATAATTTTACTTGACGAACCAATATCAGAGTTGGATAGTAGTCTAGCCAAGGCCTTTATTGATTTTATGGTGAAATTCGCGACTGATCAAGACTTAACAATTATTATGAGTCTGCATCAACCTGATATTAAGGTATTTGAAAATTTCGACACTTTGCTATTTTTGCATCAGGGGTTTGAAATATATTCCGGTAAACTGGTAGATATAAACGAGTTCCTGAAAAGAAAGTCCTTTGGATTGGTCATTGGCTTCGAAATACCACAATTTATGCTCGAAGCATTTAGTAGAGGCTCTAAATTTGATGAGATTGAACAGTTGAGACCCAAGATTGCCAGGTATTGTACTAAGTTAGATGATGAGTGGAATTCCAAAAATCCAAAATTCACCAAAAATAAGTCTACAATTCTTGATTTTGAAAGGTTTGACTTCGGATGCGTTTATAGGCTTTTGAAGCATTCACCTTTTTTTGAATATAAAAATTCCTTGTTTTCCTTGATAATTGGAGCAGTAATGGCTGTCATCATCAAGTTTAAATTTTGCGGAGAGAAATATGATAATCAAAAGAGCCAGTCGTTTTTCTTGAATCTTATTTTCTGTTTTGAAATTCTTCATACGGCATCATTTTTATTCCACCCAATACATCCACAACTCACTATAAGAGAAATATTCAGTGATAGCCCAGGCATTATTCAGGTTATGAAAGAAATTTCTTATTCAATATTTACTGTTGATTCATTTTTCTATGCCAATGTATTCTTTATTTTTGGCAATAGGATTATTTTCTTTATACCTTTTTGGCTAATTTTATTCATACCTTCCGAATATAAATTTGGAACTATTTTCATACCTTACATGCTAGTAAAAACCTTACTTTCAGATTATTTACTCTTTTTCCTTAAGAATCTCGTAATATTCATTATGCAAAAATCTAGGGTTACTGGAATATGCCTGTATTTGATGTTAATTATTTCATCTATACTTTCTAGCCTTTCCCTCATACTTTATGGTTTCGTCGCTTTATTTAAATCAAAGCCAATATTGTTTATGATCTCTAAATTTTTCTTCAGGTACATGAATCCTTTATTGCCCGTTGATCTTTTACTCTCTAAATATCTGCCATCTGTTTTTTACATGTCTATTAAGGATGATATATTTGACAAGTGTGTGGACCCATCGATCAGGCTCTATACATTGTGTAAGGAGGTTCCGTTAACTCATATCAATTTTAGATTTAATCCAGACAAGAATATTTTCAGTACTTTTATTGAAGATTATTATCCTACATTGGTTGAGAATGATGTGGCAAATGTTAATCTTTCAAGACTGCTCAATGATGCTTTATTTGGCGAAGACCATATTAAAGTTATCATTTTCTATTTACTCATATTTTATTACTTTATATATATTTTAAGAAAAATATTTTCTCTAAATTTCTCAGTCCCAGTTAGGTTGCGGCTATGAAATTATTTTGATTATAATTTATAAGGCTTTCTTCTTCCCTCTCACAGGTACTTTAATATATTTGCTAGTTTCTTCTAAATAGTTTCGTTGCTTCAAACCTTATTAATAAAAAAAACGAAATTTATCAAACTAGAAGCACATGTGCCTCTACAGGAGGAAGTTTTAACCTCCTGTAAAGGTCCTGGGCACTTGTAATAAATCCTAAGCCCACTCTTTCGAGCTTCAGGCAAGCCCTTTTTTATACATGCTGCTCCCGCATGTTGAAGCCTTATTAATAAAATCGTTATATTATCTTCATTTAAATTTTTGTCGTTAGGACTTAATAAATTTAGCTAATCACACTGTATAGATTTAATTTTCATTTGATACATATATTTGTAAGATATTCATTGCATATATATTTTCATTTCTTTGAATAGAATTAAAATACTAACTGAAGAGTGATATTTGAAAGAATATTTCTATAGTTGAGTAGAGGCTTTATATCAATACTTTCATGTAGAAATCTCCCTTGAAATAAGTGTTTTCAATTGAATCTTTGCCAAGTCGATTATTTGAATTTCTGCCTATTTGTCAAAATACTTAAAACCGCAAATATTTTGAATCACGATGATCATTTAAGAATCTTTAATCGAAAATGAGCAATCTTTTGATTGATATAGTCAGGTAATAACTTCAAAATTTCCCAAAATTAGATGTAAAATGGGCTAATTTATTTTTCACAAAGCAAATTTATGTCTTCAATGTAAGTAATTGTTTTAACTAGCACACATTCTCGAACGAAACACTCTAAATCATAAATTTCCCATCCTAATGATCCTGTCTACTTGTCATTTTTCTTCTGTATAATTTTCCTCAGTCGGAACAAGTGAATAAATTCAAATGAAGGGGATTTGTAGAAATGACCAATCAGCTTAGAGATTTATTAATTAATTTTCTACACAAATATTGTATATATTAATAAATTAGAAAATTTTTATATTAAATATGGATGATTCATTCCTTCAATATTACACATTATCGACAGGTCAGGCTCCATTTGCCAATTACAGCAAAGATAGTATCTTCCTTGCTTTGGTTTTGTGTCAACTCAAACCATGACAAATTTTGCAAAATTCATTCTTATTTGTGGACAGTTATCTGATTAAGATGAAGAGTACCTGAAGAAATAATTATTCATTTAATTAATTACGTTTATAACCCAATTATTTTAGACTCCAAGACTAAGTATTCCAATTTATACATTGAATTAATGAGGGTATTTGCAATGCTAATTACTCTGTCATATCAAGTACCAAATAATTATTGGATTTATGCATTCATTGACATTTGTGAGGATTTCACCCTCAATTCTTGTAACGTTTAGATATTCCTCATCATTGCTGAAATAGAACAAATATTAAAAGACAATAGAGATAAAATTTCAGCTGTTAAATTTAATCCTATGTGAAATTATTCAGCCTTGATACATAATATTTAATTCTAGTTAAGTTATATTTTTAAATCATGAGTCTATATCCAATAATTACTGAGAAGGTGTATTGTTTTATGTTTGTTCTCTATAAATTTATATTGTGATATCCCTATTTCTGCATGGATCAAATCATTTAAAAATCACAGCATATAAAAAAAATAAAAAATTAAATTGTAATTAATTATCTGAAAGCAATTAGTTAATTCCTTCATCAAGTGATTAGGATGTCGAAATTATCTAGAAATTTTATTTTAAATTTGTATGAATAGTGAGAATGTGCTTAAAATTGCGCTTCCAGTTTATCTTAATTAATGAATAGTTACTTTTTTGAACCCTAACTTCTCTTTAGAAAACTCATTTTTTTATTAATGGGTATTTATTTATAATCACTATTTAGATTCGATAGAAATGATGCGATCTGATTGGAAGATTTTCTCGCTGAAAAGATAAATAATTTTTGATTTTTATCGAAATAACTTATCACAAATGTTAGAGTTAAACTTTGATTAATTTCATATTGCAAACGTCCTTCTGATTAAATACTTCAGGACAAAAATTCAAAATGTAATTGAATAGATCAGGCTTTGAAAATAATATTTTATCTTATGAACTTAAATCAAATATTTTTATTGTCTTAATATATTGATTTAATAAAATAACTATTTTTAATTTCAAACTTTTTCAAACCCAATGAAGGTTTTATTTTTTGAAAACAATGATTTACAAGAAAATAGAAAAAATTTTAATGTTCTCAAAAGTTATGGAACCAGGATTTCTCCACTAAAAAAGAAGTTATCAATAATTAGCAAGATTAAAACTGTTAATATAGAAAACTTTGATTTATTACTAAGTGAGCTCAAATTGGAAAATATGAACAAATTTCACGTTGAAATTATAAATAATATTTTATCTAATTTAGAAAATCCAACTTCCTTTGAGTTTTTCAGAATGGTTGAAGTATGTCATTTGTATTCGTTCGATACTGTTTTCATAAGCCAATTGCATTCTGAAATCAAGAAATTCATTCAAAAAAGATTCATTTTTTCTTGTTTTTACATTGAGCTTCTTTATTTGAAAAATAAGTTGGAAATTTCAAATACAATTTTAAAAATTGTGAAAGCGTTGAATCAAAAAGACAAATTATTTTTTATTTACTATCTTTTGACATTTACAAATCCAGAAATTCCTGTTGGAGATTCTGTCTTCGATATTATAAAGAAAGAAGTCGAAGAAGAATGCAAAACTCCGAACGACGATTCTATTGAAATTTTAAGAAAAATAATTCGAATTATGAATTTGCCTATAAAAATTGAAGATAAAAAATCTTTTTTTGATTCTATAAAATTTCAAAGGGACGAATTTAAATTTTATAGCACAAAAGAAAGCAAATTACTTCAAAGTGATTTGAAAATTGTAACTGAAGATCTGAATTCAACGGAATTGATCAAAATATCAGATTTTATTTCGGAAACACTCAAAAATATCGAAAAAATTATAAAAGATGACTGGAAAAGCACTTTAAACGATTTTCAAAAAATAATCTGGGAATTCGATGTCAATAAAAAAATTCAGATGATAAATTCAGGAGAATCCTTGAATTTTGATGATAACTTTATGGGTTTTTTAGATTTTTTAGGTTCTTTTCTAAAAAATGAACCTAAAAAATCAAAGGAATTCTGGAACAAATTAAAAAAAACTAAAGATCTGTCTTGTGTCAAATACTATTGTAGAATCTTTTCCAGGATCCCCCTTCATGTGAATCCTTTGAATAGTTTGCTGTCAAAAGATACATCAAAATTCACAGTATTAAATCTAATAATAATAGGAGAAATGGCAAAATTTGGTCTTGTAAAACCCAATCATCTTTTTACCTTATTGTTCTATTATCTGGATAATTCCTTCATGGAACAATTTACTGTTTTCTTTGAAAATGTAGCAAGGTTTCTGATTTTCAATAAACAATCAACTGACAAAATTAATTTAATATTTCAGACAATTAATTCGCTTAAGCTAACTCAAGTTGAAAGATTGGCCCTTGAGGATTGTGTTTCAAAAATAACAAATCCGAATCTATCAAAGATTGATATTTTGTCTTTTATGTCTTGGATTTTCAATAATTATTATGAAAAAAAGCATCCTTCTTTTATTCAGAATCTTGCTTCTTCGAAAAAATTTATTTATTCAATCTTCGTTCAACCAAGCTTATTTAATAACACCCATTGTATGCTCTACTGGATTAATGAATTCAATCTTGAAGCACAAATGTTTAACTTTTATTTGGGAATTATTAATAAATTCAAAATGAAGTCGACCTTATTCAAAATCATCGAACTTTTATCAAATATGAAGCAAAATAATAGTATTCATTTAATTTACAATACAATAGAAAGAAGTGAATTAAGAAAGGAAATAAAATATAAATGCTATTTGATAATGCTTGATTCTGAAATAAAAGACAAGGATTGGTCAATCTTAAAAACAATTTCATTATTTGCCATGGAGAAAGATAATTTAGAAATGAAATCGTTACTATTTAATATAAAAGAAAAGTATAAGGTTGATGTATCATTGAAAAAACTAGAAATTTCAGATTCTTTTGAGGAGGAAATGGACCTTTTAAGGAACATGGATGATTGGTGATCCAAAGATTACAATATTTTGAAGCTATATAGGCCTCCATTATTCATTCATCTTAATTTAAATCATTATGATTTAATTATATTGATTAAATGTGCTACTGTCCATTTATTTATCATGGTTTATTGATATTATTTATAAATTTACTATTAATGAATCAATTGTACAAATCAATGAATTTTTAATGATTCTTTATTTTAAAAATTTTACAAAAGCTCAAAATTTAAAATTGAAACTCAAGTTCGAATCCTGGTTTATTGAATTTTTTAGGCTGGATATTTTGAATTGAATACTAGACGTACTTAATCAAATAAAATCCTCATTCGATTTTGGTATTGTGAGATAGATATAAACAGAATGGTTTATAGGACATAATATTATCATTTTGTCAGCACCTTGCCCGGGTCGTGAAAATGTGGAATACTAGTTTTGATATGAGGATCAGTCAAGAATGATACACAAAAGGAAATGGAACGGTGCTTAATTAACCGCCCAATCTTTTGATAAATCATCATTAATATTAAAAAAGGCTTCAAATCAATGCTAGTGTCCTAATGATGTATATGGGCAGTATTATATTTTAGTATTTCTTTATTTTGTACATAAAAGGTCTGCTTAAATAAACTTATTACTAATGTTACCGGAACTCTTTCTTCGGATGGTCAATAGCCCATTTTTTATACTTAAGCTCACTATTCTAAATTTTCGGGATAATCCTTAATCATACATGGTAGGGTAGGCTTTGATTATGAAGACAAGAGAAATATTGGTACTTGGAATGTTGCTTTTGTCATCTAACTTCAAACTCTTCTATTCAATAATTCAAGAATCATATTTCGCAACCTATTTAATCCAGTACACTTTCCTTTCCTAAGATTTTTTTCTGTTAGCTATTTTGTAATGAAATAGTACGTTTTCTATTTTATTAAGTATGATTTTTACTAGTAGAACTAAATTATTTCAACCAATAAGATTTGAACCCAAATCTCAAAATTTTCCTTGATTTACGAAGTCAACTTCACTGCACTGCTGCACTAAAGAGGCTTGTCCAAATTATATTAATATTTATTCTACACAATGATAATAGAAAAGTAAATCAAATGAAGGGCTTAGATTGCTTAAATCAATTGTAATAACACTCATGAATTATTATTTTGCATTCATGTAAGATTAGCTCAGTAAATATTATATTACAATGCTTGAGCTTTCTTCTTTGGCAAACTAAGCTTTGTTGAGTTTTAGCCTGAGTATATATACGTATACAAAGAGTTCATATTAATATTTAAAATTTCCAATATAATTGAAGTAAAGAGATTTAGGATACTTGCTCATTAATGAATTAGATTGTGATTTATTTAAATGTACACTGGATCTTATGATCATTCAATCTCTATTGGATCGGTTAGGTAATATATAAATGTGAAAATCATTTGATATGTAAGTTCTCTTTAAGTACTTGCTTAGTATATGATATTAATTATTGATATTTTAAATTTTATCAATCAGACAGTCTTTGAAATTAATGAAATGCCAACCAAATTATATTTATTCAAGATAAGAAATTAACTGGCTTATAATATCAAATGTTTCATAGTTTAAATAAAATGTAACGTTGTCACTCTATTATGGAACCCGAATATGAATCTAGAAGATATGTGAGAAGAAAGCCTTGTTCTGATGGATGTTGTTCATCGTTGTGTTATCTGCTCTTGTGTTGTTGGATTTGTGACTGTTGTGGGTGCGACTGTTGTGGATGCCAAAGTAGAATATGTGGACTTGAATGTGGTTGTTGTATATAGATCTTAATTTTGCTTTGGAGTATTCATGAATACATTTCGATATAGTAACTTATGATTAAATTATAATTATTAAAATTTTCCTAGAATTACATCAAAAATGGGTGTTTTCTGAATAAATTGTCGATTTCCAAGATTACTTTTCTTGTTAGCAATTGTTTCTAAGCTTCTAGAAAATGTATTTTAGAATGGCATGAATATGTATTTGCTAATTGTATTTATAATAAATATAAAGATTTAAGCTGTTTGATTATACTATATCGTCAATGAAATCACTTTTTAGATTTCTATGAAATTAAAATTAAACTTTGCATATCCATCTTTCTTAAAAGCGTCTTCAAATTTCATCAGATACGAATAGATATTTACCTAGCCAATAATGAATAGTTGTATACTGAAATTAAGACTGTATATCGATGGTTTCATAAATCACGGCAAAAATTAAACAAAATTGTTTAAATTTTTTGATCTGAATGGTGATTTTCAGGTTCTACAAATTCAAAGTGTTGGGCATGTGCGTATTATATCTAGTGGGAAGATTAAAAGATCATTGGCTAAACACAAGTGCAAAATTCATTGCAAATGAAGAATTGGTATGAGTTATGCTTTCATATGTGTGTGTTTTGAAGATTCTCTCTTCTTGAACGTAAAAAATAACTGATGCAAAATTAATTTAGAAACTATGAAAAGGACATCTAAACAGAAATTTTTGATTTCTAGTTTCAAATTAGGTTAGTTTTAGCTTGGCTTTGAATTCTAAAAGACCATTTCTGAGATTAGAATTCAGACATTTGAAATTAAAGATAATTTCTCTTAAATCTTGGCAACATCGATTCGATGTTTGAATTCACTATCATAAGTTTTGATATAAGTCAAATAACAATACTATTCAGTGTATCAAATATTGATTCTAATTTGCATTTAATATCTAAATTAAGATTCTCTTAAAAATTTTTCAAAAATGTATTTATTAATGAAATTAAATCTCGAAACAACAATTGAAAGTTATGAAGAATCAGAAAATAGTCTTCTTCGCTAAATCTATGTATTACAATCATATTTCTCAAATCTCAAAAATTCATATTTCAAAAACTCTTTTTGTACAGTCATACATCTTAAAATATATTTAAAATCGTCCAAAATATAATTGTATAAATCTATAGCAAATTCATTACTAGTATCCGGAATATTTTCAATGTTATCTAAATACATCTTCATCTCCATCATCTTCAATTCACCTTCTAAGTGATCTGAAGTCTTAATTTCTTTCCCTACAAACTCATCTCTAATATTTAATCTATTGTTCTTATCAGCAAGTGTTGCCATACCTTTACAATACTGGCACTTAAAGTAAAAGTATGCTTCTTGTAAAGTCTTCAAACTATTTTTGAATTCAATCAATTCAACTAAATAACGAGCTTCTGAATCATCATTACTGAAAAATGCAATTAGGTCGCTTCGATTGAGATTGTAATGAGGGAAAATCAAAGAATGAAGTCCATTTGCATTTTCAATGATTTCTGATAAGGCTCGATAAAATCCATCTGATCCCATAAATCTGGAGAGATATATAAGTTTACGAAAATATAAAGAAAAGTTGTTGACCGGTATAAATGACTTTTCATAATCAATAAATGCTTTGTGTAATATCTCGTAATCTAAGTAATTTTCTTTTTTTGCTTGATTGATCTGGTTTATAAATTCGTCATGAATCTTAATCATTTCAATCTCGACATTATACATGAGATAAAGATAATATTCTACTAACTCGATATATATAAACTCATGGTCATTGAGTTCAGAAAATCCCAATAAGATTTCTTCAGAATCCATTTGGAAATTTAATTTTTGTAAGATATCACATAATTTTGAATTTAATTCGTCCAAGTCCCCTCTATTTTCGAATTTGTTGACTAATCTGGAATAAGTCTTCATGACATGCTCATTAGCACCAACTCTGATAAAAAAATCTTCAATGCTACAATCTATTTTGTCTTGCTTAAAAATTCTTTGAATAACTTTGTGCATTTCGTCTATTTTCAGTTCACCCGCATATGTTGGTTTGTAAGAGCCAAGTAATTCATCTGGAAGTGTATAATAAATTACTGCAATATAAGCTGTAAAGCATCCCAAAAATAACAGAAATAGGAAAGCTAGAATCTCTCCTAGTAGAAACATGGCATTGAAATTTTTTTTTTGATTTTATTATTAAAGGAGAAATTAAAAATTTCAATCAAATTTTAATAAAAATTTTAGAAAATAGAAAAATTCACATTGATGCTTTTTATGGCTTCAAACTCAACTGTTATTATGGGTCGGTTTCTACCTTTAGTAGATCGGATTAACCAATCACTAGCTTTTGTTGTCTTTCATCATTATTTTCATTTAGTATATTAAATTTGTATTGAATAAAAGAAATTATTATTTTTAGGAAAAAATGGCCGAATTAGCGTCATGAAAAATGAAAATGTCAGATATGTGAAAATTATTCTCTGTTTATAAATGTTCGTTCTTTGGATTCTCTTGTAGTTTACTTTGTTGATTTTAGCTGTTTTTCGTATTTAAGTTCTTTTCCATATTCATTTTTGGTATTTCAAATTTCATTCGGAAAAAATGAAAAATTTGCTTCAAAAAATAAAAAAAATTTTAGAAAAAATTTTCTATTTATTCGCTTAGATCATTCTAAATCTTTAAGGCAATTTTCTTTCTTTCATATTTATGAGAAGATTTTAATTGCAAAGTTTTAATAAGAAATTAATTTTCTTACATTTAATATTTTCAAAATCTTGTGATTTTATAATCAATATTCATTCACTTTTTTTAAACAAGAAACTGTATTTTCTAGATAGATAATTTTATAAATATATTTAATATTCATGTCCTAAATTAATAGAAAATGAGTTATCATTGATTTACAAGTACAAAGTGAAAATAATTCTATACGTAATGACCTTGGAAGGGCTGGTAACAAAATACCACAACCAGTATAGTAAAGAGATTTGGATTTGGCCTAAAGTCGAAGCGAATATCCAGTCTATTGTACTCAAGAAAACTCTAGAGTCTGTTTCATTTGAAAGACGACGGGCATCGAAGAGGGGGACAATCATGTGAGTCTTGAGCAGTTAGTGCACAGATCATTGGGTGTAGACAAGAGACTTGACACGGAATCAATCAAAGAGTAATTTATAATTAATATATTGCTCATTAAATAAATTCTTTAATTCATATATTAAATCTGATAATATATTGTATAATTGACCAGTTGGATATGATTACTAAAGTTATAATTATCTAATCAAAAATTGAATTAATTTGTTGAATATGATTAAGAAAATAATCAGAAATCAATCATAATTCGATTTTCACGATCGGTTAGTTACGAAATACTAAACTCTTTGGATGTTTCTAGAATCTAAAACTCACAATCTATTGGTTTAAGAAAATACTAACGAATTTCATTTATATATGAACGAGATATTGATAGAATGTTACATTGACCATACGATTTATATTAAAATAGAATCTTACTCTTCCATCGTTTATTTATTTAACGAATATTTAGTTCACAATTTTAAATTGGATGTTAATTTTAATAGCCATGATCAAAAATCGCTATAACATAATTACAAAACTGATAATCGTACAATTTAGGACTGTGTTTTTTCTTTAAACTAAACTTAAGTTGTAAAGTACGAATTGATTATGTAAATACAATTAAATTGATAATGAATAACTAAAAAGCATTTAGCGAATAGAAGTTTTATTTCAAGGAAATAAATGACTTATTCGAAATTATGTCTTTTGCTTGAATTGAATTAATTGATTTATAAAAAGATTTATCTTTGATTTCTTGACTGACTTATAAAAAAATTTAAAGCAATTTTTAAGACAAACTGAATACAAAGCTCTACGGCGTTAATATCATGATGTTTTATGTTACCATATTAAGATCAAATGTTGGTGTTTGATTTGGCCTGTGTTATTGCCAAGGAAAGTGTAAATTTATTTGATGATTGTGATAATTGGGATCAAGATAAAATCAAAGCAAAAAAATCTTGATGTAAAAATTAGGAGGCAAATTTTTAAAATTTTAATCAAGGAGAAAAAAAAAACGAAACAACTAGAAGCGCCTGTGCCTCTATAGGAGGAAATTCTAAACCTCCTACGGATGTCCTGGGCACTTAGAACAAATCCTAAGCCCACTCTTTCGAGCTTCGGGCAAACCCTTTTTTATCCATCCCGCACGCCACCGGCCCCACCTCCCCTTTTTTCGGGTTTTTCTTTTTATGTCGGAAGGCTGTGACGTTCTGATATAAACTGTTATTAGTTTCACACACATAAGTGTGTTACTTATCCGGGCAACCACGAAAAGGCTACAGTCATCCGTCTCACGACAGATTCTGCCCAGTTTAATCAAAGAGAACTAAATAGTTGTTTCAGTAAGGAGCTTTCTCGCAGTTTTGTGCAAATGTTATATTTAATAAACAGTTTGTATCAAGGGTATGTATGTACTTACTTTGATGAGCTAAATCGGCTTAATATTGTTCTGAGCTGGGAATATCTGTTTAATCTAAGATTGGCGATAGATACACTTTATAAGGATCAATCTTTTTCCATTATTTTGACGCCGAAGGTTAGATTTGTTCTTAATTAATTATAAAATTCATGTAGAATCGCATCGAAGTTTTAAAAAATTTTCTATTGAGCACAAATGAAGCAATTAATCTTGCTAAAATCTAGCCTTGATTGAAGACATCAACTCCATAGTTTTATTTGTCATATTTGAACAAAAGATCAAAATAAAACGACTTTAATTAATATTCATAAAAAATGACCAGTCAATTCAGATTATTATCATTAAAATATTCATTTGAACTTTTCAGTCTCACATTTAGATCATATACATGACAATCTATTTGGTGTGTGATTTTATTCTTCCCACTCTTTCTTCTTGAGACCATGGAAGTTGGCTTAACAAAAATTTTCCTCGATCAATTAAAATGATTTAAAACCCATGCCAGCATTGAATGTAGATAAAATCAAATTCTTGGATTCTTTGAAAAAAATAAACAAAAATATAACCGAAAAAATCCTCGAAGACATTGTTTTTGATTTCGGTGTAGAATTGGATGATATTTATGAGGAAGATGGAAGAATCAAATACAAGTTTGATGTTTCTGCCAACCGATACGATCTATTGTGTTTTGAGGGATTTGTAAATGCAATCTCTTCCTTTCTCAGTGAAAAAAATATGTCAAAGAAAATTGAATACGTTGAAAATAATTCATTGATAGTTTCCCAAGAACGAACACATGAAAGACCTTTTATTGCTTGTGCTATTATCAGAGACATAAATTTTACTGAGGATTCATTTAATAGTTTTATTTCTTATCAGGACAAATTGCATTCATCTATCGGAAGAAATAGGTCTGTGGTTGCGATTGGAACGCATGACTTTTCTAAGATAAAAGGTAATATCACTTATAAAAGTATTAATATCGATTCTTTAAAATTTCAACCTTTGAAAAGTGATAAATGTGAAGAAATCAATCTGAAAAAGTTTTTTGAAAATGATAAAAAAATTATAAAATTTTTTAAGTTATTGTCTGATCAAACAAAATCAGTGGCATTTTTTGACGAGGCTGGAATTATTTCAATCCCGCCAATAATTAATTCTGAGAGAACTAAAATAGTTAGAGAAACAGAGGATGTTTTCATTGAAATTACTGGAACAGATTTCAATAAAGTCAACATTGCCTTAAATTTAATATGTTGTAATTTCCCAGGTTCTATTGTCGAAAAAATCAGAATTGGTGATTTATACACCCCTGTTTTGAAGGAATTATCCTATAACCTTTCGATCGAGGAAATTAATAAGAAACTAAGCCTGGATCTAGATAGGGTATTTATTGATAAATTGCTCACTAAGATGATGTATCAAATTAATCAATCGGAAGATCTAGGAATCATCAATGTTAATGTTCCTGAATTCAGATCTGATGTACTTCATGAATGTGACATAATCGAAGATATTGCAATATCCTATGGATTTAATAACTTTATAAAAAAAACACCTAGTTTTTATACAGTTGGCTCTGAGAATATGCTAAATAAATTCTCTGATAAAATCAGACAAGAGATGGCTCTTTCTGGATACAATGAGGCTTTGACATTGACGTTGCTCTCTCGGAAAGAAAATATGTTCAATTTGGAAAAGTATGAAGCCATTCCTCTAATTGAAAATCTTTCATTGAATGATTCTTTGGTCCCTGAATTTTCTGATTATAATTATCAACTGAATGACAAAGACAGATTTAACAAATTGATCTTAAATGAAGATATCTTCACAATTCCAGTAATTTTATCCAATCCAAAATCAAAAGAATATGAAGTGCTTCGAACTTCTTTATTGCCAGGTATATTAAAATCGGTTGCATCGAATCTTCATGGAAAAGTACCTATTAAAATGTTCGAGGTTGCTGATGTTGTTATTAAGAAGTCGGAATTTTATAATATAAGAAAAGCGTGTGCTATTATATGCAGCACCAGGAGTTTGTTGGAGGATTTGCAAGGTCCATTGACTCTTTTATTTGAGAAATGCGGAATAACTAATTTTAAATATGTTAGTTCTAATGAATTTGATAAAGCAAAGATCTCTGATATTTATTTAGAAAATCAGAACGCTTTTATTCTTATTGATGATATTATTGGCGGAACAATGGGGGTTCTTCATCCTTTGGTTAGTAAAAGCTTTGATATTCCATATGCTTGTAGCTCTTTTGAAATTGATGTTCAGCTTCTTTTTAATTTATATATGAAGAAGTAATATGGTTGGAATGTCTTTTCAATTTATTTATCTTGTTCTAGATTAAATCTTTTACTCATAATTGTAAATCAATCATAGAATATTATTATGATAATAAGTTTTTGAATTTTATTAAGTGATTATATATTAAAAAAAATTTTGAGCTAATTTTTATTTTCTAATATTTAACAATCATTCGAGTAGACCTACAATTGTAATTAATATTTACGTTTAATGAAATTTTTATTTTTTAAGTAGATGTAAATTTAAGGTAAAGAATGCCGATCAGTCAAGTTCAAGGATGTTGGATAGAATAAATATAAGCCCTTCATCAGGAACAAAAGAAATCTTTTTGAAATCACTAGTCTTGGCCTATGTTTATGAATGGTTTCTCATAGGATCTAGTGTATTATCAATATATTCAACATCAAAAACTGTATTTATTCATATCAAACAGCATAGCTTTAACAAGCCCAGTATCAACTTTGTATTGAACTTGGAATCAACATGAAAATCTACTTCTAGAAAATTTTTCTTTGCTGGGCTAATTTCAATACCTTAATACTTAAGCACATCAAGTTTATAGAATGAATCTTTATGGGATGTTTTTGGTTTAAATCGAAAAGCAAATCTGATTTCATCACAATAATTGCCCTCGGAAGACTAAAGTTGTTTTGTTTTCCATTTCTAGTAAACTGCTTTATAACTTTACTTAGCCGTCTCTGCTAGGTTATTGTAAACATGAAACAGATGAATTTTTAGAATTGATTATTGGCAATAATCAGAGATTAATTCGATATTTGAGTTAGAACAGAAAAATTGAATGATGAAAGGTACACCATTTAGATATTATCATTGGTTTATTCTGAACAAGATATAATCTATGTTATGGTAATAGATTTAAATAAATATCTAATGTTTTTAAATAATTTTTTCAGAATATGGATATAGCAAGGTAACACCGATCGTATGTGGCACATCCAAGGCTTAGATTAAATCAAGAGGGTATTTATCATCCAAACCCGAATGATGATAAAATGATTTTCTGATTGAGAATGATTATTTATATGTCGGCGGATAACATAGATCATTTAAAGAGATAGGGCTTTGTTGTCTGGAAATCCTGTATCTACCTCCTGGATCCACTTGTAAATATGTCAATTTAATTATATATTAAAAGTAATTGAAGAGGTCCTTCTATATTTATGGGTTTAATAATCTATGATGCTTTGGTAGACTGAATCTAAATTATTTATATAACGCATTTTTAAAAGAATCTTTAGAAATTCATTATTGATTAGAGGATATTGTAATATTAAATTTGAGTATTAACTAAAGCAATGCCTCGAATTGGTAATTGACCAGAAACATTTCTCACCTTGAATTAACACTTATTAGCATCTTCTAGCGACTAAAAACTACAATTTCTATAGATTTGGTTTGTATTCTTTATTTAAAGTTGACTAATGAACTTCCCGAATCTGTAATATGTCCTGATTCGAATGAATCTATGATCAATCAATCCTTTAATAAATCATGGTGGCATATACATGTCTTTGTTGATCTATTTGTTATTTGATTCTTACAATTTACTGTTTGCACTCAGCTAACCATTTTCTACTTTTTTATTATATTATTGTGCTATTAATTTATTTATCTAGTTAATGAATTTACACTGTACTCGAACTAAAGTTTCATAATTCTTTCATTCTTTCATTTTTTCAAGTATCCAAAGCTAATAAATTTGATTCCTAATGTTAACATAAAGTATTTATTTAATTACTAATTCAGAAAAAGATAAAAGATTCTATTCCTTGAAATTTTTCATCTTTTTTGATACATTCTTTAAATATTCATGGACACATAGATATTCATGTCTTTAGAGATTTTCAATTGAATCATTCTCAAATAAATTATTGAATTGGCAATCGGACAAACTTATTTGTTCTAGTAAATGCAGATGATTCATTTATAAGTTTCTCTAAAATTCTAGATTTTTTCGGGTTTCTTCCACACAAGCTATTTTAGATCGAAATCTATTAGAATGTCTCCTTGAATGCTATGTAAGCTTTGCTTTATATAATACATTTATCTTCGCTATGCTTCCCATCTTGTTTTATAGGCTTTTGCTTTTGAAAAGATTTATCGGCAATATTCCGACGTAGACCAAACACTGTATCTGCTATATCCAGGACTTTTTTGAAATGACACCCCATAAATCACTATCAAAAAGCATTTTACTCAGACGTTTGGAAAAGGAAAAGGCGAGGCCAACGAATTAGTAAAGAGCTAACCAGACTCGTAATAGAAGATCAAGTTTTTGCTATATGAAATGAATATTCTATTGCAAGACAATAATATTAAGATGCTTTCCTTTCTTGCTCTAGTTTAATGTCCCATGATATTTGGGATGGTTTATTTAAAAATTGCAGATTATAGTGCATGAAAGGGATATGAAGCAATAGATTGAATTTTCAGTATAATAAATTTACTTGCTTCTAATTATCAAAATTTATCAGGATATTCCTGAGTTTTGTATGAATTACGAGTAATCTGTTTCATGTTTTCCAAACTTTCCAGGACTAATTGTTCTGCATTATTAATATATGTCTAGAATTTTTAACTAATAGTAGTCTGAGATTGATATGTTCATTGATTAGCCATAAAGTAAATGGATTTATTTTGAAATTATTTAAAATATCAATTTGTGAGATTTATTTAATAGTTTTCTGACTAAATTGGCTTACTTTATTGAGTAATAACCGAATCTTCCAATTTGGCGCTCTTCAATGCCCTGTCAGCCATATGCATTTTCTCTTAATGCTTGCCATCTTGCTCAATGCCTTATTATTTTTGAATGGACTAGATTCAAGAGTCTTTATGAGCTCAATAAATTGGATATATCCCTTAATTTTTGAATATAATTCTATCTCTTCACTTACTCCCTTTTAGAATTTTGTTACAAATCTTTAAAACACATGTATTCGTACATAGATACTTTAAATCACGGGAAATTTATTTATTTCTAATAAAATTACTGTTCATTTTTTTGTAGGTCACTTACTGACTTAATTGTAATTAAATATAAGTCATGGCTTGAAGTAATGTTTATTATCTTATCAGCTTCCAAATAAAACTCTTTTGCATGTTCGAAGTCAATGCAAAAAAATTGAGTTCCAAAAATATGGCATTAATTAATTTTTGAATTTGAAAGTCAACAGGTACCCTTTGCTAGATTCATACTTTAACATTTAAGTATCATCAATCATTGTTTTGAATAACATGTACCGAAATCTTGATTTATTGTTTCAAGGTCTAATAAGATTCAAAATCTAAAAGTTTTCAATATGAAGAATTTTTATTTTTTATTAATTTATGGCAGTTTTATTGTAAGTTCAGAGCATAATATTCATAGGCACAAATCTTCTTTCTCATTCAATACGAATGCAAGCAAGAATTACTTACCTCGTAATCAGAGGAAACAAAAAAAAGGCTGTATAGGAAGAACATCATATACAACTTATGCCGGTGGAAGTGGTCCGTGGGGAAGCGGATCAAGTGGTGGAAATACTTCTTTTGGTTTTGAAGTACCAAATAATAAATGGGGTAAAGAAACTTCAAGCCATCCCACGTATTTTATTAATCAGGATGCTTTAGCTGATAATTCCGAGTTAAATGGTGAATCATACGATTTTAATGATCATGATTTGATAAAAAGAGAATTTGAAAACAAAAAATTTCATATCAATGATATTAGTAGTAAGGCTAGAACCAGTATTGGGATTGAAAATATGATATTTACAAATTTTTCATCCGAGTCTGTACTATTGAAATTTAAAAAAAAATTGTATCGTTCTCGAATTTTTAGATTTGCTGCAAATTTTGATTTCAAGGCAAATCTAAACTTTTTTTCGACCAGAGAATGGTATCATCCTCAACTTTTACTATGGGAGACACGAGACGAAATAAATTTTCATATAAAAGAAGGAAATCAGGAATACGGAATGTCATCAACGCAATACAGTCTATATCGTGACCATATATATGTGGTGGAGGTTGGAGGGGACCAAGACTTGTTTACATTTCCATTTAAAGATTTAGAAGACGGTGGATTTATTGTGATATTCTCGAGTAAGATCGAATCTCTACCTTATTTGCTTGATCCTGAAAAAATCAATATAGGTATTGAAGGAAGACACGGAGTATTGAATTTCAAGCAGAAGGGTGTCTTAAATTTAATGGATCCAAGCGGCAAAACCATAAATTTCGGGGAGCTTGACTATTCGATAACACCTTTCTACAACAGTGTTAATAATTCAATAACTCTTTACTATATTAAAGGCTCAGATAAGCACAAGGGGCAGCACGATCGTGCTTGTATGGTTGAGTTAAGATCAGTTAATCACGTGGTTTCAAAAGGTGTTAATTATGGATATGAAAAATGGGATTCGTATTATTATTTTAGTGTTGAAAGCCATGCAATATCTGAAATAATCAGTTTGATCAATCATCATTAATCAAAAATATTAAATATATTTATTTTCAACCAATATTAAGTTTATTATTCGAACACACATAATATGATATAGTTATTTTAGACATGTTTATAATAATTAATAGGGTAATTTCAACGAAAAAAATGCTCTATTTAAAAAAATCCTAATCAAACTAGATATATATTTATTCTCAAAATTTTTATAACAAAATAACTTAGAGACTGCTTATAATAAACACTTTCAGATAGATTTGTTTTTGTTTTAGTCCTCGTTTTTTCAAATGTCATATGTTTCTTGATCTCCATTATTTTAGGTTTCACATTGTTTTTAAATTTAATAACTTTAGTAATGCGATCATGATTAATTATTTACTGGTTTTGTCATTAATTTGGCTACTTTTATCTAAAGCCTCATCAAGAGGTGGTAACTCATTATCCGCTGTTAACTCTGAGAATCACCAGATGTATTCTCGTCCTTCACATTCTTCAGGCAATTTTGATAATTCTCGTGGATCAAGTTCACGAGGAAGACGAAGCAAACACTTAAATGGTAATGTAACAAATAAAATCAGTGTCCCATATCCTACTTCAAATTCAAATCAAAAAGTGCATCGAAACTATTTCCTTAACACTGACAATTTTGATGCTTATTCAAGCACAGACGACAACGAATTTAATGATCATGATTTTGAGCGTAGAAAGTTTTTTAATCAGGTATTTCATGTAACAGATATGAACAGAAGATCCAGGCCAAGCATGGGAATCGAAAACTTAATCTTCACGAATCGATCAGAACAAGCTATTTTACCGAATTTAGAAAGACGTTTATCAGACTCCAAGGTCTTTAAATTTACTGCCAACTTTGATTTTATTGTACATGTAAATTTTTTTTCAACAACAGAATGGTTCCATCCAAAAATGATTGTCTATGAAACAAGAGACTTAATAACGTTTGTCAGGCTAGATTCTAATAACGAACAAGGGCCTTGGTCAAGTGAGTATGGGCTAATTAAAAGTCATACATATGTAATCGAAATTGGCACAAATAGAGACATATTTACAGGTTCTTTTAGAAACGTGAAAGAAGGTGGCTTTATTGCTATGTTTTCATCTAAAATAGAAGCTTTATCCAAGCTGTTGTCTTCTGAACAATTGAGGATTAAAGTTGGCGAATATAGCGGAATCGTAGTTTTCAAGGAAAAGGCAATTTTATTTTTGATAAAACAGTGGTGTAAGCAGATAAGCTATGGAGAACTGACATATGAATTGACACCGTATTACAACCATCACAAAAGATCTGTTTCATTGTATTATTTGTATGGATCTAATGAAGGAAAGGGAAGAAAGCACAGGGAAACTATAGTAGAAGTTGTTGCCACACAAGACGATACCACGGAAGAAGATACTTCTGGTGTTCAAATTAAAGATGCAATGTATTACTTCAACGTCAAAAGTAGAGTCCTATTTGAAATTACAAGTATAATTTCATACTATTCTTAGTAAATAAAGATTAAATTTAAAATTTAGTTTCACTCGGTCTGAAAACTGGTAAGCTTGAAATTTCTGCGTTTAAATTATTCTGATGTATTATTTGATGTATATAATGAGATCGATGTCATGGTTTATTAGCATCATATTGATTTGATCTTCTATATTGAAAATATTAATTAATTACTGGTATGAAATTATAATCCTTTGCAGTTGTTTAATTATCAACTACAATGATTCATTGGTTTTAATGATAGTTGTTAAGAAATAATGTATTCGTTCAATGACTAGACTTTCTCTATTTAATCTTGTGAGAAACATACAATCTCTTGTCCTAGTGTCATTATTCCTCTTTTTGGTTTTCTTCTAATCTCTTGGTGCAGATCTTCATCCTCAGTATCTCGTAGAAATAGATAGTAAACGCTTTCAATTGTCTTAATGAGCCAATAGATTATATATTGGCTCATATCTGAAGAGTTGTGCATATCTTTTTACTGATTATCTAACAGATTTTGTGACAATCTCTTCCAAAACATTGTAGGTGTAATCATAGTGATATTGTAGGCCATTGGGTTACATTCTCCTGTGTCATTTCATTTCTAACCTGACTGTGTATGCCAAGGTTGGCTATAACAATATCCATTCAAGCTATTTTGAGTTTCTACTTACTAAAAATAAACAAATCTAACCTGGAATTTGAATTTTATCATCATCTGTAACAATTATTTTTCCTAACTTTATTTTAATATTTCATCAGCAAAAATATCTTGAATTGGCTCACAGATTCTTAAAATATTTATCCGATACAGAATCAGTATTAAAAGAAGACCTATTATCAAATGGTCTTCGCATTTAATTCTTAGTTAGCCAATCATATAATTCCTGGGCAGAATCTGTCGTGAGACGGATGACTGTAGCCTTTTCGTGGTTGCCCGGATAAGTAACACATCTATGTGTGCGAAACCAATAACAGTTTATATCAGAACGTCACAGCCAGCTGACTCATAAAAAGAAAAACCAGAAAAAAATGGGAGGTGGCGTGTGCAGCATGGATAAAAAAGGGCTTGTCCGAAGATCGAAAGAATGGGCTTAGGATTTGTTACAAGTGCCCAGGACCTCAGTATGCGGTTTAAATTTTCCTCCTATAGAGGCACAGGCGCTTCTTGTTGTTTCGTTTTTTTTAATCATATAATAATTAGATAGTAATTGATGTTATCAAATAATATATGATAGTATCTATTTGGATGTCGTAGATAGATAATAATTGATCGATTACATATATTTAACAGCTATATGACAAAAACTATGATATTCACACTTAATGCACATGAAATGTTCAGCAAGCCTTATAACGTAATTATGGCAGAGCACAAAACATCATTTGGATGATAGAGAGTCGCCGATTTTCATTGAAGACTTGAAATGGTTGCATTCTATTTCAACCTCGAAGAAAATATTCCTGTTTTGTAAAAATCAATGGGTTTCTTCATATCCTCCACTAATATTTCATTAAACCAATCAAACTGATGGTTCCTTTATATCAGGCAAAGATCTTCAATCAAACAGTCACTTTTTACATAATTAATTTTTTGGTTTTTAGTAAAACGAAATACTACAATAAGTATACTAAAGAGATTGGGATTTGGCCTAAAGTCGAAGCGTACATCCAGTCTATTGTACTCAAGAAAACTCTAGAGTCTGTTTCATTTGAAAGACGACGGGCATCGAAGAGGCGGAAAACCATGTGAGTCTTGAGCAGTTAATCCACAAATCATATGGCATAGACAAGAGACTTTACACGGTATTAATCAAAGAGTAAATATTAGATTGATCATTGAATTTAATTCTATTACATAATCATATTATATAAAAAATGCATGCCGAAAGAAGTCTTTGGAAAAAATAATGATTTAGATAGGCTAGAAGATCATGATGTATACTCATGGCTGCGTTGAATAAAACATCTTTGAGCGAATTTTAAATCAAAACTAGATGCATAAAATTCTTTCCTTGTCGCCATAAATCAAATTCCATCATAATAAGATGATAATTTCATGAAAGGATGTATAGTAATCATCAATATGGGTGTTTCTTTAAAAAAATTTAATTAAATGGAATAAAAATGATTTTTTTACTTTGTTTTGATTACTTTCCCTTTCGAGAATTGCTTCTATTTTGGAATTTCCGAGGCTTAACTGTTTTAAATAATTTGTCTTTGGGTGTTTTCTTTCTTTTGAAATCCCTTTTTTCTCTTTTCGGTTTTTCTTCTTTGAGCTTCTCTCTTTCAAGCAATTTGGTGCATTTTACGATTTCCTTTTCCGATCGCGCTAATTCAAAATTGGAAGGATCGAATTTGTTCAGTCTAATTCTCGATAATTTGTCTCTTACAATTTCTTTGAATTGAGCTTCTAGCATTTTCATTTCTTCAAGAATTTCTTTTTGATTTCTTGCATCCATGGGAATGAAAAATTCCAAGATTGAAATTGGGAACAGTTGTCCTCATTAGCCATTAATCGAATATTAATTGTACTATAAAACTTATTTAATCAAACTTAATTGATAAATTCTTTGTCTTGATTTTATAGATTGAAAAAAGCAAGACTTTCAGCTTACAATAATAAGAAAGAAAATCTAAAGAATTTTGATTAAAACCTTGCATTGAATATTAACAAAATTTAATTAATGAATACTGTTTTAATATGGAAGGTATTTCGAATCTTTAAAATAAATAGAATCATATAATATCACCTCTTAAGAATTTGAATCAATTAAATTATACATTACTAAAATTTTTCTTAAATTCTAGGAGGCAAGGCAAGAATGATCATTAATAAATTATACGATACTAAAATTTTTATTTTACTCTACCAGTCAGGAATGATAAACAATAAGGTTACTCTTTACGCAATCTCTTTAATTCAATTCAAATGAAGCAGACCTATCAATATAAGCTCTGCCCTCTTGCTCTATCAAATCAATATAATCCTCATTCAATTTGCCTTCCACCGTCATAGCATAAATTCCAGGAACCAAGTTGTTGATTCTCTGCCATTTCCCAACCCATGAGAGTTTTGAATCCAGAAGGGCTATTGTTCCCTTAAAGCTAGCAGACGTCGTATGTAATGCATTTCTATTCCTTGAATCCCATAAGAATGGGCAATTTGGGCATCCTTTGCCTCTGAAATCATCTATTGATTGTACCAATGAGCAATTTAGACATGCTCTCAATTTCGAGTTTGTTGCTTTTTTTACCGGGGTTGTTTTATCCATGGGCCAGTGATATTTTCAGTATTTCAAAAGTAAGAAGAATGAATACACAGGATACATTGTAGAACAAAAATTATTAAAAATTGCTAAAAGCTTCTTTAAAGAATTTTAAATACGAATTTTAATAAAATAAAACAGAGTCAAATTTCATAACGGTTTTATTTAAAAATTTTTGAAAGATTTCTGAGATAATTAGTGGGATTAATAAAAATTATATATGTCTTCATTCCATTTCAATTGGCTTAATAAATAAATCATTGGGATTTAATAATAGAATATAAATTTTATCTAATTATTTTAATCAGATTTATTAATTTCTATTTGAATAACATAATTTTAAAACAAGGCGTATATATTATTTGTCATTATTTCTTTTGTAAAATTCTTTTTATTATTAATTTTAACTCTTAAATACATTCAGAAATTATTACTCTCCAATACAATCAGGGACATGTTTTGGTAGAGAAATTTCTATATTTTGGATATTTTGTTGTGAAGTTATTCTGTGTATATTCCACAAAATTTTTAAGAGTATTTTGATCCAAGCGGAATTATTAAAACAATAAATCTTGAAATTTTAATCAGACTTTTAATTGAGATCAATTTAAATAAAATTTGTTAAATCATTTTGATATTTCGCTAAACAATGGGAAATTTTTAAAAAGTTGAATGTTCGATTGGAATTTTTAATTTTAATGATTTAGGAATGAACAAAACTTTACTTTAAGTGAATCTTACATCCGGTTATGACATTGAAGTACCTTGATAATATTTTTTTATAATTTGAAAAAGTCTTGACTCAAGAATCTCTTATTCATTTTCCTAGTAAAGAGAGTAGCATGATCCGTGGATGCCAGAGTCATCAATAGAATTTCTGATTTTTAATTTGAGTTTATTAAAGAATTTACTTAATGGGTAAATCTAATGATTATCAATTATTCTTTGATTGATTCCGTGTCTATTCTCTTGTCTACACCTGATGATCTAAGCACTAGCTGCTCAAGACTTACATGGCTGTCCGCCTCTTCAATACTTCAGAGTCTTTCAAATGAAATATACTTCAGAGTCTTCTTGAGTACAATAGACTGAATGTATGCTTCGACTTTTGACACAATTCCTATCTCTTTACTATACTTGTTGCGGTATTTCGTTACCAGGTCATTACGTATGAAATTATGTTCACTTTCACTTGTAAATTAATGATAACTCGTTTGCTATTAAATCGTATTTTCTAGTTTTTTCATTTTCAACCCGAGTTAATAGGTCAAGATTGGTAATTCTAACCTCGATCAGAGTTATTTCATTTTTATTTTTATCATGTAAGAAGATATCTGGACTATATTGTTGTAATCCTTGTATCTACTCGAATCTCGACATTTTTATTTGCTACAACTTCTTAAACAGAATGGAATTTCAATTTTGTGTGCATATCCTTGTGCACATTTATTTAAGTAAAGACATATTAAGAATTAACTATAACCAGAAGTGACAAGATCATCTCTTAGGCCTGTATCAAACTTTCTTCCATTTACCATAACTTTAATCTCCCACTGAAGATCTTAATCTATATCTTTTATAACGAAAAATAATTAATTTCTTCCTGTGATCAAATTTTAAAATTCAATTTATTTAAAAATCAATTATAGATTTAGTGTTTAAACTCCTTATAAGTCTATTTGTTGAAGATAAAACATTGTCAGATTTCTAAAAGGATTCATTTTAATACATCTTTCAGCAAAATATAACGCCGATTTTATAAACTTATCGAATTCAACTAGTTCACATTCTATTCAGAGAAAATTTGAAAAATTTTTACATAAATAAAATTTTTAATTACGTTATTTTTTAAGAAGACTGTTCAATTTTTTAAAAACCTTTTGTTATATTCTAGAGATGCCACATGAGCCAACGCTTCTAGTGCTTTGTTTTTGGATTCAGATGTTGAAGAATAATCATGAATGATTTCATCTTTTAGAAATTTTTCATGTGATCTTCCAGTCTCTTGCAGCATCATTTTGTCTTCTTGGACAATCTCTGAACTATTTATGAATCGTATATTCTGTGTGAGATTTGAATCGCATGCTGAATCGGAGATTTTCTCATTTTCAAAAGAAAAAATTGCGTTCATATTTTCAATTGAATCTGTTTCACTACTAACATGTCCAAAGGTACAATAAGATGAGTTCTTATTCCTTATAGAATCTGGACTGCTAATATTTACTGTATCATCCTTGGTTTCCTTATAATCATAAATCACTGGAACTGATTTCCTTTGATCAGATATAGAAGCTGATTTGGATTCAAGGTATTCTTCTATGTATTTCTTTGAATAATCAATACCATTCACGGGAACATAAGATTCATGCCAGCTTAGATGCTTACTGCTAATCAGGTCGTCAATACAACCCACAGAGCTACTTCTTTGAATCTTCTTTTGTAGTAAAAAGGTGTTCAAGGTTCGTCCGATTTTCCTGCTTTTAGATTTGAACTCGTCATTCTCTTTTGATATTTCATTTACATCGTCCTGACTTTCATTTTCTCTAAAGTCATGGATTGGTCCTTTGATTTTCTGTCTTTGATTCTGGAACCATATCTGAACACTTCTTGGAGACATCTTCAAAAGTGTTCCAAGTTTTAATCTTTGTTCTGAATCTGGGAATGTACACCGTTCAAAGAAATCATTCAATGTCTTTTGTTGTCCCGCTGTTAAAACAGTTCTTTTTCTTTTTAGATTTTTTTCTTCCTGAAATGAATTACCCATGTCCTCTTAAACGGATTTTTTCTTAAATAAAAAAATATCCAACAAAAATCAAAAAAATTAATTATTTAATCAGAATTATAAAATTTTGTTTTTGTGTCAAAATTTATTGAGTGGTAAATTAAAAATTTAATTTTAAACTGTTTCAATTAGGCAAAGATCATTTTAGAGATTCCTGATTGGTCAGAACATATTTTTATAATTTGTTCCAGAATAATTTTTCTTTTGTTAAACGGCAATAAATAAGTTAGAGCAAAAGAAAAATACATTTCAATTTTGTAATTCAGAAGAAATTTTGAAGAATGTTACAAGATAAAAATTTTATTCCTTTGTAAAATTTTGTTTGAACTTGGTTTTTCAAGAAGAAGAATTAAATTTAAAACACGAAAATTCAAAAAGAAAATTAATTGATTGGGATACAAATAAAATAACTAGCAGAATTTCTTAGACAATGATAATCACATTGGTTGATAAAATTTTTGTTAACTAATCTTTTAAATTTTTTAAGAAAAAAATGCGATTTTAAGTAAAATCATTTTTAATCTTTTTTGCATAATTTCAAGGAAAGAAAATCAAAATCCAATGAAATCGGTTTTATACAATTTTAAATGATTTATTAAAATAATATAACAATCAAATCAGGTCATTTAATATTCTTATGCTCTAAAAAAATAAATACATTTCTTAATTAAAATTTTAGCTGATCTTAGAAATTGAATTTCTATTATGAAATTATTTATTCATTAATTTTTTTGATGGATGATATGTAATTAATTATTCAATCAATTAAAAATTAAAAGGATGATTTATTAATATAATTCTTAAATTTAAATTTAATCAATTTCTTAAAAAAAAGATTATTTACTAAAATTCTGCTTAGGTTGCGATTCACAAGCAATCGCTGTTCATTTTCTTGTGAATAATCAATATCTGTGGATTTTGATACATTTTTGAAAATTCATATGCTATTTGCTTGAATATTATGTATTGTTGAGATATTTTCGTTATAAACTTTTTATTAACTCTATGTTACGTTTGTTTATATCAAACAGTTCAGTCATTTACGAACCATTAATCCTTTTTCTACTTGCTTTTTTACATTTCAATTAAAATTTGTTTATCATGTCAAACCTTTCAATTTTCAATTAAATTAAAAAAGGTGTAATCATAATTACTCATAATGAGAAACAAAAAGAACGATTATAAACAATTTGGCAGCTATTTGGCTTATTATAAGACTCAAACACTTTAAAGAGATAATCTCATGGTAAAGATAATGTTTTTATAAATCTGATGGAATAGTTTTTTTAATCAATATTTATTAAAAAAGAATTCTCATAACTAAAATTTAATCGAAAAGAGGAAGACATTCGTGAAGATGTTGAACATGCGATAGACATGATAGTGGTGAACTCCGGCATAATACTAATGATGTAAAATAATCTCCAATCTCTTGTTTTATCAATTATATTTAGCCTTTAAAATAGTCAACCGTGTATTAAATTAAAATGCCTGAAATCAAGCAAATTTAATATTCAAATACTTCGTAATTAAAATTTGAGATAATTTACAAATGAATAATGTGCTTCATAATCCACTAAAGATCAATGTGATTAGGCAATGAGCGGCTCATAAATAAGGTTTTCTATACGAACATTAAAAAATAACCGAATAATATTTTATTAGAAAGATCATATTGAATTCAGTAATTCCATGGAAATCAAACAAATATAGAAAAGATGCTACCTTCAAAATCCATAATTCCAAACTATACTTGATTAATTCATTTAAACTCCTCAACTTATATTAACTGTTTTTATATCCTTGAATTGGTCGAATAATCATTTTCGTTACAACTCTAACTCCTTTGATTAGACTAGTTGGATACACTTCAAGTGTAGAATGAATTTTAAATTAATGATCATTATCTTCAGTTAATAAATTTTTTAATTCAGAAGTTGTAAATAAATATTTATTGGGCAGCAATTTTTCATACCTGTAGTAAACTATCTCTTTCCTCTTAAATAAACCTTTGTCTTCAAATCTATTCAAAGGCATGATTTAATAGAGTTATTATAAGATAAGTAAAAATTGTATATCTTAATGTTTCCGAAGACGATCTAAGCATACTATGAACAAGATGAATTCGACAAAGTCAAATCTATTGTTCAAAAGATATCAACTTTTATTAATAACTTTTATTAATAATCTGTATCTGTATCTGTTGGTAGCATATGTCATTTAATTAAAAAACCTTGTAATATTATGTTTTCAATTTTTCTGTTTTTTAAGATGATTTGCAATTTTATTAGTGTTCTCTATATGGATTATTAGATAAAAATACAGAATTATATGGAATGGAATGTTAGCCTTGGAAATTATCTGTTCATTGTCGAAAGTCACTATAATTCTAAATATGAAAGCTCTTTGAATCAGAGACTATCTAATATATCTGGGCTTCATTTGTGGGAAATTGAAGGTTTTGATGTGTACTCTGTTAAATTCACAGCTCGTTATTCAAATTAAATATTCTTAAATCAATCTTACATGACACATAGCTGTAAATTTTCAAGGTTCTATATATATTAACCAAGATATAAGAAATTTGAACTGAAAATCTTGTGTTTTAATAATTAATAGGCATGATATAAGAAGTCATTGGAATGTGGTCTTTACATTCTAAGAAGTAATATGATTGTGCATATTGTCAATCAATATATATAAAGGAAAATATTGATTGGGACCAAAATCTATTAATCAATACATTATTTATGGAATTAGATCAATAATCTGGTGGATTCTTATGTAGTATCTTTACTTTACATAAATTTAATTAAAGGATAATACCTGTCTGCTCTTACAGCAGGCTGACAGTGTACAAGGGATCCAAGATACCAATATTTAATAAAATTTATTCTTGCTGGTGATTTTGTGACAGAATGTATGTGATTCTAAATTGACTGTTTACGAGAAAATGTATTTGTCAAATAATGAAAAGCAAAGACCTACTGTCTTACACTTGAAAATCAATTCTGCATTCTAAAAGCGTACATCCATAATTTGGGTCACTATATGATTAGGAAACCGGTTAGATTAAATTTCAAATTTGATTTTTTGAGGAATTTAATTGAAAACCTTGACCTCTAATAATATTAATGATTTATTCCAATAATAAGTCTTGGCAATTCTATTTATAGTCTTCTATAGGTTGCACCAAGTATAATGCAATTCTTTGGACACCAAAAAGGCAATAATATCTATTTGCCTCATAAAATTTGCAATCAAACCAACCGTAAATTTATTTTTCAGTAAATATCTAAAGCTAATGAGTGATAAGTGAAAACCTTAATCTGAAACTGGCCTCTAAAAACTCCATCTGGATGAGGAAAACTTCACCGAGGTTAGATCTTAGTGTCATTCAGTAAATCGTTCAAATGTGGACAAAATCGTATCATACCATGAAGGCCTTCGAAAACTAGAAGTTAATGTATATTTTAAATTTAAAAGTAGAACAGCTAGTACCTAACAACAAAGTTGGTCGTTGTAAAAAACTCCTCGGAAAGGTGTGTATCTAGGTTTAAACAAAATGCAAGGTTGCGAAATGTATTCAATATAAAAGTTTGAAACGAAGCTGGCAAAAGCCTTGCTTAACCATGTATTGTGCAATAGTGTAATTTTTTAGTGTTCAATTATAATATTTGTATTGCTTGTTATAGCCAACCTATTTAAAATTCCCATGAGTCCTTATTTTCCCAAGACAAGGAAATGAGAATAAATTATTTTGAAAAGGAAAATAAAGACCCTTCCTGAAATTTCAGAGGATATATTAAATGATAAATTAAATATAGTAAAAAATGTAAAATGAAAAACATTTTAATAAATAGAGTCAATGGAGAAAACATGATTCCAGTGAGAAGAATGGATATACAAAGCAGGCAGGGGTGTTACGAGCTATATATTTTTGTTACTGCATCGTGCTTCAAGGCCCTAGTCATTTTTACGAGAAGTCTAAAATATTTTATTCATTAGGACTTAATTATAAATATAAGATATGTCTAAAAACTACTTGATGACTCAATTTATAATAAAACGATGTTTGAAATATCATTCTCGTTTACGTGTGCATAAATTTATTAAATAAAAGATTGCCTTGAAATAAATCAATTATATTTGCTAGAGATATACATTAACTCTTAAAAACCTGAAATTAGTTGATAATTATCAATAATCTAACTTTTTCTTAAATTTAACTATTCGAGCATTATAACTCTTTGAAAAAGCAATTTTTTAATTTCATAATTTATTTAATTTTTCTACAATATTATGAGACGTATTGATTCTATCGCAGCTTAATTATTGTTATGAATTTTATTTAATGACGTCCTTATCTTTGGTAGTGCAATGGTTAACATATCGGTCTGTCACGCCGGTGATCCGAGTTCAATTCTCGGCCAAAGAGCTTTTGTTTTGACATGATTAATTTAATTTTTCTTTATCAATGCTAAATTACTAATTAACATGCTATATTTGAAATCATTAATGATATTTTTCAATCATTTAATTGGTACCTTAATGGTTATGTCTTTATTGAGTATTGACTGGATCATCTCCTTCAATAATGACCAATAGCCTATATACCATATTTTTGATTATCACTTTCTTCAGCAATTAGTCATCCTTCAAAAGAATTAGATTCTAGAGTCTTCTTGAGTATAAAAGATTGAATATATTCCTCAGCTTTTGATAGCAATCACATCTGACCCTTATGTCCTTTATGGTCCATCGTTACTTTGTATGAAACCATTAAGTTTACTTATTCAATAAGATTGCCTTCATTTAATAAATACCTATATTCGAAAGATAAAACTTTCCAGCTAGACACAATTTCATAATGGATGAAAATAGGCTTGATACATCTGCCAAACTTCTAGCGATCATTTCTACAAGTAGTCACACGACTTTTGTAATGGTATGCCAACCCCTCAGACTCGTAAAGCTGTAATTTGTCAAGAGTCTCTAACAGCTACTAAAAATATTTAATTTTTATAACATCCCGTTGCCAAGTCTTATCATCATTGTTATATATCAATTCTTATAATGCTATCATACAACTGATTTAAGTAAAGGCTGTAATTTCAGTTACAAAAGCCAATAGTAGTAAGACTTTACCTGAAATTCTGTCGTAGAGTATAGAACATTTACATTGTCTGAATATTGCAACGTTGTTAAGCTTTTCAGCAATTACAGTATTTCTTCAGGCTATCAAATCCCGTTTATTTTGAGAAATTTGAACGTGAATTTTCTCAGCTGCTCGAACGTAAAATAGCCTTAGAATTGAAATAAAATTTCAGATTGCTTTAAATTCCAACCTGGAATGAGAGAATTTAACCTGCCTTTGGATTGAAACTCCTTCTCATCAAGGATTATGATTAACTATATAAGTTGATGGCATCCTATGCAGCTCTTTATAGACATTCTCGGATATTTATTTTAATTTAACGGTTTTCTGGGCATTGGATTATTGATTAACCATTTCTTAAAATGAATCACTAAATGAGTAGATCGAACCTGAAATTGAGAATTTACTGTTTTTTTCGTATCACTTAGCTTGAGAGACTTATATTAAATTCTTCTTCTATTTAAACCTTCATTGAATTCCTTGAGAGATTTTTCTCTATTATACATCAATTGTTATAGCTTAATATTAATTTTGGCAAATTCACCGTTGTTGATATATAAGAAGCTTTGTTTCTCAATGCGCAAATATAGATCAAAGACAAATTCGTCGATAAATAATTTCCTCGGCTTCGTGAAATTATGTCTTCTTATAATATATTCAATGAATTTTCTAATTGCAAAATATAATAGGTAAAAATTGATATTTTTGTGAATCATGCTATTTGTAAGGGTAACATGGCTTCTTCTTCATGCAACTATGAAAATTGGTAAAAATTATTTGATTCAAAAATTTTAAATTAATTATAAATTCATCAGGTTTCAAGAACAAAGCATTCAAAATGAAAACTACTTGTCTCTGCTAAGTTGGCTAGATACATTTTATAAATGTATTCATTAATTAAATTTTAAAAATTAGATACAATACTATTTAATTTAGTTAAATTCTGATAAATTCTAAATAAATAGTTACACTTACAGATGTTTTAGACATCAAAAAATGTAAGCGAATATAATTCCAATCAATCATGCATCTTGTTAGCCTTAGCTCTGGGATATTAAGCTAAGAGACTCTTCTTGAGCAAGTGCAGGATGGGTATATTGAAGATGCATGCAATTGATTTTCTTATAGCATTCGTAAACCTAGAGTCGAAACAAAATTCCTAGGCTTCAAATGTCATTGCGACAGAACATTTTCATAATGTTCAATAGATTGCTTTGTAGATATTTCGATCTAATCAAGCAATATGCTTTGCTTTAGAAGTCGTTTGCTCGTTTTTGGCTAATTCATCTAATACAAAAATAAACAATGACTTGTCGAGCTTATAGATTTCATTGAACGTAAATTTGATATAAGATCACTGAGCTCTAGTAATTTTAAGTTAGTGTTGAAGATTCAGCAAATATTGCAAATAAAAACGATATTTTCATTTAGATATGTACAATAAAATCTGTGACTTTTAAATATATAAGCATCTTATATAAGCTGGATCTAACTTTAAAATGCAAGATGAAATAAATATATCAGAAAGGAATGATCAGTCAGAATGCACTTCTCAAATTTATACTTTCTAAGGAATTAATTAAAAACAAAAAATTTTGAACGAAAGATCTTCTTCTTTTGGATACCCGATATTCTCTATTTCTCAGCTCTGCCTTAACTCTTCTATATATCTCAAAGTCTCCCACATCATCTATTTCATATTTTAACAGTATTAAAGATATTCTCTCAAGTTCGTTCAGATCTTTTAATTCTAAAAATGATATAGTTTCCCAACTGTTGTTTGTGAATGGAACATCTCTATAGTATTTACAAGCTATTACACATACACTTATGAAAATTGTTAAATTATCTTTGAAGTATTCTTCTACCTTAGATTCAAAACTTCCCTTTTTTTCACTTCTGATGACAAGAACCTTCAGGTAAAGTTTCACAGAAGTTAAAAAACTTTGTAACGGCATTTGCGCAGCTGATAGCATTTCAGCCAGCTTAACAGAGTTTTTCGAATTCCCCAAAAGCTCAGATAGATAAGGTGTTAGCTTATAATACAATTCTCGGATGTTCGAATACATGATAGAGCTAACGTTGGTTACTTTATCGGTGTAAGTTTCAAAGAAATTACATCAATTGTTTTCGATTTTGTTATTGTTTCAATAAATCTGTAAGTGACAAATAAGATGACTGAAAATAAACGAATCAGTTAATTTAGGAGACAATTATCATTTATTTCTAAATGTTCAAGTATTCATTCAATAAAAAAAAGCATAAATGAGTATGACCAATTTGTAACAGCTGGAATTCATTAAATAATACTTGACGAACAATTTTAATGTTTAAATACATCTTTATCTTAAGAAGCAGGTTTTATTTTAATAAATTTCTACAAAATTAGTTATACTTTGTAAGGCATTTGATAACAACATATTAATGAAATTGATAATAGCAACAATTCAGACCTAGTATTTTAAACAATTTATATTGAAACTTGATATTTATAAAATATTGATTAATCTTTAGTGCAGATATTTTATTCAAAAAGTTAAAAGGATAATTAATACTTAAGACTCACGAAAAGTAGGTTCTAATTGGGTTATGACCTGTAACAGATATAAATCAAATAATATTTCATCTTAAAATGATTTTATGATTTTTACAATCGAGGACATTTATACCTAGAAAATGATTGAAAATCAGGATAATGCTATTAAAATCACTAAAATTATATATGAAAAATATTAAAATTTTGAATATCTTATTTAATAAATGTTTTTATATTGAATATCTTTCTCTTTACGATTCAAAAGGCTGATGAGATTTGATTGAAATTGCTTTATTTTACTTGCCCCTTTATGAATAATCAGATTTCCAAGGATGACAAAATCAAAGATTTTTTGAATTATTTAATGAATTTGTCTTACAATAAAAAATGCGCGGATTGCAATAATTCCCAGCCTTCGTGGGTTTCTTTAAACTATTCTTTATTTATTTGTTATGAATGTGCTGGTTTACATAGAAATTTGGGTATCCAAAAAAGTAAGACTAAATCAACAAGCATAGACACTTGGTCTGTGGAGGAATTAAGAAGAATGTACATCGGTGGAAATAAAAATAAAGGAAAGCTTGAAGATGGCGATTTCAATGGCAGATATTCAAACACAGAAGAATTTATTAGTTATTTGGATGATTTGGTGAGAAAATCAAAAATAGAAGAGCCTGGCGATTCATTTATGAACAGAAAGACAAAAAATTCGAGTATTGTCAGGCAAAGCGATTTCAAAAAGGTCGAGAAGAAGAAATTCAGTGATGAAATATCCAGCTCCGAGGAGAATGAAGAGCACACAGAAGAGTCAACAAGCTCTGAAGAATCAATTGAAGAAGTGAAAACGGTACAATTTAAATTTTCAAATTCCAAAGATAAGATGACGAATCTGAGTTCCAATAGAAGTCCTTTTTATTGCGATCCAAATGGCTCTGACACTGATTCAGATTGAAGTAAATTTTATAGTTGTGGTTATTGATATTAATTTAAAAATGATATGTATAGAAATGATTGTAATCTCCAAACAACTATATTCTAGCCGATTTTTTGAGAGATTATTAGAAGATAATCGATCTAATAGAGATTCATACTAATATAAGTACACAAGTTTTACATTTAATTTTGAAATCAATCATTTATTATTCAATTCATTACTTATTTTATTTAAATGTAAAATAAATTTTATTCTCTGATCAAAAATTTTTAAATTCTAAAATTGATCACCTACCATATCTAAATGTTAAATAAATTTTATTCTCTGATCAAAAACTTTTAAATTCTAGAATTGATCACCTACCATATCTAAATGTCAAATATATTTGGTTCTCTGATCAAAAACTTTTAAATTCTATAATTTACATTATTGAATTAACTATATTCTGATTATTGTATACAATTTTAAATATTATAAAAAAAATGTTCAATCAAAAATGATAACTTAACTTATTAATATATTAAAATAGAACTTTCTTGGGAATAAAATTTATTAATTTATGCTTAATATGACATATGCAAATAGCATACACACGACCATCTTCAAACATTTATTATCTTTACGCATGGGCTCCTTAACGAAAGTTGCTTTTATTTGTTAAAGGGGGAAAAGCAATTGGTAGATTTTAAAATTTGATAATTAACTGCAAATAAGCCAATCAAAATGGTTTGAATTAACAGAAAGGGGAAGTAATTATTATAAAACATATAAATGTTCTTTTGAACTTGGTTTAACAGTTCTTATTGTCAATATATATCCACAATCTTGAGAATAACATGAATACAAAATTGGATTCCAGTTAATCTTCAAGACTTAAATAACCAATTCTGCCATGTTAGAAAAACAATGATTCTGTAAAGTCCCCTTAGTTTTTGATTCAATCAAAATGTGAATTATTAAAGTATTGATCAATTACAGTTTATATGAACATTATCAACCATGGATGTTATAAACATTATTTACTTATTGATATATTATTAAAATTGGTTTGACTAGTCCTTTGAATTGACCAATGATTTTAAGATGCCCAAATACTTAAGATTCAGGGATGACTGCTATATTTAATCTTACTTTATGGAAATTAATATTAATAAACCAAGATTTCATAAGCTAAGCTATACAATTTATAGCAATATTTGATAAATTATCTTATTATTTATCACAATGAATGTAATAATACACTCGGATCAATGAGATATGATGATTAAATGGGATTATTTGTTTAAATATTACACTTTCTAATAAATAACTTATGATATCATTTTATTTTTTCATAAAACTTTTGATAAATGTATCAACATACAATATTATTTTGATTAACCAATGTCTCATTTAATCTTCAACAATTAAGTGAGACAGTTTAATTATACAACAAGATATCTATTTTACATATTTTATGATTCAATTATATTGATAGCTATCAATGATCCTAGTTATATTTCAATGAGATTATCCAATTAAAAAGACCTTTGTTAAGTTATCATTTATCAATCAATTTCTTCAATGTCTTATCTTTAAGATGTTAGGAAAAAACAGGCAATATATGGATTTTGAATAGGGGATACCATATTAAGATGATTGCAAGATTACTCTTGTCTATATAATGCACATAAAGGAAATGGTCAGTATACGCCTGAATATCAAATAATACAAAAATCATTTAAAAAATTTAATAATTAATTACAGCAGGTCCGAATCAACTTAAAAAATTTCTGGGTAGTTTTGTGAAACCTTAGCCAGTCTCAAATATGATTGATAATCGAAATCATCATCCACTTTCTGTGTCTTCTCTTCAATAAATATACCATCCTCGAATGATCCAGTGACCATTATAAACTTTGTCTTGTAGTTCTCCAAACCCTTATGTTGAACTTCAACCAAAATGCTGCCAACTTTTAAAACTACGTTTTGGCCGCTTACTTTTACAAATTCACCAATTAATGTGATTTGCCCAACTTGATCTTTGCTTGAAAAGAACATGGCTAATTTTTGAACGGTATTTTTTAAAAAGAGAAAAAAAAGTAAATTAATTTCTCTTAAAAAAATTGAGAACACTGTGACCTTCAGTAGAAAGCCAAATAAGCATATAATGACTGTCTAGAAAGATATATTTCATATTAACATATGTCGACAAACAGAAAAGGAAAACTAAGCATATACCTCTCATTCTCTAAATTCGAGTAAATATTTCGTCTATATACGATCGTGTTAGATTATATATACATTCCAATAATTTCATCTCATCACAACTAACTAACATATAACTATATAATTAAACAGCTTAACTTAACTTCCTTTGCCAGTTAATTTCAAATAAGCTCATTTCTTTTACTTAACATTTTATAAATAAGCTTGATGGATTGGGTTTAAGCAGAATTCATTTTGAATAAATGTGTTGCAATGAATATTTAGAACTTCATTGGTTTATATAGCTGATTGTTAATAGCTCAATAAATCAATGTAGAGCTAGAATTATAAAGTAACAAATAAGATATGATGATTAATCCGGAGCCAATCGTAGATATAAGAATGCAATAATAAATTATGTCTTCTATTTCTCAAGAGTTCAATGTACAACACGACAAAACTAACAAAATGTTTTTCAAATTAAGCCTTCCTTTATTTCCCTCCACTTGTTAATAAAATTAAATAGATTTTTTAAATCAAAATCAACCATTTTAATCTTTGTTTTCTTTTTAGATCATTCAGTTTCATTTGAACTATTAACATCTCAGACATGTTTCCATTTGAGATTTACTAATTAAAATTTGAATACCCCAATGGTCAAGGATGAAATGTGTAAGGAGGAGCTTTTAGGCTTGATTAATGAATACAACTTCACTGATGATGAGATTAAGGAGATTTTAAGAAATTTACCGTCAAAGGACTTTGAATCAGTTGTTACCTTTTTGGATGATTTTAAAAATAAAAAAGATGTTGCCAAAGGAAACGATTACTCTAAAACAATGGAAGAACTGAAAAAAAGGGCAGAATTGCAGAAAATAGAACACGAGAGGATCGAGAAATACAGGGAGATGTTGAGAGAGCAGATTGCTGCCAACAGAAAGGAAAAGATAGAAAAGGAGAAAAATGAAATCAAAGATATAAAAAAGGAAGAGGCTGAAATTAAAATTGAATCAGATGTTAAGGTTCGATTGTTTTTGCCACAAAACGATGCAGAGATGTATTTTGGATTCTCATCAACTTCTACAGTAAAGGATTTATATGAAAAGGTCGCGTTGAAGATTAAAGGCAATACTGTCAAATTGGCCAAATTCGGAACAGATGAAGTTGTTGAAAAAACTAATAAGTTGTTACTTGATGAATTTCAAGCCAAGGCTTTTATGGTGGAATTGCTTGATTAAATAATATTTCTGTGAATTGTATTTGATTTGATGCTTCTAGTATTAGCAAAGTTTGATTGGTTTACAAAATAAATTTCTTTTATATTTTTATTGATTAGAACAGTTAAATTTCATAGCATTATTTTTCCAATTTTGGTTTTTTCTATCTTAAACAGGCTTATTTATAAAAGACTGTATTTATTTATTCGGTGATTGGCTAAGCATCTTATCTTCCTTCTAATTTTCTAATGATTCTTTAATGATATCACTAATGTTTGTCTTACTCTTGGTCATTAAATAAACTGTAAGATCTTTTTGAAGACTATTGATTTGATGTAAAGTTAGTTTGATTTGAGAACCTATTTATTAATAGCAAAGATTGATTAAGGTTCTATTATGATTTAAACATTTAAAATTAAATAAGCTAGATTTATTACATCTTTTCTAAATATTGCATGAATGAATGGGGTATACTAGAAGTTCTACCTGTAAATATTTTTTAAATTTGTGTTTTAGAGTAATTTATAAAAGAATACTAGCATTGAATGTAATGGAATTCATTAGATTTCGGTTGTAGAGTTTTGGTCTCACAAATCATGAGCCTAGATAGCTCAAATATTTATTTCTGCTGCTTGAATAATCTTTGAATTTTTTGACTTTTTGTATTTATAACATGGATATAAGGTAGAAGTCTAATGTTTGGGTTGTGCTAGCCTCTCAAATACAAAATCATTCTATTTATTTCACGATTGACGGGCTTTTATACAGGATACAATGGAGCCTAGGCGGAACACATCATCCATGAACTTAAAAATTGTATATTCATAATTAATTCTAAAGTGAAATGCATTTTAATATGCAACAATTATTCCTCTGGAACTGCTATTTATTTTTGGCTATTCTTTTTTCTTTGAAAAATATTTACTTTGGTTAAACTTGATAATTCTATGAATTTCATTCAAAGGGAATTTCAAATTTGCATTATCAGAACCTAAGTATGAAGATTGATAAAAACAAAGTGTAATTGGCATGATTCACGCGTGTTCTAAGATGTTTGATAGCATTTGGTTTGAAGAGTTAAAAGAAACATAAAATTAAAAAAAAAAGTAATTTATTTTCATTATATTTCTATAGCTAGTGAGTGATCGATGAAAGCCTTATTGTCAAACGGGTTGCTAAAAAGTCCACTTGTATGGAGGAAACTTGGCCTTATTTTTCAAATTCATAAAAATTTTCAGAAGGAGTTAAGAAGAACTAAGATTGCCAATCTCTTAATGGAAGCACCAAGTTTCAGCACTATAAAGTGTTTATTATGCCGAAAGACAGTATGAAGATGCTTTCTTTTATTGCTCTAATTTAAAGTCATCTCAGACTCATGCGTCCATTCAGTAAAGGGAAAGGGTCTTAGATCAAAAAATTTAAAGGAGTTAAATTTTGGCTCTGACGGGATTCTTAATTTTTGAGATAACCGTTCTCTCTTCAGCAGAAGAAGACTATCCAACATATATCTCGTGAAGACAATTATTTGATTTCATAAATTAACATTGTCTTAAAGTATATAGTGATAAGTAACCACTTAGATTATTATTTGCCGAACAGATATTTTGGTTAATTTAAGATAAAATTTATTTAATGGATGGTAATATAATATTTACTCTTTGATTCATTCCGTGTCAAATATCTTGTCTACACCAGATGATCTAAGAAAAAACCGGCCAAGACACACATGATTCTCCGCGTCTTCGATGCTCCAGAGTCTTCTCGAGTACAATAAACTGGATGTATACTTCGACTTTAGGCTCAATTCCAATATCTTTGCTATACTTGTTTGGTATTTTTTTACCAGATCATTACGTATGGAATTATATTCACTTTGCACTTGTAAATCAACGATAACTCATTTGCTATTAAATCGTAATGATGATTCGAATAGGTAAACTCTTTGATAAAAATGTCTTCTTTAAATACTAACTTAGTACACAATAATAATTGTCATGGTGTACGATATATGGATTATGGTGCGAAACTTGTGGTATAAATAGAAAGACTGTCCATCTTTTTCTTAACTACTTGAAAGATTCAATCTGTATAAAAATAAGAACGATTCAGGTTGTCTGTAGCACAGGCCATTACTTAGTAGGTGCATTGTTAGAATATTTACGGTATCTAGTGATCTTATGTAGCGTTTGATTGATGAAAGTGTATTCATTCGTCCGTTGCTTAAGATATGATTGTGCTTTGCTAGACTTCAAAGTTATCCAATTGGTGTATTCGCCGATCACTCATTAGACATACAAATATATGAAGTAAATAAATTATTATCTTTGACTCGAATATTAATAAATCTAAAGTGCTAGTCAATTTACAATGATAAAAAAAAATTTTCTTTCGATGAAATTATATTTATTTACTAATCAATTTCATGAAACGACTCTTTAAAAGAAAAGGTTTTATTGAATTGTTAATCATATTTCAAGACTGTATCATAAGAATATTCATTAATTGCTCTTTGAAAGATGCAAGCTTTCGTAAATCAAAGAGAATAACTCAACGAATCCTGGAACTGGTCTACCAGTAGAATAAGACCCGTGAAGATCCTTGTCGTAGCTATCGCCCATAGTGCCAGCAATGTCGAAATGAACCCATTTGACTTTCTCGGTGTCAACAAACTCCTTTAAAAATGCTGCAGCTTTGCAGGATCCAGCACCCTTACCTCCCATATTATTTAGATCAGCTGTCTTTTATTTTAAAGAATCCTTGTAATAAGAACACAAAGGCATTCTCCACATGTAATCCTTAGTCTTCTCTGAGGCTTGGAGAATCATATTTGACAGGGAAGCATCATCGGTGAAAAATCCGTTATAAACATTTCCTAGAGCTACAATAATTGCTCCTGTTAGCGTGGCTGCATTGATAAGATACTTTGGATTGTCCAGTTGGGAGAAAGTCAATGCATCAGCCAATATTAATCTGCCTTCTGCATCTGTGTTATCTACCTCGACGGTTAAGCCTTTCATACTTTTGAAAACATCGCCTGGCTTTGTGGCTGTTCCAGATGGCATGTTCTCGACCAAGGGAAACACCCCTATTGCATTGACTTGAAGTTTCAAATCTATTACAGCCTTCAAGGCGCAGATGAGAGTGGCTGCACCCAGCATGTCTCCCTTCATCTCACACATATTAGCGCTTGGCTTAAGAGAAATTCCACCTGAGTCAAAACAAACACCTTTTCCTACCAAAGATATGTCAATTTCACTGTCCTTCCTGGGCAAATAGCTGATTTTGAGCAGCTTTGGCTCTTCCACCGATCCCTGTGCTACAGAAAGCAGTAGATTCATGCTTTGAGCCTTCATATACTGCTTGTCGAATACTTCAATCTTCACATCTGAATCTTGAAAAATAATCTTGGAATATTCTACGAAATGGGTTGGTGTCATCAAGTTTGCCGGGGTGTCACCGAGGAATCTAGCGATATTCTGTGCATGTGCAATTTTGATGATTTTAGAGTGCTCCGACGCATTTAAAAAATATTTAAATGACTGTCGTTTGGATTTTAAAAAATCGTAGTTGTAACTGCAAATAATCAAAGAATAAATTAAATTCTCCGTGCAAACAGAATTTTCAAATGAAATTTCAAAATTATTGAATTTCTCCAAAAAATGTGAAAGTGATTTTGCAGCTTTGCTAACTTGTGTATTTTCAATTTCTTCAAATTTCTTCAAGGTTCCGATGCAACAGAAAATAATGCTTTCCTTTTCAAAGCATTCCCCGCTTTTAAAGATTGGATTAAATGACTTGAGAATATCGAGTAGTTCAATGTTGTTACCGCTGATTATAATTTCATCCTCCTTCTTGAAGTAAGGAATTACGTGTATCTTTCCTTTTGGATCTTTTAATTCAAACTTCTCCTGCAATTCTTTGAAATTTAACAAATCCATAGGCTAGAAAAATACAAATGCATTTTAAATAAATTATACCTTATTAAAGGGTAAATACTTTAAAATGTGTCTCTAAATTTACTGTTAAACAACTGTGCTATGAATATTATATGCTATTTTTTGATTTGATTTCCATTCATTTCTTACGGCTGTTTTTTTGTGTATTTTGCATGGCTGTTTACTTTACAATGATTATTTGTATTCGAATTGTAAAATGAAATCTTTTACCTTGAAATTTATTTAAACTGCTCCAATTCTATTAAAATGTTAGTCAATGTTTAAATACTTTGTGAAACTAACTAATATATTTTTTATGATTAAGTTTGGATAAATGTCAACTACATTAAGATCAACTAAGTTGTCATTGTCATAGAAATGTATTATTCTTTCATGTGAAATTCTTGTTTAATGGTTTTCTTAAAAGATTGATTATATTTTATATGTAAATTACTAATAACATACATATTAAAAAGACTTTATCATGATTGTATTTAAAAGCTTTTATCATATGCATTCAAATCAATACCTAGGTATTACAACAGACTTATTAAATACAAGATGATTAAAAATGAAAGTAAATTTATTCGATCGGTTTAAGGATCTCGGAGACAGCCTTTAAATGTGCAGCGTGAAGTTTTGATATTTGCTTCAATATGCTTGCTAATGTGGAATCTTCAGTGAATTTAACAATGTCCTTGAGAACCTGGCCTGAATAAGTGTAAAACGATTTCTTCTCGATTTCTTTTATCTCGGCATCAGACTTCTCGTCTCTGAGTAGTAATTCTAAATTGTATCTCATATTCTTGATTCTCTTTCTGCATCCGTCAATTTCTATTGCTGCCATTCTCTTCTCTTTTATTTTAATTCTAAGGTCTTCAAGCTTGGAATTTAATTCTTTCTTTGAAACTGATATTCTTTTGTATGCAGTTGAAAAGTTGTTAGCCACCTCCCTATCTTCTGGGTCTACACTCATCAAGCTTAACCTGTTAGTCACTAAAGATAAAGACTCATACACATCTTGGTTTTTGTAAAATCCCAGCGATGACTTGTCATTTATGAATTGAATTTTATCCTTAATTGCTTTATAAAACCTGTTTCCATGCTCGTAACACATTAAGTCCTTGATCATAATGTTAGATGCATTGAGGGTATTTCTCAAGGACACGTACTCTGTTTCGCTTCTTTCAAATCCTGGCATGAGTGGAACATGGTTATAATCGATTTTTCTTATCTTTCTCAAAACAGTTGTTGTGAATTCTTGAATAGTTCTTTTGTCGTTGTTCGCTATTACTGGCTCCATGCCTGATTTTTAGGATTTGAATTTATAATGGTGAAAAAGGGGAACCTGAAATAACTGGTGAAACTATGAAACCAGTTTAATTCTTATTGTAATTATTGACTTTTCAATTACCAATCAAAATCATTGAGATACAGGAATGAAACATGACACCTTGGGGAGACTATAGATACTACTTTGATTTTTTGAATCATTGAAAATGTAGATTTGTAATAAAAACTGCCTTCTCTGGTCCTATAGAGAAACTGTATCTGTCATTATCTCTTCAAATCATGATTCTTTGTTGACTTAATTAGCAAATAATAAAATAATGGGCGAGTGTAATAGGTTCATAATATCATGACAAGATATCTAAGGTTGGGTCTTTGGTGAAAATGATTAAAAGTTGCAAAAAATCTATTCTAGGTCAAAGAAGATTGTCCTCTATCATTTAATTGATTTCATGAAAAGGAGGAGCGTTATTTTTTGTTAGATAAATTCATTCAACATATGGCTTTTGAGATTTTATATTTAGTCTTCTGATGCTATAACTTGGAAAATAACAATACAGGTATTTCCTACTGTCATGTCAAGCAAGGTATCATTGATATAAGAACAGGATCCAGTAAGGTGTTTCCCCGCAAAAACGATCCAGCCACCTCCGAATTTGGAATCCAATTGTATTTTCATATTTTTTGCAAATTCAGTCAGGTTAATGTTTTTGTATTCTTTTTTATAACTTGCAACAACAAAATTTTTAAGTTTTTCATCTTTTACTTCATTCCTAAATTTTATTTCAGGTTCTTGATCTAAATTATCCATGAAAAAATATTTTCTTCATCATTTATTTCATATCTGAAACGAAATCAATCTTGGGTGTAAAATGTTATAATTTAGATCAAAACAGTCTAATTTTTAATAAATTACAAGATAATAACCTAAAAGAGAATGTTCAATGATCTTATTATTGTTCATCATAGAAATTTAAAAATTTTGATAAATAGCATTTATTTTACAAAATAAAAATCTGTGGTTTAAATGTTTAATATAATTTCTTGTTCGTTGAATCCAATTAAGTTATTTGTTATAATGATTTGAGATTTCCAGATTCTTTATTAATTTTTTCCGGATGCCTTATTAATTATTTCAAATTTTCTTTATTAATTATTTCAAGTCAGAACATTATAATCAGTCATATTCCAAGGGAATAGTAGAAACCTAACTGACTATATTGGTCAAAAAAATTTCCCTTGAATATTTTATTTACTATTTATTGGGTCGCTTGTAAGGCTAGATATCTAAACTCAAAGAAATCTTTATTAAATTAATATCTCATAAAAAAACTCTTTGCTTTACAATGACTTTAGGCAGAACATGATGATTAACATACAATAATTTCAAAGGACCGGTAAAAATTTTACTAGGTTAGAGATCTTGCAAAATAGCAATGGATGTATGTGTTTTATATCTTACGAGGCAAAATATTTATAGAAAATGCAATGATATGAATGGAATATCTATAGAAAACATAATGTCATCGATAAAGTCATTTCAGAGTAGCAGATATGAATATAAATTTTGAGTTTTTGCAAGAAGATAAAATTTTAATAATAGATTGGTAGCAAGAGGTGGTATTATTTTTTGAGCTTGAACAACATACATCGTAATATACTAAGATTTGTGAAACACTCTGCAGGAACAATCATTTATATTCCTGATCCTTTGACTTAAAGTTAATTGAAAATTAACCCTGGAATGGCTTACGATCTCAAGTAGGGAGGTTTTTTTGTAATTCTTTCGGCCTTTATATAGTTAAAAGCTTAATACAATCAAATTTAACCTACACAATGCAAAGCTTCTTCTATTATTCTTAACAAAATTTTTTAAATTCAATTATATGATCTTCAAAAATAACCAAAGATTCTTTTGAAAAAGTAAGAAAATAAATTTTAAAATGAGTCAAGAATTTTGTGAAAGCAAACTGAATGCAAAGAATTTATTCAAAGCGATTAACGAGCATGCTGTGTCTGTGATTAAATACCATGTAGCAGTACTAATGGAATACAAAGTCCACTTGTAGCCAGCGAACAAAGAAAGGCTGTATTTGCCAAGAGCCATTATGGGAAGAGGAATGTCCAATATTGAACATAAAAGTGAGAGTATACTCCTTCAATTAAAGAATTGCTTGGAAAAATCAAGAAATATGTCCTTAAGGCGTAAAATGCCATGACTAAGGTTGAAGAAGACAATAAATAAGACACATCTCTCAACAATTGACAAATACATAAAATAGAAGTATAATACAGAAGGCGAGATTACCAATGAATCTCTTTATGAATCACATATTAAATCCCTAATGACCATCATTAAAAACAAACAACTCCACGAAAGGTTGTTTAGGGTCTGTGATCATGGATTATCCTCCATTAAAGATTCTTCAATGTAGCTTACCAAGGGAAATATGAAGCCAAGAGATGAAGGAACTTTAATGGAGGAAAGTTCAGGATAGAAATATATTCTCTGGAGAAAAAGTCAGATGCCCACTTTGCAAAGCTGTGCCAAAGACAGTAGATCATCTTGCTACTAAATGCGACTGTATGCTAGGTCATGATTACATGAGAAGGATAATGAAGTGTTAAGATACATACATTTATCACTGTGTAGGAGATTCAGAATTAAGAAGGCAAGAAAACTGAAATTTCATTACGTTCAAGAAGTTGTAGCAAATTAAAATGTCAAGATTCGAATAGATACAAGGATTACAACACGATAGACCAGATATCTTCTTACATGATAAAAAGAAGAATGAAATAACTCTGATCGAGGTTGGAATTCCCAATATTGACCTATTAACTCAAGTTCAAAATGAAAAAACTAGAAAATACGATTTAATAGCAAATGAGTTATCATTGATTTACAAGTGAAAATTGAATATAATTCCATACGTAATGAGCTAGTAACGAACAAGTATAGTAAAGAGATAGGAATCGAGCCAAAAGTCGAAGCATACATTCAGTCGATTGTACTCAAGAAAACTCTGGTGTCTGTTTCATTTGAAAAATTGATCAAAGAGTAATTGATAGATGATGATTACTTATTAAATTAATTCTTTAATTAGTTAAATAAAGAATAACTATTGAATAGCATTAATGTTTTTCAGACACTCGTTGATGGGATGATAAGCCAATTGGTAGCGATGATTTATTTACGACAATTATAATATCGGTTTGAAAATTGTCGATGGATGATGATCTAATTTGTCAATGGTTAGTCATTATTAATACCTTGCTTCAAGTATATTTGTTAAAATTAATCGAATAATCTGATTGAATGAGATGAATTTAATATTTTTGTAAAGAAAGGTTCTAACTTTCAACTTGAAGTTTGATATCATTTAAATATATTCTTTAACCTTCTATTTCCTATGTAATAGATTTCATGCCTCTTAACAAATACCTGGTTCCAGTATTTGTCTAGGTTAAACCTATCAATGCATTTTTGGTAATTTTGGATCACAGAATATATCAATTGGATGTATCTTTTCAGTTTATTAACCAAGCCTTTCAAAATTTCATAATGATATATTGAAAGTCATAAAAAAAGACACTTTGATGGACATCGTTTAAGCTAAAATCAAGATGGGATGGTATAATTCATTGAATAATTATATTTTCTAATAAAAATCTACGGATATTTCTCGAAATTTATTGAGCTGTATCAATAAGTGTGAGTTTCTATTGTTTTTAATTATCTCATATGCAATGGATCTATCTAGAAATGATGTCTATCTAAATTTTGACAGGCGAATAAAATTAGATCAATAAAATATGTTAAATAAATGTAATCTTGACAACATAAATGATAAAACCAAAAACTTCTCTATAGGCTTTTGGTGTATCACGTGCAATTATAGAGCATTTAATACAATTTTTAGAACCATAAATGTAAATATAAAATGTCTAAATACCCATGATTAGAAAAATAAAAATGAATCTTTTTTTATTTAATGATGTCATTTATATGGTGAATAAATTCAACTATAAATAGTTAAAAACGAAATTAACCCATGGAGAGAGTTGGCTATTCGAACTTCAAAGCCATTATCTGCATCATCTCTACCACGCTTGGTACGGGAATAACTTCAATGCCCTCAGTCATAAGCATGATCGGGGTATGGGGTACACTTGGTTTAATGACTTTCATTTCACTTACAGCTTCATTCTCATTATATTTACTTTCATACGCCGCAGATGTATACGATGCGAGGTCCGGATCTAAACCTACATATGAAGCAATTGCAGCTACTTATTCGATGACCCTCAAAAAGTTCGTAATTGTTGCAATGCTTTTCAACACGCTTTCAACGGTTTTTACATTTATTCAGAGATTAATGGACATTCTACTTCTACTTTTTTCTAGAGTTGGTTATCTCAGAAACATTAATGTTGAAATTTTAAGATTGTCTTGTCTTTTAATTGTGTGTTGCCTTTTATACCTTTTGTACAAAAAAGAAGATTTGTCGGTTTTTTCACCTTTTCAAAAACTCAGTTTGATAGTCGCAATAATATTTTCACTAATAATGGTACTCCAGAATGGGTATCTTTGTGGACTTTCACTCCTGTTCAATCCAATTATTCTTTAGCATTAGGCTGTTGTATTTTTGCTTTGGATTGTCAAAGCGGATTTTATTTTATTCACAATAAAATCAAGGATACTTCTATGTCTAACATGTTGCAAATTTGTTTTGTGAGTGGTTTTGGCGCTGGGTTATTATACTTCGTAGTTGGATTTTTCGGTTTCGTCGGAATTGGATCTGGGATCAAATATTTTTCAGTTCTTAAATTGGTAGCTACCCCTGATTCGGATGTCCTCGCTGCTTTAGAAACCCGAAGCTATATGAAATATATACCCGTATCGATTAATTTCATGTTTTTGCCCATCTTATTTACTGGAATAGCATTCAATATGTTTATTGCAATCAATATGATATCCAAAATGGTGGCCAATATCAGAGATTCGAGAAAGGCACCGCCTTCCAGGAATATTATGGCACTTCTGGGCTGTGTAACAACGTTTGTGTTTGGTGTAATCCAGTTAGATGTTGATGCTCTGATTTCATTATTTGGTTATTTATTTATATCACCCATATCTTTCATTTTCCCTGGCATTTTCGTTTATCTTTCACTGAAGAGTTTTGGATTTATGAAATTTTCAGCTTTTCTTATGATTTTAATATTCGGTGGTTTGATGGTTTATTTGTTCTCCTATGAAATTTATCTCAAAGTTCTTACTGTGGTTAACAACTAATAAGTCCAAGTTCAGCGATCTTTAAAAATTTAATTCAATAAATAATTTATTAAAAATCAATATGTTTTTTAATTAGATATTTATTTCTGTTTAGTGTTTAGTATAATATAGAAGGCGAGATTACCAAAGAATCTCTTTATGAATCACAGATTAAATCCCTAATGACCAACATTAAATGCAAATAACTCCACCAAAGGTTGTTTAGAGTCTGTAATCATGAACTTGCCTCCATTAAAGATTCTTCAGTATGGCTTACCAAAGGAAATATGAAGCCAGGAGATGAAGGAACTTTAATGGAGGAAAGTTCGGGATAGAAATATATTCTTTGGAGAAAAAGTCAGATGCCGACGTTGCAAAGCTGTGACAAAGACAGTAGATCATCTTGCTATTAAAAGCGACCGTATGCTAGGTTGTGATTACATGAGAAGGCATAATGAAGTATTAAGATACATACATTTATCACTGTGTAGGGGATTCGGAATTAAGAAGACAAGAAAACTGAAATCCGATTCCGTTCAAGAAGTTGTAGCAAATGAAAATGTAGAGTAAATACAAGAATTACAGCATGATAGATCAGACATCTTCTTACATGATAAAAATGAAAATTAAAAAACACTGATGGAGGTTGGAATCACCAATCTTGACCTATTAACTCAAGTTGAAAATGAAAAAACTAGAAAATACGATTTAATAGCAAATGAGTTATCATTGATTTACAAGTGCAAAGTGAATATAATTTCATAGTAATGATCTGGGAAGGGCTGGTAACGAAATACCACAACAAACATAGTAAAGAGATAGGAATTGTGTTTAAAGTCGAAGCGTAAATCCAGTCGATTATACTGAAGAAGACACTGGAGTCTGTTTCATTTGAAAGACGACGAAGTATCGAAGAGGCGGACAACCATGTGAGTCTTGAGCAGTTAGTGCTTAGATCAGCGGGCATAGATAAGAGAATAGACACGGAATCAATCAAAGAATAATCGATAATCATTAGATTTACCCATTAAATACATTCTTTATATGATCTTCAAAACCTATGAATTATTGAAAATAAAAATTAAACACAAATTACGAATAGTTTGTTCATCAGCTCTAAGATCACTGATTAGTATGATGAATTCTCATAATTAAAGAATTAGAAGTTTCAATTTTTTCTTTTATCAAGATCATATATTAAAGTTGCTACTTTACATCACGAGAATTGGAAAAATGTTGTCTAAAAATTGTTTGATTCTAAGGTTTGAGTCTGATTCAATTATGAGTGGTGATATTAACTTAAATGAAATGGGACATCAACTATTTGAAAACAACAGCAAAAATTAATTCAATTGAAAATTTTCTTATTAACACTGGGTTAAGATGCTTATTTACTCGGCTAAGCCTATTTAGTCTTCCTCCTGTAGAGGCACAGGTGCTTCTAGTTTAATAAATTTCGTTTTTTTAAGCCTATTTAGTGGTGCTTTTGATAATAATATCATGGCTTACAGATTACAGATAGAAATATATATGTCTTCCGCAAAGCCAAATTTCAATGCTATAACTGTCCTTTAATCAGAATTACTGTTAAATATCTATACGTAGTGAAGCTAAATGGAAAATCTTCCAAATCTAGTACGAAGTAATAGTTCGGCTTAAAATTGCCAGAAAAACATCTTATTATTTTATTAATTCAGTGTAAAAATACATACATATTAAAAAAATAACCAATGAAAAGGCAAATATTTCTATCAGAAATGCTAACAAATGTCTATGAATTTTTATAACAACTCTAGAAATATTTATCTTTTATATTTAGAATATTGAACATTCAACTCGTATGATTTTCTTAGTGATGCTATTTTGAACTGCAGCATTTTCAGGTATGATCTTAATTTGGAAATAATATAATTGCAAATCTTTGATATATATCATGCTAGTTTTAATATAATTGTGGTACTTTGACCAGAAATAAACGAACAACATTTTAATTAAATATTTTTAATCAATAGTTTCACCATAATAAAATTTGTAAGTAAAGAAGTTTTCAAAAAAACTGTTATTTGATTGAAATTCCCAGGTTTTTTCGACATCATTTTCCAATAAAAATGCTTCCACATGTTTAGAAATATTAATCAAAGGCAACTTGACTTCAGGTGCCATTCTGTCGCCCCTTAGATCTTGCTGACTAACAACTGTAGCAAATATTCTATGAGGATGTTTCAAGGCTTCTTCAAATATTTTAACACCTCCGAAAACAATTTTATAAAGATTGTTCTGATCACAGTAGTTTACTGCTTCATCGAATGATTTAAAGCAAAGATTGCCAACCTTTCGAGAGCTCACAACTAATAGTTTTACATCATTGTATTTTGGAAGAGTTTCGTAAGTACAACTCCCAACAATAATGCCTGAGTTGGGATACATCCTGATTAATTTGTTGATGTATTTGGTGTCACCTTTTAGCAATTTTTTCCAAGGAAGGTCATTTTTATATCCAATGAATCTATCTCTGTCAGTGTAAGCTATAATTATATTTAGCTTGTCTCTGCTCAGATCAATTTTTTCGAAAACCATGGCTTAAAATTTTAGTTATTATAAATTTCAATGATTAATTAAATAAAACAGCAATAATTGAGAATTTTATTCAAAATTTCAAGTCAAAATTAGAAAAATTACATAACTTGATTGAATTCCTTTTTTTAATGAAATTTGATTTGCTTTTATCTTCTTTAGATTCATCAGTCTATGAAGTATTTCATGATGAATTCAAGTCAAATAATTCAAAATTAAATTAATTATTGGTGAAATGAGAAACGAAAACCTAAAATAATTATCGGAGTACTAAAATCATAATTGATGAACAGCTACACCAATAATTTGAAGCCAAGGATGCCACAATCACTTTAATAAATTTCAGTCTAGAAAAATATATTAACAAATGATTTAGTGGAAAAGGTCTTTGAGATGATTTGAAAGACATCTTGGAAAAGAATTAAAAACCCTTTTATTTTAAACAGCAGTAAATGACAAAAATAAAGTAGTTGGCAGAATTTGCAAAGGAGTAAAGGTATTTCTCATCTAAATATTTGATTGTAAATAAAATTAACAACTAAAATCAGACATCAAGCACTTTGTATTATGTATAAATGATCAGTTAGACCATGAAATAAATTACTCATATTTTGGAAACCTGAATATCAATCTTGACGTCGCATTTATTGAAAAATGTTAATAAAAGTTCCTATAAATGGCAATAAATAAATACATTAAATTGAATACCTTGCAAGATGTGAAAGGTTGGAAACCGAATTAACTAAATTATTTAGCATACAAATTCTGATCGATAGAATTCAAATTTGACAGGATTGATTGAAAGAAATTATGTCAAACTAGAGAAAATTTGATTAATTAATCTAAACGTTTGAAAATAACGGACAAATATGCCTGCGAAATAAAAATCAATGAACATTCACATATTTATTAAATAACTATACCATATAACTTATATTAAGTCAATCAAGAAGCATTCAAAATAAATTAATATTTAAATAACTCTTTTAAATATCAAAAATACAACGAAATGATATTTAACAAAATATTTAGATGAATTAAAAACATTAACGGTTTTTAATGACACCTAAAAGAATAAACACACCAAACCGTACTAAAACTTCATTTTGTGTCAGATAGTAATAAATCTACCTTGATTGGCTTCAACATCTTTTATAATCTAGACATGCTAGTTTTCAAAATTTACAACTGGTTTTCTTGAGTCTCCTTTTACGATTATAATATCGAACAATAAGATTTATAAACATATCACCCTCGACAAATTAATCATCCTTTATATTGCCCTCCTGGGGAATAAAAATTATCTGGATCTGGTTCAGGGAATTTGTTATTATTTTTAAGAGGACCCTTTGCATCCTTTTGAATCTTACGATTCTTATTGCCATCATCCTTATTATCTTCCCCGGGAAATTGGGGAAACATTCCCTGGTGTGGGTTGCTATTTGGGTTTATCCTGTTATCGAAATCAGGTTCGATGTCATCTCTTCCGATATTTCTTGGATTGCCTTTCCTGTTTAAATCTGGCACACAATCGAATGTAGAAGCGGATCGGGGCTGATTTTCATTCATCTCTTCAAGTTTAGTTATTCTGTAATTTCCATCTTCTGTGTTCACATCATAGAAATCATCTGTTTCAGTTATTTTAAAATTATCCGTTATCAGTTTTTTAAGTTTATCATTTTTATCTATGGGCTACAAAGTAATGTATTTTATAACGTATGAAATTTAACAGTAAAATAAATGATCAATACATTTTCTTGTTTATAAAGACGATTAATCAATAATTAAAAAATCAATCTTGAAATTCATTTTCTTTAGAAAAAGATAAAAGCTATCACTTTAATTGTTTAAATTCAATTATATCTTTCTAGGATTCAGTGAGAAGCTTAACCTACAAGGATTATTTCTTATCTCAAATATTACCGAAAAAATTATCAGTAATCAATCAGAATCAAGATAATTTAAAGCTATTCTGCTGGCATTTATGTGTAATGAATGTTTAAAGTGACATCTTCTTATCAAGAAGTTACACCTTGGATATCTCAACTGTCAGTTCCAAATAATGAACTTGCCTATACATGTCAGTTAATTAGGCAACTTAGAAATGGTTGAATTCTGGAATTTCCATTTATTTATATTATTGGATATCTAAACGGACAATATTAATTGCAACAGAAGAGAGTTTTGAAGAATACACATTTATTAAATTGATTGGTTGTTTGTCTTTTATTCAACAAATGATGATGGGGAGACAGAATTAATTTAAGAACCAAAGAATTTATTTAATGGGTAATCATCTAAAGATTATCAATTATTCTTTAATTGATTCCGTATCGGTTCTCTTATCTCCACCTGATGATCTAAGCACTAACTGCTCAAGACTCATATGGTTGTTTGCCTCTTCGATACTTCGTCGTCTTTCAAATGAAAATGACTCCAGAGTCTTCTTGAGTACAATAGACTGGATGTTAGCTCGACTTTAGGCTCAATTCCTATCTCTTTACTATACTTGTTGTGGCATTTTTAAGAACCAATAATAATCTTGGATCATACTGCCAAATCAAGAACCACTCCAATTTTTGTGATTTGGAAATTCATTCCCTAAAGAATCAAAGAAAGTACTTTTTTGAATGAAAAATGGTCTGATGAAATTATCATGAACAACTACAAATGAATAATTAACTATAAAAGTTTTGTATGAATTCAGATAAATTATACACTATACGAGGACATCCGATGAAGATAGTTCGGCAAATACAAATGACTGATTATATATTTCTTTGATGCGACAGATATAATTTAAATAGAACAATTCAAGATGATATAAAATTTTAAGCTTGGTACTGATTTGAGTAGCAAATAACCTTTAATAAATGTAAGTTCCCATCATCATTACTTTTAATTATGAAAGATTAACTCTTTACTTTTTTGTTAAATTCCTTTCGTTCAGAACCAAGATTTACTATTAAAAATGTTGCTGTGGTGCCATTTAATAAGGAATGAGAAGAATAGAATGAAGTTTTTATTCTGTAAAATATAGGTTAATAATTGTAGTTATTAAAACAGACCTTTTTTAAATTTAATAACTTTTTTTTACTAAACTATTCTAGCTGTATCGGACACAAATGGCTTGTGCTGTTTAATAGACAATAATTGAATAATACTTTCAGAATTTATATTTACTTTTCCAAATCATTCGACTTGTAAATATCAATTCTTTATATTAATATCCCTATGTTTTGCTACATATCAGATCTAAATAACATTCAAATTTCACGAAGCTTTTAAATATTGAATTTATCTATTACAAATGGTCAAAATAATTGAAGATTTTTTGATATAGTATATCGAGTAAGATGATTAATTGTATTCTCTGTAACTATTCTTGTATCTTGCCAAATGATTCCAGTAATTTTTTCTATCATCTAAAAAGTTTTAAATCAAAATCACATAATTGATGTGATTGTGTGAAGTTTAATTAATTGGTGATCTAATATTTACTCTTCGATTGATTCCGTGTCAAATCTCTTATCTACACCCGATGATCTGTGCACTAACTGCTCAAGACTCACATGGTTGTTCGCCTCTTCAATACTTCGTAGTCTTTCAAATGAAAATGACTCCAGAGTCTTCTTGAGTACAATAGACTGGATGTAAGCTCGACTTTTGACACAATTCCTATCTCTTTACTATACTTGTTGTGGTATTTCATCACCAGCCCTTACCGGGTCATAAAGTATGGAATTATTGATGCTATCAAAATTAAATTAAAGTATTAAAAAGCAATTTAAGAAAAAATTTTAAATAAATGATGGGATTCAAAGAATTATTTGTCTAAAGAGATAAATAGCACGGAAGCAACTGCCTTGTTCAATCTTAGTTGTTAGTATATCTTCCAATCCCAATGTCTTCAGAGTATAATACATTTAAAAGCAAGAAGATGGTCGACTTGTAAATAAACTATATCGAAGTTTATTTTATTCTAAGAAATTATCAAACAAGCTCTTTAACTTCTTCTTATTTTATGAATAAAAATTTGCATCCCCAACGATATATTTTTATATAAATGACCCTAATTTAGATACTTAATACATGAATCATTGGTTTTAGCTTAAAAAAAAACGAAACAACTAGAAGCGCCTGTGCCTCTATAGGAGGAAAATTTAAACCTCCTACTGAGGTCCTGGGCACCTGGAATAAATCCTAAGTCCACTCTTTCGAGCTTCGGGCAACCCCTTTTTTATCCATGCCGCTCCACACGCATACAATCATCCGGCCCCACCTCTCCCTTTTTAGTGTTTTTGTTTTTATGGAGAGGCTGTGACGTTCTGATATAAACTGTTATTAGTTTCACACACATAAGTGTGCTACTTATCTGGGCAACCACGAAAAGCCTACAGTCATCCGTCTTACGACAGATTCTGCCCAGCGGTTTTGGCTTAATCATCTAACTATCACGGCGTTTATAGGAACGGTTGACTTCCTTAAATAGAAATGTCTTCATTTCTAATGTTTTTGTCTGTTATATTTTGTATTATTCTTTCAATCTTCTTTGGAAAACTTCCAAACTTTAATCTTTCCGTAGTCTGAGAAAGACAAGTGCTTATCTAAGCTGCCTATATACAGGGAATTGCTCATTCTCCTGTGTGATCTGATTATAAAGGTGAACTCAGCTGTCATATCTTGAAATTTATTATAAAAAGATATGCCTTCTTAGCACGGGTGTGTGAAGTTGACTTCGGGTAATAACGAAAAAAAACTTGAAGCGGGTTCGAATCCTGTTGATTGAAGTAATTTGGGTCTACTTGTAAAAATGTATCCAATAATACTAGAACAGCTACTACTTAACTACTAAATTTCTGATCGAAAACTCCTTGGAGAGATCTATGTCCCAGGTTTAATGGACTGCGCGGTTGCAAAATGTATTGAATAGAAAAGCAGATGACAACGCCTCAGCCCAAACATGCATTGTTCCCCTTGTCTCTAGTAATAAAAGCCCCCCAGGATATAACACTATATATAGCGAGTGTCCCCAGAATTTAGGATGATAAGTTTATGTGTAATTATATACAGTTCAACCATCCACGAAGAAGATTGGTAACTTCAATATTTGATTTTTTTTATTATGAAAAGACATATTTATTAATGAAAAGTTTAAGAAAGTAGGCGTAACAACCGAATCTAAAATATATCTAAAAATTATATTCTATATATTGATGTCTCTAAATGAATGATTCCCGAAACGAAAGATTTCTTTAAACCTTTGGGTTTTAAATGAATAATAAGTCAAAATCCGCTACAAATAACATAGTTTATGAAAAAGATTTAGTGCTGCATGAAGAGTAAGAAAGCTACAAATACTTGGGAATTATTGAGACATAAAGTAGCACAATTTCAAAGAGTTACGAGATTGTGTGAAAGTAAGTACAAAGAATAAATTTAAAAGCAACAAATGAGCATGCAGTGTCTGTAATTAACTACCATGTAGGAGTATTTTAATCGGGAGCTGAAGAATCTATCAAACTCGATGACTTTATACGGAATGCAGCATTAACTGGCAGTCATATAACAAAGAAAGACTTTGATTACCAACAAACATATCCAATATAAAGCATAAATGTGAAAATATGCTATTAGATTTAAAGAAAACACCTATTAAGTTAAAAAGCATATGATTTGGAAGATAACAGAATCTACTTGGCATTGATCAGTAAATCAAGACTGAATGCAAAATGAAGGCGAATTAACAGAGAAAATTTACATGAAGAATAAATAAAATCTATAGTCATCACAATCAAAGGTAAAAAATGTCATGAAAGACTGTTTAGGATCTGTGATTGCGAATTAACAAATTTAAAGAATTTTATTTATTAAAGGAAGCCTCAGTAGCGCAGTGGTGCAAAGTTGACCTCGGATAATAACAAAAAACTTGAGACTCTGGTTCGGATCCTGTTGCGTAAAACAAATTAGGTCTACTCATAAAACATATAAAGCATATCCAATAAAAGTAGAACAGCTACCCCTTAACTACAAAATTGCTGACCGAAAAAGTCCTTGAAGAGACTGTGTCTTAGATTAAATAGATTGCTAGGTTGTAGAATGTATTGAATAGAGAAGTTTGAAAAGCAGATGATAAAGCCTTAGTTTCAAGCATGCATTGTTCCTCTTGTCTCCAGTAATCAAAGTTTGAAAAGCAGATGGTAAAGCCTTTGTTCAAGAATGCATTGTTCCTCTTGTCTTCAGTAATCAAAGTCTATCAGGGTATGATCGGGTTGCGGAGACCTACGGTCCCCAGAATTTAGGTTAGTGAGTTTACGTGTAAAAAGCGGTTTACTAACCATCCGGCGAAGGAGATTGATATCTTCAGCATTAGAGTTTTTTGATTTATTAAAGCAATCAATAAACTTAGAGAGAAGGAGCTCTCTGCTTTCTTAAAGGTAGAAATATTTTCTTTGTCAAAAATCTTAAATGTCTACACCGTAGAGCTAAACACAAACATTGAATTAGATGACTAAAGTGCGATGGGATGTTGGGTTACGGTGACATAAGATGCGAATAGGAAACCGTAAAGTGTATCCATTTTTCATTGTATAACAAATGTAAAATCAAGAGATTTAGAAAGTTAAGATCTCACACTGTTCAAGAAGTTAACGAAAATGAAGAGAAACATGTAGAAACTAGAATGAAATCAGATGTAGAAACCTAACACATGCTAGGCTAATTTTATTTGTCTGTGATAAGAAGGTGGATGAAATTTGGTGGTATAATCAATTTTGATTCAATAACTCAAGTAGAAAATATAATGTCCAAAGAGTTATCATTTACCTATAAATTTTAGAATTTAAATAAATATTGCCTTGATTGATAATTTGGGATAGACTATTGGCGAAATATCACAAGAGACGTAGATCTCCACCCCAAAGCCGAGATATATTTATTTTCAGTCAAGTATGAATAAATCGAGAATGTTTTAGACAGTAAATAAGAGAAACCCGATGAGATCGATCCAATCGCTACTTAATAAAAATGTTAAGCCAGCTAATTACAAATTAAATAAATCACTTCTAATTAATACAAAATTTCTCTTATATATATTTTTCTGAAATTTTACAATAAAATCTATAGAATTGCTTTTCCCCTTTCTGATGCATCCTGATCACTGCTTCTAGGGAACCATAAGGATTTTCTCGAGATTGGAGACTTATCTTGGAGTATTCGGACTAGAGTAAAAATTATTCAAATATGAAGTGACATCCTGAAATTGAAAATATTAATAATGAAGAAGATTTCGAATATAAATTTGTATGCCAATGATTTATTTAAAATATCCATCGGAACTCATAATTAAGAAAATTTTATAGTATAATTTTTTTTAAAATAAAATCGAATATTTAGTAGATCACAATGCTACTGCAATAATATATGTAGATTACCGTTCACTTTATTGTTATAAGTAGTGAGTGATTTCTAAAAGCCTTGTTGCAAAATGGATTACAAAAAATCATTTAGCAGTCATTCTAAATTACGAAAGATCATATTATATTCTTTTGAACTCTGATTTACGTGAGAAAATATATGTTTTATAATAAAAGTAGGATTTTTTCATATCCGTTCAATGTGCAATCAGTCAAACCACGATTTATATTGAAGTAAAACAGAACGAAGTATTTCTATGTGATAGAAATTTGATTCTACGTGTTACATTTTTAACTTCCAAGTGTGAATGAAGATTTGTGTTACAATGAACTGCTTTTATCTTTATTTTCATTAATGATAAAATTTTTCAAGAAATTAAAAAGTGATGAGAAATTCTCTGCACAATAAGGTGGAAGACAGAGCAGCAAGATCATATGTAAATGACTTTCTTCTTTGATATGATGGAATTTCAACTGGGACAATGAATTTTCATGTTAGATTACAAAATGGAAGAAAAATAATGGTTTTACATATATTAATTAAATCGATTCATTGAAAATTTAAATGATACAGAACAATCTAATGCACAAAATGGGTAAGAATTTGACAAGTTATCAATAAATTAAAATTAAAGGTTTAATACCATTCCATATGTATTGATGTGAAGGATTTGAATTAAATCCCATGAGAAATTCAATAAAGAGATCGGGATTGTTTAAATATGCAGAGACAGATCTAAATAAAAGTATTTATTTAATGGGTAATCTAATAGTTACTCTTTGATTGATTCCGTGTCAAGTCTCTTATCTACACCGATGATCTGAGCACTAGGTGCTCAAGACTCACATGATTGTACGCCTCTTCAATGAACCAAGAGTCTTCTTGAGTACAATAGATTGAATGTATGCTTTGACTTTAGACACAATCCCAATCTCTTTACTATATTTGTTGTGGTATTTCGTTACCAGCCCTTCCCAGGTCATTACATCGACCGATCTAAATACCTTTTATGATATTTAATAAGACATCTGGAAATATTTCATTCAAACAATTTGTGTTTTTGAATGAATAGATTGAATTGACAGTAAAATAATTCTAGATGACAGTAACGGTTTACAATCAAATATACAAGCTGTGATTAATAAAATGATGCATTAAATAAATGCTTTATTTAATTATACAACCATACGAATAAGACAAGTTGTGATTAATAAATACATTAAACTGACTAAAACAAAAAATGAATCATTGAAATCAAATTAAGGAACAAGTTATTTATTTTTACGCTTTGACTCGTTTATACACTCGTTCTTAAATCTTCTATCATTCATTTGGATATATTGTTGTGGAAAACACCACTCTTGATTAGTTTCATAGAATTCTTTGTACCCGCCCATCAAAATGTAGATTTCGGGAAATTTTAAACTAGGATATTGATTTGATTTTCTGTCTAAGCTTCTGAATCTCCTGGCTAGGGATGGTCCCCTTTGAGATGAAAACTCACAATAAAAAATTAATATTTCAGGTAAGCTTTTCTTAGATAGTAAATTAGACATTAAATCAGATTCGGACTTGAAATTCAGGCTATCTATTATGTGCCCGCCTTTGTATTCATATTGGAATCTTGCATCTACAATCACATAGCTTCTCGTATTGTCGATTATTAATGAAGCCAGGGTAGACGAAGATATTCTCTTGATTGAGTCTGATCTTCCACATCCCAGGATAGGAAGAGTAATCCTTTCTCCGCTGTTTAAAATTGAAGGAGCAGAATGAACCATTCTATTATCCATTTCTTCCAACAAAACATTTTGAGACCAGACTGAATCAGTAGTTTTTGAACGAGATGAGAAATTTTCATTTTTTTTAATTTCTGGAATGTTTAGCTCAGAAAAATCGTCAAAAACGATTGGTTTCATTGCCTTGAAGATAGCCGGGCTATTTGAAACGTCTCGAAAGGGGTTTTCATGTGTGTTTTCTTTTTGTATTTTTGAGTTGTCACAACATAGCTGTTCTCCAGGAAATGGACCTAACTCATCCTGTTCCGAGAGGAAAGGTCTATTCCTTAGAATGAGTTCTGAATCATTGAGGTTGTCCTTGTGGGTAGCTGGTCTATTAATGCTGTTTGAAGCTGACATAGGGGAGAATTTTAAATATTTTGAAAATAATTAGTCAGCTTAATCAATTAGGAATCGAACACGAGAACAAAACTTATAAAAAACGGCGAAATTAAAAAATGTTGCTTTTTTGATGAAAAGTTGAAAATGTAAGCAAGAAAAATGTTTTCATTTTGACAATAATTGGCATGTCAAAATAATTGAAAATCATGATTAAATTTTGAAAAAAAAAACAAAATTAAAACTCCAAGCATGAGCACATGCTATTAATTCCTCAAAAATCTTTTGGATCTTTTGAGTTACTGATTAATTAATTTTTCAAATCAAAATACATTTATTTTTTGGCTTGTCATCAAAAAGCCGTATTTATAAATTTAACGCAGGTCCGAGTTATGAAATCATCAGATGGTATGGTTTGATTGTATTTGTCGGAACTAATAGAGATTCCAGAAAAATATTTATTTAATTTAATTGTTTTTCCCTTTGTTATTCACTTTATCAATTAGTTAGTTATTTATTTGATAAATTCCCATTTATCTTCAAGATAATAATATTACAGAACAAATTATTATTAAACAGAATTGTCTTATCTCAAAATTTTTATTTTGTGTAATTCTTTTGTATTACATTTGATTTTTGTAACTCATTTTTAACAAAGGGTTTTTAAATACGTTTGTATTGGATTTTATCAAGATTTATTGCATAGTTTTTATTATTGATAGAATACTATCAGACCTACTAAAATATTACTGATAAATGAAGTTTCAGATTGAAATTTTTCTTTTAGTGCAGCCCATGGATATTCGCATTGCTTTAGAGTCAGCCTGTAAAATCAAAGAGAGATTAAATAATTTTCGAAAAATCCAAAAGATTCCAGACATTCCTAACTGCCATACAATAAAAGAATTAATATAAGCACACAAGGACGTTGTTTTAAAATGCAATCCTTTCATAGGAAAAATAGCAAAGGATTTACTTTCCAGTTGCACAAGCATTGATATGAAAGCTATCCTAGCAAGAAAAGATTATGTAGATTCAAAAATCAAGGAAATCGAAGAAGACGTGGAAATAAATAGATTATTAAAGGAAATAGAGGAAATGGAGAAAATCAGAGATGTGGGACAAGTAGAGATAAGCCAGACTGAGGCTGAAAAAATAATTAATTATATTCACACAGAAGAACTAAACACAGCTGTAGATTCAAGCTTGGAAGAGTTTATTGAATTCCCCTTTGATGAGGATGCTAAAGACAGAGAGACATACGAAAAGATCATGGAAACGCTATTTTAGATAAACGAATCGTTTATTTTGTCGAATCTAAGAAAAACATCCAAATATATTTAATAAAACCTGAAAATTAAAATATTTGAATGTTTCTAAATGCTTGTTTTTATTGATTAATTATTCGAAATTCTATGATCACTGCCTAAAGTGATGAGAGTTATTTCACTTTAGACCGGTTTTTTAAGTTCAGTTTTCTTGTTTTTTTTACTGTTTAGTCGCTTATTAATTAAAAAAAATTCAAATATCAAGATAAAAACAGTTTTTTTGATTGATTTAATCTATTAAATCCTAATATATATGATTAGATAAATTAATAAAGAAATATGAATTTTAATTAGATGGTTTGTAAGATAGTCTATCAATACTATATTATCTCTGAAATAAGCAATTTCGATTCAATTTATGATATAATCTGTCTAAACGTGTTAGACTATCAGTTTTTCTGTACCTAAATTTTATAGATTAGATATATATTCCTCCTTTCTACCTCATCCAAATATCGATCATATGTATGCATTTATTTGTTAATATATTCTCATTTGTTAAATACAATATTTGCTTATTAACTAATTCTACTGGGCAGAATCTGTCGTAAGACGGATGACTGTAGCCTTTTCGTGGTTGCCCGGATAAGTAATAGACTCATGTGTGTGAAACCAATAACAGTTTATATCAGAACGTCACGTCACAGCAGACTCATAAAAAGAAAACCCAGAAAAAAGGGGAGGTGGGCCGGATGGTTTACATGTGGGTGCGGCATGGATAAAAAAGGGCTTGTCCGAAGCTTGAAAGAGTGAGCTTGGGATTTGTTCTAAGTGCCCAAGACCTCAGTAGGCGGTTTAAAATTCCCTCCTATAGAGGTACAAGCGCTTCTAGTTGTTTCGTTTTTTTTTTAATTTCATTTTTTAATTATTAATGAGACGAATCAGTTTGAATACTGGAATTGATAGGTGAAATTAAAGCTAAGTAAAAAATTTTGCAATCTTTTTTATCTCAAGTATCATAAGGAGATGTTTAACAGGATGGTAGAATTTAAATATGCAATGAGTGGATCTTGACTCCATTATATAGGATCAGTGCAATTATCTATGATTCTAAAGGTATTTAGATACTGGGGTAATTAAATTATGAATGCAAATCAAATGGCCATTAGCAGGCTAAGAATTATGAAGCAGTTTTTTTAAATCTGATTCATTCTTGTCAAAACACATTTTGACTATAATATCTATCTTGAATATAGAATTGTTTAAAGATAAATCCAAATACATGATGAATTCTTGATTACATCTAAATTTTTCATCAAATTTAATTAACTAAAATCAGGAAACCAAATTATTTAAAGTACATTCTAAAGATACCAATCTTGTTGTTTGGGCGAGTAATAGATCTTGCCATTCTAAAATACAGCATCCTAGGTTTTGTTTGTTGAGACGAGAAGAACTATTTCCTTAGGCTGTAAGTGTACTATGTTAAATAAACCTTTAAAATTGAGCTTAAAACACAAAACTCTCCATATTTCAGTCTGTTTTGTCAAAGTAATTCATCATAAAATCAGTTTCTCTTACTATTTAAATCAGAGATGAGATATTCAACCTTATTGTGCAGGTTTAACATTTTTAGAAAAAATGAAGATATATTGTTGAACTCATGGTTTAAGGGTGCATTCTGAGAACTGAAATAGACCATGAAGCTTTCAAGAATTATTCATCAATCTTTAGTTAAATTTATAAGAGATAATGATCAAAAATAGTCGCTTTATTCGAAATAAAAATCTAAGTAATGTATGCAATTATACTATTTGACGATATCTGATAACTAAAGAAAAGATTCACATCGTATGCTTCACTCGAATCAAATTTCTTCTTTTTAACTTTTTAAATTCATTTTATAGATTCTAATGCTATTAACTCATGGTAATTCGATCCAAGACTTCTCTTAATCAACAAGTATGTACTCAAGCATCTGCTACAGGCATATATAAAAGGGACTTCAGAAACTTGAAAGAATATGATCAAAATTTTTTCAAAAAGCACAAGGCCTTGACGGAAGTTCAAACGTCTCCAAAATGATGATGACTCTTCTAATTGAGTAAATACTATTTTTTTGTATAAGAATCGTATTGCATTCAATCATTTGTCACACTTTAAATTTCATTATTACAAGTAAGCCCAGAGTATTTCAATACGTATTAATAAAGATCAGAGTCTAAGATTTATTCATTCAACTTCTCCATGATTGTCATCAAACTATTTTGAATAATTAAAATACATAGACAAATTGATTCAGAAATTATCTTATAATTCATTTTTAAATCTCTAATTATATCGACAAGCCAAAAATATTAAATACCTGAAAATCATATTATAAAAATATTTTTTTTGCTCATAAACATAAGATAAAAAAAAGGAATTTATTTTCACTATATTGCTATAGCTAATGAGTGATCGGTGAAAATCTTATTGTCAAACGGGTTGCTAAAAACTCCACCCACAAGGGATGGTGGAAACTTGGCCCAGGCAAGATCGGAAAAACATCAAGAGGATCACTCTGAATTTATGACAGGGCCATATCATACCCTGGCGGGCTTCGATAACTAGGAGCAGCATATATGTTTTATACCCAAAGTGGAATGGCTTCGTGTCCATATATATACATACACTTTCTTGAACCACCCGGAATTTTGAAACCAAACGCCACACAGGACTCCTATGTGTCGTAAACATTACATCTCTACCTCCTACATCAGACATGCTTTACAGACAACTGTAGCCTGCTGTCTTCCTTATTTTTGAAATTCATAAAAATTTTCACAAGGAGTTAAGAAAGAGATTGCCAATCTCTTAATGGAAGCACCAAGTTTCAGCACTATAAAATGTTTAGTATACCGCAAGACAGTATTAAGATGTTTTCCTTTCTTGCTCTAGTTTAAAGTCATCTCGGATCAGTGTAATTTTCTAGACTTTCTATTTCTTCACGATTTAATTCACTAAGATTAAAGTTTTGGACAGGCATAAGCATAAGATGATTAAATTAATTTATCAAATTCTAATATAATTGCAGCCTAGAATATTTATCATGGGTAAGTCAAATAAATTAATCATTGCAGAAAATATTGTCGTAATGATTTTTGTGGCTAACAAGAAATGATGAATTTTAATCTCATTCAGAATCATCAAGTTGTGATTAGGCAAGAATGACTACAATTGATCAAAGTAATTAAGTTCGATCAATTGGAGAAATCTAAAAACCAACAATTTAATAAATATATGGATGAATAAAATGTTTATGACGAGCACTTAGGATGTGAGTTTCAACAACTCGAAGAATCAATTATATCATAGGCTTATAAAAACTATATCAAGACAGCGAAATTCATAAAAAGCAATTGGCTCAAATAAATATAATCCAAGTAAAGCAAGGAAGATTTAACTTAGCATGTCAAACTCATACGAGCTATATGAAGAAAAAAATTCTTTTTTGGCTGTTAATTAAAAGCTTTTTTCTTAAAATAAATTGAAAGATCACTAATAAGATTGTGGAATAATTAAAGGTTGTATTAATAAAAAAATTTATACGCGCTCAAAGACTCTTTATAGTTCTGAAGCAGATGTGTAATCTATTGGATAAAATAATTACATTTTTACAGATAACTAGGGATTAAGAAACTGATAAACAAATAAATCTTCAAAAATCCTATAGCAAAGTCGTATTTGAATCGTGCAATAAATTCCATCAAGAACATATTTAATAAAAGATAAATATTTAATCATCAAAATTAATCTCTGATTATGAAAAATAATTTCAAAAGTTATTAAATATAAAAGAAGTTTAACTAATTCGAAATTTTATTTTATGAATTTGGTTGTGTTTGGTTTTCTAAATCTTGTTTTGATTGCTCAATCTGTTTTTCAATCAACTTTTTGTCGTTCTTGGACTTAAGATCCCTTTCGTTTCGGACTATGTTGTCTTTGTATTCACCATGTTTAACTTTGTTTAATATGGCGGTTCCAGCTGAGCTTCTTGGATCTTTGATCATATGAGATCTTTCTTTTTTACTATCACCAGAACCTCTGTCTTTTAATACAAATTCTTGAGTCATGGGGTTCTATGAACTTTGATTTAAATATTAAACTCCTGAATTTTAATTAATTTGATTGGTTTTTTTTATATTTCCCCTTTAAATTATAACTGAAAATCAACAAAATTTGTCTGATTGATCAAAAACTAATGTTTTGACTCAAATTGATGTAATTAAAGGAGTTGTGAATCAAAATAACTCGAGAATAAAAGGGAATTCCATTCGGTACTATACAACTGCATCATATCACATTTTGAATGCTTTTTTGATGAGTTATTTAACCATTAGTTATCAATAGTAATGAGTTGCTTTAATATACGTTCAAACACTTTCCAGTTCAAATCTTCTGAGCACTGTATTAACCGTGAAAGAATTATTCTTGTGAGCACTGTATTAAACGTGAAAGTACTGTTAATATTCTTAGCCTTGAACTATGTTTTAGTGACACAAAAAATGATAAGTTTGTTTTAATAAATTAAAGGTGCTTTTTCTATTCAAAAATTAATCTCCCAATAAATACTTTTGTAAAAAATTTAAAATTTTAAGTGATTTTAGTCAGAAGAAGTTAAATAATTTAATGTTTGAGCAGAACATTTTCAAATACAACAGTATTAATTATGCAATGATTTACATTTAAACTATGTAAGAGAAATGACATTGCCATGGAAGATTGTACAATTACAATTAGACTGTGCATCATACGAAGATTAAGCATCTAACTTATATAACCAATTTATTAAAGATAAAACAAGGTAAATGTCTTGATATTATAAATTAACTAAAAAATATTGATTGTTTTTAATTCATAGCCACGTCATATTGTGTTATTTCTGACTCATTTAATCCACAAGTCTCCTGAACAACTTCTGCTTTAACATCTTGTTGAACATTGTGATTTCTGATTAGAATCCATAGCAAAGGAATAACTAGAATGCCAATAACTAAAGCTGAAACGGTAATGAAAATTTGGACTTGTATTAAGAAATGACAGTTAGGTTTGGGTACCGAAATTTGATTTACCGTAAATTGGAATTTTTCGATTTGAGTTGATTGATAGCCATCGTTTTGATCAAAGAAGGGCTTGTAATGTACAATGTAGGCAATAAACTGTAATATGATGAGAGCTAATTGTAATAAATATAAATGATAAAAGGATTGAATAAAAATTTTAAACTCTGATGTAATAAAGGCAAACCCTGATGTCAAAATCAGAATTCCGATTGCCATTGCTGATTCCATTAAAGATAAAAATTTAGTCTGGGTGGATTTATCATTAAGCACAATGTATGAGATTTCCTTAAAGAAGGCGTAAACTGTTCCTATCAAGTAAGTACATATCTGGATTGCAATCAAAGCTAGTAAGATTATTTCGGTTCTTCTCATTCTTGTACTTCCCATGGGTGTTTGAAAGTAACAATATAATAATCTCCTATTGCGGATAATTACACCCTTAAGAATATATTCATTGATGCATTTTCAATTTAATTTAACTAGTAAAAAAAGGAAATTTTTTGACATTTAATCATTATCGGCAGAAAAATAACATACAAATAAAATTTTTTATATTTAATTAAATTAATAATTCCTTGAAAGTAATAATTCAATGAATATTTCATGTAACATATTTTATTATCATTACAAGCATATCTTGCCTTAAAACTCGAAAACTTCACATGGCTATTCTTCCTTGAAAATGTTTAGATTCTACTTTTGCCTCTGATTCTGTCTTAAGGTTCAGAAATCAAATTATTTTTGCTTTCTAACACCAAATTTGTTTATTTTCACTACCCTTATGGCAATTCACTTTAGTTTTCTAGATGTCTATTTGCTTTTCTTTTGTTCTTTGTTTAAATACTTGAATAGATTCAATTCTATTGAGCTACTTATTTTATATTTGGCTTTGTATGTTCTTTTGAATATTCCAGGCTATGAAAGCATATTTTTTAATTTTCTATTATGTTTTTATAGCATGGAATTTTTTGTTCTAAACTACAAGTTTTTCCTTTCGATTCCTTATTCAATTATTTCTGAAAAGGTTCTTGCTTTCAAACTCTTTTCTTTTGTTTTAATATTTTTAATTATTGAAGTTTTTGCTTCTTTCTTTTTAGGTAAGAACATATGCAGAAAGAATTTTCATTTCCTTGCATTTTTTGTTTTCATGAATAAAAATGATTTGATTGTAAAAGGATCAATCGTTCTTTTATCATTCTCATTAATTTTATTAAAAAGTGAATTCATTTCCAACTTGAATTTCCTCTTGAATGACCTAGAAAGGAAAAAGGATGAATTTTCATTCATTATCTTATTGATTTCATTGATCACACCTTATTTCATATTAGCTGAAAAAGAATATCTTAATTTTTTAATTTCACTATGTATAATGGATTCCATGGCATCAATTGCCGGTAAAGCTTTTTCAACAAAAACAAAGAGTAATATTGGCTTCATTTCAGGATTGGTATCTGCCCTACTTGTGGAATATATTTATACACGAAGAATCTCCTTGCTGTATCACTCATTTATTGGAATGATTGAAAGAATGTCAGTGGCAAATGATAATTTATTAATTGCATTCTCAGCATGCCTGTATTACAGAGGAAAGGAAATGACTGTTTAGAGATACCATTTTGGACAAAATTAATATGTACAGCGGCGATTTGACTTCGGCCTTTGGTAAATAATATAACATTAAAAATTTGTAGTATTCTTTATTTAATTAAAATCAATTATTTCGAAATAGCTCTTCAAAAATTTTCACCTGCTTTTGAAATCTATGAAATAGAGAAGGATGATCATAAACTGGGAAATAGGGTGGATGTCCATTGATCCATTGAGTTAAGCCATCTTCTACGCACAGCTCACTGTGATACTCTATGAAACCTGGGCAGAATCTGTCGTGAGACGGATGACAGTAGCCTTTTCGTGGTTTCCCGGATAAGTAACACACTCATGTGTGTGAAACTAATAACAGTTTATATCAGAACGTCACAGCCGCCCCCTCATAAAAAGAAAACCCCGAAAAAAGGGAGGTGGGCCGGATGATTGCATGCGTGTGTGTGTGTGTGTGTGTATGTATGTGTGTGGGGAGCGGCATGGATAAAAAAGGGCTTGCCCGAAGCTAGAAAGAGTGGGCTTAGGATTTGTTCCAAGTGACCAGGACCTCAGTAGGAGGTTTAAATTTTCCTCTTATAGAGGCACAGGCGCTTCTAGTTGTTTCGTTTTTTTTTTAAATTTTATGCATATTATATTACAAGACACTACAGTGTAGATTTATTCTCTAGCTGCAGTTTAGAGTCACTTCTGACTACCAAAACTTTATGTTAAAATTTTGATTGAGACGTACATGCTCTAATTGCTGTGACAGGATAAAAATATATATATATTTTTTAGAAAT
>JAWNLH010001162.1:0-26675 GCA_035042485.1 Drosophila cyrtoloma | reverse complement strand
AAGGTGTATTTTATACCTTCAAGGCATAGCATAAAGCAATATGATCAATTTATTTTAGCGTGTTTATATTTATTATAGCATCAAGATAATATTAAATTTGATCGTTAGCTGTTCATTCCCTAGAAGGATATATTGATCGATCTTTCAAGACGTCTTTGTTGTGGGATTTGCTGATGATTGTTGGGAAACAAAGAGTAAGCAGATGGTGCGAAGTATTGATATTGAATGATTGTATATCAACGCTTTTTTTCATATATTTTTTTGTCAATTTTTTACATTCTTCTTTTCAGGGCTCAGAGTGTTTTGCATTGGTTAAAACTTTTCTATTAATGGACGTGTATTAATTAGATAAGAGTATTGCTATGTCAATGATTATTAGTGTTGGCATCCCCTTTCACTTCAAGATTAGTGTTAGACGTTTTTTAAAAATTTCAAGATTCTGTAAACTTTATGACAATTCCTTAAAAATTTTTATATCTTTTTGAATATGAGAAACAGGAGACTATTATAATTATTTAGTAGATGAATGTGTTAATCCTGAATATTTAAGATAAATAAAATCGGATGTAAAGTTTGATTTTAAAGTACATGTTTGATTATATATCAAGTAAAAACCTCTCAACCTTGTAAATAAGACATATACTTACTCTTAGTTATCAAAGAGGGGAGGGTCTAATAAGACTAACCCAGAATTTAGAATGATTCATTGTGTGTTTTTCTGATTTTGATTAGAACAAGGTTTTAGAAGCACATCTAACAAGGCATTTACAGATCACTCATAATAATAGAAACATGAATAAATCCAATTACTATGCTTTAATTTGTTTTGAATCACTTTTATTGTATAAATTTGATTAAAACTAATTGATCGATTTTTGTTTGTCCATTTTTAAAAAACCGTTTCAAGTGAATGCCTGCTTGATAGATAACGTTAACTTCATTTATCCAAAAATTTTTCAAGGAGATTTTTCATGATTATTAAATTTTTTATTCCCCAAATAGGATGCAGACAGCGATTGATATCTGTTATTGGTCGTATTCATTTCAACAATATTATTAAATACATTAAACCATATTCAAAATTTTATAGAGATTTAAATTAAATAGAAAATAAATAGATTTTCATTAATTTTTTGAGATAGTAAATGATTGATGAATTCCTCGTCATAGAACAACTTTATGAAACTTTACCTGAATTGAAAACCCTTAATCTACGGATGATCATAAATTACTCAACAATTTACTCTAAGTCCTGGAGTAAGCCTACAAATTCTATTGTCCTTCGATAAATATCTGCAAGTATATATTTTATGCTCTAAAATTGGCTATTTGGGAACGAAACTAAAATGGCACGCAGTATGATTAATTATCGTAAATACTTGGAATCACATCTTAACTCTTATGTAGTGACTGAAAACTTTTATTACAGATAACTGCAATCTATAATCTTCATTATTTTTTAAACCCTTAAATATATTTTTAAGGAGTTAACAAAGTGCTAATTACAAACTCCAATACTTGTCACCATGACTATTCAGTATGAAACAAGATTATTATCTTGCTTAGCTCAATGTCATCTCGAAAAAATACAAATATAATAATAAATGATTGTAAAAATAAAAAATTGAATAGAATTTATTTAATTGGTAAATCTAATGATATTATCCACTATTATTCGATTGATTTCATGTCGATTTTCTTATCTATGCCCACTGATTCAAGCACTAACTGCTCAAGACTTACATGGTTGTCCCCTTCTTCAATACATCGTCGTCTTTCAAATGAAATAGACTCCTGAGTCTTCTTGAGTACAATAGACTGAATGTACGCTTCGACTTTAGGGTCAATTAAAATAGAAAATAATCTCTGTTTAATTGAAAAAAACTAAATTATTAAACTAGAAGCACCTGCTCCTCTACAGGAGGAGATTTTAGCCTCCTATTAAGACCCTGGGCTCTTGTAATAAATCCTAAGTACACTCTTTTGAGCTTCGGGCAAGCATTTTCTTATTCATGTCGCTTCCGTATTTTGGCCTTTCAGCCACTCTCTGTTTAATTGTCTAACTGAGCCATTTAATTTGACAATAAGAAGATCAACTTTCAAAAGATATGTCCAAATCGAGATACTAATCTAAATTTTTAACATAATCTCATCCTTTAAGTATAAAGATTGAATAGTTGTCTAAATTCTTTATTTATGAAAAGGCCTACTTACTACTTAATAAATAATTTACTTCAAATATTTATTGCAATTTTGCGTGGTTCAAAAAAGCATGATTCAGACATTCGTATTAATTTTGCACTATACATTATCCTTAGATTGTGTGTTTGGCACAGTATCACAAAAAATGAACAGTCTTCACATTCTTTATTTCTTTCATTCTAAAATTATAAAATTTGATTTTTAATTTTAAAATGACTCTAATATTGATTTGAGAAATACTTTGTACTTAATTGCCTTTTATGATTAAAACAGAATAATTATCGATGCTACAATCGATCTAAAACAAATCACTTTGAATGATAAGAATTCCATAACTGAATCATTTATATAAAGTAGATTGATAAAACAAGAATTAAACAGATTTTGCTTTACTTAAATTATTGAAATCGAACATTTTATTACGAGTTTAACAATCGAAATAAATATCTTTTAGATTTTTGAAGCTGAAATATACTTAACTTGAGAACAAATATATTTTTCAAAATATTACATCTTAGAACTTATACGATGAATCTATAACAACATCTACATAAAATTATATTGTAATAGGATTTGAAACTTTCTAATTGAGAGAAAATCTATTCATTATTTTAAAACAAGTTTTTTCAAAAATTAAACCAGAAGGATAGAAATAATTTTTTTAATTCATGTCAATTTTTAAAAATTTTTAATTTTGATTAAAATTATTAAATACGACATAATTCCATCATGGTGCCAATTAAATATATAAAACAAGTTTAAATATACCCCATGATGCTACAGAAATTTTCATACACAGTTATGAATAATCTACATGGTACACTAGAGGATTCTAATACAGATGCATTGAAATCCAAAGATTCACTGTTTGAGGAAAATACTTTGAACGTCAATTTCCCATATTTGAAGTTTTCATTAAAATCCAAGGATGATCAAAATACAAAATTTATTTATTCTGCTGTAAAAAATCTTATCATATATGAAAACGATATAATGACGCCGTTGCAATCAGATGATATAATTAGAGATTATATTTACAAATTCAGCTCATTTTCAATATCAAAGCACAAGATTAAAGATACTTATCCATTTGATTTCATACGTGAATACTTTGTTGACTCTTTATCAGACCTCTTGAAACAGAACGATGAATCTATCAATAAAGAAAATATTGAGCTGTTTCGACTAAGTTGCCATATAAAGCTTCTATTTAGCATTCTTAGTAATTTCCTTGAAAATTCTGATGTGGGTTACGATAAAATTTTTTCTGATGAAATAGATTTGAATTGCTTTTTCAAGGTTATTTATTCTTTCATAATTTCTCTGAGTAGAGAACAGATAGATGATAATGTTAAGAATAAAGGATTTGAGTCACAAAGTTATTAGGATGATCACTCTGCGCCCAAGCTTACACATGAAATTCTAGAAGAGTTTCATCAAATGAACAATTTATTAGAAAAGGAATTAAACGTTCATATATTTTCCTATTTTATAAAAGACGTTGTTTCTCAAATAGAGATTTATAATTGCAAATCTGTTAAATACAATGAAAAGATCTCCGAATTGGCCATTATTCTAACCTGTTATTGTGATATTCTGCTCATTTCACATGATTTGTTTCTTTCTGAATTAGGAGAAATGAAGAAAAGCTTGAAATATGAGAAAATGAAGAATTGCATTTTAAATATAGTAATATATTCACTCAAATATATTGTGGGCTATAATTCGTGTGTATATGAGATAGCATTTAAAAGATGCCTAGCCTCATCTAATCTAAAACTTATAAACCAAATTAGGAGAGAAATCGATGTCTCTGACTACGATTTAAATTTTTTTGATTATGATGTGAAAAATTTTCATATCTTTCTCTTTTTATTTCTACTATCTTCATCGGAAAAGTTCGAAGAGATTGATGAGCCAAGAAATCAATTCATACCATTGAAATTGTTAAATATTGAAGATTTTGACTCATTCAAAGAAATAATGATCAAGACTCTGGCATATGACTTACCTTCTATGGATGAAGCAGCAATGAACAATTTTCTTCATGAGGCGAGATCAATATTTTTAAAGATGAATTCAATAAACCGCTTGATAAAAATCGAGAATGTTTTTTGGGATTTTGGGTTTGAAGAAATTGAACTGTTTCACATGATCAAATCAATAAATAATGCACGAAATTCTAATAGTGTGATTTATAAGATAAATAATAAAAATGAAGATGACTCTGATTCTTCAAACCACGTCCTTCACAGTGATCATGCTATTCATTGCAATCGGACCAATCAAGATACCCTTCCATTCTAAGCTTCTTTAAACATGATGATTTAATTTTCATATTCCAGGGGGACCTTTGATCAAATCAATAAATTAGTTTAAAAAAATTATTAAATAAAGTATTTATAAATATTAAACACAGAGAATTTTCCGGTTTTAGGATTTATAGAATCTGATTAGATCACCCTTATTAAATTTTCATGGAATAGAAGAATATGGGATGACATTAAACTGGTCTATAGAAGGGAAAAATCTTCGTGAATTCTTGAATAATAGCATGTGCATTAAATATATAGTCTAGTGGTCCGTGAATTTCTATTAAGAGTCTGCTCATCTCTTTATTAATTCTTTCAAGACTTTTAACATTTACAAGAAAGTCAGCAGATTGTAGTTTTCTATAACACAATCTCATGGTCATTATTAAGAAGACAAATGTTAAAGCTCGAGTATTAGAAAGACATAGATGTCATGTGTGGTGCTGTTTCATTTGGTTCCGAATGTACCGGGTAGTTTCAGAAAATGTTTGTATTCGAGTATAAAATCATTCCACTTTCGATAAATGCATATATGAGCTTTAAAGTATCAACCTAAACAGTGTATTGATTTAATCATGTTCATCAGTTTATATTTAAAGTGATCCGCTTTGTGTTTTCATAGCTTGATCTGGACTATGATGCATCAATCTATGATGTGAATATTTTAGTAACTGCGATTTTTTTTCTATATAAAGGCTGTTTGAACGTTTCTTCAGATAGGAAAACTCCAAGATTCAGCATATTTCTTGTCTCAAGAGAATGAGGTCACATAACTGGAAGATATAGAAAAAAATATTCTAAAAGTTATTACCCATTAAAGTACCTATACAATAAAGATATTCTCTACTGCAATATAGAACTTCTGGTGATCGCCTATTAATTGGTGTAAGTATCTTTAGCTGAAGGCTCAGGATATATAAGTCTTAGAACAGCCGAGAAAGAATCGGTATCAAACTATGATCGTAAGTTAAGCAGCTTAGTCACATTGAACATTTTTCATTTTTTTATCTGCATTGTATCTTTGTTGATACTTTTTCTAGGATGCAGTTGTAACAATCTTGTATGCTTTATAATTCTGGATGTTAATATTATTTTCAGCTCGAAGGCTTTACGTATTCCATAAATATGGATTATATACAACTCATACATATATAATGAGATGACGATACAAACCTGATCCATTATGATCCTCTGAAATTGGATTTAATGTGATGTATTTTAAAAATTTCTCGATTTATTTCTTAAAAAATAAAAATATATTAATTAAAATATTAAGTTAATTTTTGTCTTAATGAATAGTCATCTTAAATTGTCATTAGATGATGTCATATATAGTGAGTAATATACGAAAGGTTTTACATTCATTACATTATATGCTAGAAGAAAGATCAGCCTAATGTGATAAGCAAATAAATGCTTGTTAAAAATCCAAGATTAAAATTATTTTTATTTAATATGTCGATAAAGAGATCATAACAACAAATGTATAAATGTATGATAATAAGCATTAAATTCACATATTAGATTTCTATTGCAAAGAGATATATTTTCGAAAATAAATGGTTATTATTGTTTATCAATATAAAAAAGTTACTAAAGCACCAGATAACTAGATCTTGATCTAAATTTGAATAGATTTATAATTATTCATTCGTCATAACTTTGAAATTTACACACGTGAAATCAAACAAGGCATTAATTGAACTAGATCTCCTAGTCCATAAGGTGATAGCCAGGAATCCATCTTTCTGAAAATTATGTAACAATTAAATCAGACAGTAGTAGATCTTTTAATTATTCGAGGATGAGACAACAAGATATACTTAAGTCCCAGACATTTTATTTATATATCTATATTTAACTCCCCATTTATTTAATGTAAGGTAATGACTGCTACTATAAAGCAATTTTTGATAGCAATATTTTAATCTTTTAATCTGAACAATACCCAAAGGGTGTCTTTTGAGGATTCTCTCTCCTTAGGCGCAAAAAATCAATCTGAACAAGAATTGTGATGTTATTAGTCAATTTCAAGAGTTTATTCATGATCAGAAATAACTTTAAATTAGAGCAAGAAAGCAATGCGTCTTCATACTGTCTTGAGGTATATTAATCACTTTATATTACTGAAAACGGATGCTCCTATTAAATGATTGGCATTCTCTTTTTCAACTCCTTGAGAAATTTTTTTGAATTTTAAAAAATAAGAAAGACAGCAGACTGCAGTTGTCTGTAAAACAAGTATACAGCAATACTTAAAGGGGTAGAATTGTAAGGCTCGTGTTCGAGCAATTACAACACATAGGAGTCCTGAGTAACGTTTAGTTTCAAAATCTGAGTGGTTTAAGAAAGTGTTTATATATGGAATGGGCACAAAGTCATTCCACTTTTGGTATAAAACATATATTTTGCTTCTAGTTGTCGAAGCCCGAGAAGGTATGATTGTGTTTAGCCCCGAATTTAGAGTGATCTGTTTCGTGTTTTTTCGATCTTCCTTGACCTGAGCCAGGTTTTCTCCATCCATCTGAAGTTTTTGCAACTCGTTTAACATAAAGTTTTCACCGATCACTCACTAGCTTTAGAAATATAGTGAAAATAAAACACCTTTTTTTATTATATTACCCCATCATAACATAGATTAAGCCAAATATCCTTTGATAAAAAGCAATTAACTTTTTAGCAACTTTGACAATTTCAAGTATCTTACGTGTTACAGAATCCGTTTAAATTCATGAATATATTCCTTCAAAACTTTTAAAGATACTATTGATGAGACACAGGTAAATTATGACAAAATAACAAAGCTTTCTTTATTTTCTATATCTTCAGATCTTAAAGATTAGACTTCTGTCTTCAGTAAATTATACCTTGGTCTGATGTACATTTTTCAAATTGTTTGAATGAAGAATTAATTTAAAAGGCTTCACTATAGTTTCCAAGATAAAATTTTCAAAATTTGCTTTGTAATATAACATCTTGAGTGTTTCAGAGAATCTATTCCATTGGGTACAATAGATTCTTTCCCTTTTTAATTATATCTCATATTACTTATCTAGAAAGAAAGATATACTAACCCTATCAATTGATTGATGCTAAGTGTTTATAATTACTGAATGAGAAGTATTTTCAGCCAAACAACAAATTATCTCATAAAGCCTATTAACCATTACATGCTAATGTCAAATGAATAGAAAGCATTTCTCTATGATAAATATGATCATCAGAATAATCCACCTTTCCCTGAACGTTATCTGAATAAATACTCATATACGCTTAAAGTGAAAACTGGTGAAAAATAGTTGCAGCTGAATGAACATGATGATTAACTTCTCACTAAATTTTGGAAGTTTATTGAAAATATAGATCTAGACTAAAGTATCTGAACATTAAAAACTAAATATTTTACATTTAGATGAAAAATGAATTTCGATTATTGAAACAATAATTAAATTATATTGATTATAATAATGAACACGATTTTTTACAGTTGCGGCCATATCCATTGAAATGCACCGGAACCCATCCGAACTCCGAAGTTAAGTCAATGTGAGCCTATTCAAGTACTGAAATGACGAATCTTTCGGGAACGGTAGGTGCTGCAATTTTTATATTTTACACAAACTTTTCTAATGTAATATTTTTATTCATACAACCGATCTTTTTATTTATATTCACTAAGCAATTTCTAATCAATATTGAAAAGTTAGTTTATTTTGAGAAATCTAATTTATCCTTAAAGATTCTAATTGTTGTATGCTCTATTTATATGAGATGATATTGTTATATCAATCACTTTTCAGTTCAGTTGATAAAGATGTTTTAGTAAAGCTTCTATAAAGCAAAACACTTTTAGATAAGAAATAGGTACAATATTTAAATAAAATTTGCTTTAAGACTAATTTTCTTTTTATATTAATTTTTTTAATGGCTAATAAAAGATGAATTTTGACCAGACAGAAATAATATGTTGTTTTAACGTTAAATTATGTCGATCTGTTTTTAACTTTCGCAATACATTTTAAATTTTGAGTAAATGTTTTCAAAATACAACTTATTGCCTATAAGCTATTCTTCTAAAGGACGATGATTCCTTTTATAATATACCATTGTTGTTTTCATGTACATTTAACCAGCTCATTACCTAAATTTTAACCTTTCATTGCGTTCTTGGATTGTTTTTATCTCATAGGCTATTGTGTTTTGATTTACTTTAAAATTGGTTTAATATTCCCTTTATTGAGCTATTCATTTTGCAAAACCCTTTTTATTATTACAATTCTGTGTGTATCTGGAACGATTAAACTTGTTAATATGGTACAATTACATGAAAGATGAAGATAGCATGAGAATATTAGAAATAAACAATTAAATTATGCACCTTTTCGGAATTATAGTACACTTTGCCATAGATTATAATGAATGTTTCATAATCATCGTTGTTGTATTTCAGCTTATATGTATTCGTAGCCATAACTAAAGAAACATCCTTTAATGGTTGTTAGTACTATCAACTTCTATTATACAGTGTAGAAACTGTACTGTATGGATGCTTACACAACGAGAAGTTTTTCATTAAATATCACTTTATCCATAAGATCGTAAACCTCTTTGTACTAAATAATTTGCACAGAATCGAAGAATTTCCCATCTACTTTAAATGTATAACAGTTTTGGAATTGCAAAAAAATTCTAGTTGCATCATTGATTGCTAAAAGATCCCGTAAAGGAAACTCGACCAGCCCTTCCATTGAGAAATCGTCACTTTGATGGAAATCAAAAACAACAAAGGTGCACTCTATTCTGAGAAGCCTCTTCAAGACATGTAAAAAGCAATCATGATGAATATATGCTTTATAATTAATAAGAACTTTCGTATAATAGATTTTTAATTGGCATTAAAAATTTGCTACTAATGAGAGTAGTGTAACACCATTTAATTCTATACATTAATAATGCTAAGAAGTTTGACTCATTTAAAGTTATGTAAACACGCTAATTAATAAATTCCTTAACGACTTAAATACTTAAGAATTAAAGATTCAAAAATATTAATACATACAGAAAGTGTCAGTAAGTTACTCTTTAAATCTGAAATTGTTATTTAGTATTGCATTGAAGCTTGAACAAAGGGTATTGAGCTTAACTCTTTTTTTAAATATTCAATTGACTGATGGTAATTTATGTAAAATCCTAAAAATCTAAAACTTTCATTAGTATCAGTAAGAATAGCGAATTACTTTTTCTGATAATGAAGTCTCTAAGATTAGTATGACAATAAAAAATACAATTAGCGAAGCAATTTATAAAAATTTACGTAATAGAAAAATGTACAGCATGAATAAAATATATCAGAAAATAGCGTCTTAGAACATTACAGTGCAAAATTATTAATTCATGCATTTTTATAGTAATTTTTCATTTCATATATTAAAATTCATTTTAACAGTTGTTTTTACATAGTGGAATATTTGCAATGCAAGCTGAATTTATTTAATGGTCTTTATTTACTTATAAACCTCTCTAGTCATATTTGATCATCCAATATTATGAGTTTCTTATATTGAAGACTTAGGAATCATTGGATCTTATGTCATTGGATATAATAATACTCTCAACGATCGTTAATAAGCAATTTTAAAACTTTTAGTCAGAACAAATAATTTATATTCCATACAACAAATGCAAAAGTTTTAACATTTATTAATATATTCGAGAATATATACTTTTGTGATAGAAAGACTGACATACCACTCAGCTTATTTAAGTATTAATAGAAAAGCTGCAATATAAAAAAATCTCCTCAATAGAACCCAAAATCAAAGCTTAATATTTCAGGAACTTACTCTTCGAAAGAATATTAGTTCAAAACTTGTTAGTTACTGTTATAAAGGAGTTTACAAGATGATTTAATAATAGAATCTTATTTTTTACAATACCCTAACATTAATTGTTATTATTTTAATAATGATTATTTCAACGGAGATATTAAGTGCTTCTAATGATAGATTACATTAAGCAAGAAAAATTTTCACTGGGTGAAAACAGTTCCGTTCGTGTCTATGACTGTAGAATAAATATGTATTGAAACCATTTTATTGTTTTTATAAGGAAGTCTTCTAAGGCTTATTATAAAGAAGATCAAATAAAAGTTGAAGGATTATGAGAAAATGTTAATAACAGGAACATTTCATATACAAAGCATTCAACACATATTGACTCTTTACAACCAATTCAACTCTAGCTGTTTTCATAATTATGATCAGAAAATCCGAATTTGTACTGATCAAAATATTTTTACAAAGTTGAAAAATATATTTTCAAAGGTTAGCCATACTTAGAGTATAATTATGATAAGGAGCTTCAGTACTATGGATATAAGCCAAGAGATCATCTATTTCATGATTCTATTTGAGTTAAAATTTGCCTTCTTAAATTCAGAAACTCAGAATTACATTTCATTGTGTCGTGGAATAGTTAATAGTTCACAAGATCACAAGTAAACTGTATTAACAATTCTCATAAATTATGAATTTTTTTTAATTTATTGACAATGTAATGGTGGCTTTTTAAATAACAATATTTAGTTGTCTGAAGTGTGGGAGATTTTTGATCTAACTTTAACAATAATTCGTCAAATACAGGCACACAATCTATTTTAACAATAGACATTGCCGAAATATTTCTATTTAACAAATTAAACTCGTCATAAAAGTTTTACGTCCTTTATAATATATCAACAGATGAAGATCAGCATATCAAAGCAGAGACAGCAGATTTTGACAACGATCAATGCTGCTTTTAATCACTTGGAGTATTATTCTTCAAATGAGATTGATTATTTCAAAATTTTCGTTTCAGGAAGGGAATTGATCACAAAACAGATGATGATTATTGACATATTTTGTAAAATGGATTAGAGAAGACTCCCAAACTAGACTTTCTTCTCGAATTGTTGAATGCTTTAGATTTATTATATATTATTTTGAAGGCCAAATGATTCATTTAAAGATGGTTAGCGCGTATGAAATATATTAGTACAATATTTAATCAGTTAGATAAATTTGTTATCAATATCGAGCAGCCTATTAATTAATGCTAGATCAAATCTTATGTATTTTAGTTTGGGTTTTTGTGTCAGGCTAGTAAAATAATTTGCGATGATTCTCGCTAACTGTTTAAAGAATACAAAAATTCTCATAAGTTTAATCAACTTGGAATTTATATTGTGAAGTCTTTAATCAGATTTTCATAGTAATTCAAAATATTTGACAACAGAATTTTTATCGAATTGATTCTTTCATCCATTCCTGTATAAAAAATCTATCTCAAAAATTTTCTTGCGTTAAAATCCATCATTAGCCTATTTATTTAGTTTAAATAGCTATTAGATAAACAACAGTCAATTTTTTCTCGTATAAAGATATTGTTTTATATAGCATTAGAAGCTAAAGGCATCAGTCAGCCCAACTGTTAATGATGATGAAAAATAATTAATTTAACTTTTAGAATGTGTTTGTTTGATCATATTCATCTGTTTTACAATTGAAGTATGATAAATTCAGTTCATTTACATCTATGCAGATCCAAAAAATGAATAATGTGAATAGAGCCAATTATCTAATACTTCTATAAGAATAATAACTGTGTAGGAGAATTATGTAAGAACTTTAGATAATCCATAAATAATTATTTTGAAACCCAAAATTCAGCATATAAATGCATTAATATTTCTCCTAGATACATTTATTCGATCACACATCTTTAAATTGATGACTGTAGTACGGGAATTCTTAAAGATATGATATTTATTGGCTGGAATTTTATAAATATCATGGCTTTAAGAGATTTGAATGATGCTTTTGTATGAATGAGTAATATTTCTTCAATAATTAGTCAATGATTCATACTACATTTATTACAAAGAGTTTTCATAAATGATTGAGATCATAATTATAAAAAACTCTTAAAGGCATTTAAATTTCCAATATTATAGTAATTCATTCCATCATGCAGACATTCTATGAATAGTTATGACAAATGTTTCCTAAATTCAATTAGATTCTAGACTTGCTGAAATTTTCATACTATGATCTAGATTTTTCACGCCGAGATCACAAATTTCTATAGTTTCAATGATAAATAAATAACAAGTTTGGATCCTATTATCTAATGCAGCTAAAATCAAAATAATCAGATTCTATGATGAAAAGGTTGCATTTTTTTAAACAAATCATTTCTAGGCGATATTATATTTTAGAGATTTTTTTACTATCCGGAGAAAATTCATTCCCATATAAGGATAAAAAATTTTCAAAGAGAAGAAAATAATTTATTTTAAGGATTATAAGTGGTCTTTTCAATAAAATCATTTATTGATTGCATCGGATGGTGTTGATTATCGTTTATATATTAAAAAACCAACTAACTATATTTCTCTATGATTCGATCATTTAGGACGATCTCTGATCCTTCATACCAGTTTGAACTATTGTATTTATCAAGAAATCTAGCGGTTAAATTATCAAATAACAATAAAATATGGAAATAGTTCATAAATTTAAACCAGAAACAATATGAATGAATTATGATGATATTTTTGGGTGGATGAGAAAGTTCTGTGGAATAAGATGTGCTGAATAACCTCGATTCCTCATTAAAAAATTTTAATTTTTATTATAAACCATTTGAAGTTTCTACAGAGAAGCATCAGTAAATCTTCATCACATTAAGACATCATACTCAAAGTCGCACTCTTTCAATTCTGGATGCTATCACACATCCATACTAGGATGATCTTCTATTTCTGGCCTGCATTCTATCAGATTGTGAAAAAGTATCCTGGGGATCAAAAATTTGAAGATGTAGATCTCAAGAGAATGAGAATCTTTCGATGAATCGTCTCACTTCTGGTTTGAATTATTTAATTTGAACCAGTTTTTCAATGAATACGATTTCTTAAGTATTACAATGATTTGATGCCCATCTTGAAACCCTTTAGAGACGTTATTTCTTTCTCACTTTATAAAATGATTCAGCAGTGAAGGCTGTGCTAAATTTTATCATTGTTTAAATAACGGTGAATATGGTGTGCCTAGCCCAATCATAATTTCCTTCGATGTAATAGAAATCGAAGTATTTTGCAACTTTATATTCATACAGAATTTTAACAACGAACAATTAGAATATCTGTCGGTTGATATTATATAAATGAAAACCGAACGTAAGTTCAATATCTTATAATGTCTTGCTATTTTGAATAATTTTTTAATGTTCTTTGATCAGTGTTGTATTTGTCCGTTAACTATTAAATGATATACAAATCATATGGAATAGCATACAGCTGATTTATACTATTCCCTATCTAGAAGTTTTATCGAACAATAAATTAAAAATTACAGTTTCCAAATCAGTTCTTAAATGATTTGTTGAGTCATGCTATGACTGAATCATATGACACAAAATATGTTACTGTACTTGAATTTTCAAGAATAATAGCCGTTTCTTTTACCCACCCTTTTGCATAATCTGTAGATGTCGAAAATTACATTTTAAATTTCTAAAATGCGTAGATATCTATATGATCAATGCCAACTGTTTAATTAATAGTATTTATTCAGGAGCACAACATGTCTACATCTATCAAACTAGGCACTTTAATCATTTATTTTGATGTGCTTCAAGTTATATGAAGCAATGAAAATGCAAAGGAAATACAAGGGATCGAAGACAAAAACAATAAATCAGTATCTTTTAAGGAATACCCTTTGCAATGAATTCGAAATGATTTGAAAATTTCTGATCTGTGTCTAAATTACTAACATGTTTTACTACAATTCAATTAGGATGTGTTTGGCTTGATCAATTAAATTGTATTTATCCTCTATTTATTCAAAGTTAATGTTGAATGAAGAATATCTGGACTCACTGCAACCATTTGATACATTACTCATAGTTTCTTTACCAAATAATTTCTCTTTATAGATACAAGGTATATCGATGAAGATTATTCTTGCAACTCCAGTGATTATCAAATTAACAGATGTCAAATCGTTCATACATACTAATCAATCCGTATATAATTCATTCCTTCATTATTATATCTGTATATTTTTAAGACACTAGAATCCATCATGATTTCTCAGATCTGAAGAATAAAAACAATTTTTTGAACTAAAGAATTTTTGATTCTTAAAAGCCAATTCTTATAAGAAAAAATTAAAATTTATTCATTAAATATCTAAAGCCTTTTAATGAATAATATCATAGTTAAAATGGGTCTGTCGCATTCTCGAGGCACTCTAAATTTGACTAAGGTTTCTGATCAATTATTTTACTTGTTGGCTGAAAACTGTCTTATCCTGCAAAGCTTTAAAAGTATTATGAGAATTGAAATTTATTTCAAAATTGATTCATACTTAGGTTATATTTAAACCTCTTTGTTCTAGAAATATTCTCAAAATGACATTGTGGAGCTAGAAATTTTGTATGTCGTAGGGATATGATTATGACAGCCATTAAATTTGACTTGAATGGAACAGGGATCTTATTTTAAAAACAAAAATTTTTATCGTTTATATTTTTACGCTGTCATTAATAATTTATCCATGAAATTAAATAAATTTTATCTTGAGTCTAAGATAAATATTGATGGAACATTCTTTCGGATCCGAGCTTAGAATAAATTTGCAATCATTACAATGATTTCCAATGACTTCAGTGATAAGCAATGCAAAACTTTCTACTTCAATCTCAGTGTCTTCTATAGATCTCAGACTTTGATAAAAGAGCACCAAGAAAATGAATTTTGTTTCCATATTTATACACATATAAAAGATAATTTTACACGATCGTGGATAACAGCTATGGCTCCTTTAAATGGACTCGGATCATGAAGTAATTATGTCTTACACTAGATTAACGAGAGTAATTGTTCTTAATTTAATAAATTAAATTGACTCATTCTAGTGACCAACTACAGATGATGGATTCTTCCGCTGCTGATTTTGCTAAGTCTTAGAATATAAAAGTAAAACTCTAAGAAATCTTACTAAATTATTTTAGTAATCAATGCTATTTATCAATGAAATAGAAGAATAGACAGATACAATCTGAAAGATAAAACTAGACAAAGAGACATTATTGATTAAAGACTCAAAATATTTGTCTGGGGTTAACTTTCGCGTATTTTAACTTTAAGATTCGTCATTGAAAATATTCGAAATTTGCCTAATTTCATAATATTGTTGGAGGATGTAAAGATGATTAAAAAAATTAATCATCAAAAAAGAAAAATTGATTATAATGAATTCTTTAGAAAAATTTAGAAAATAAATCACACATGAACCTAGTTTACGAAAAGTAATGCCTGAAATATTGCTAGCACATGAATATTGTGATATTTGTTAGAAAAATAGACTTAATTATCACCAAGATCGTATAATAATTTTTAGGGATATATAAAAAATTTTGTTCTAGCAAATCTCCTTAGTAATATTTCTGTGTTTGACATGGCGTGCTGATGAACTTCCTTGACTCCTGTAAGGTTATTAAGATTATGTTCAGTTAGAATATCATTTTGGAATTGAAGCAATAAATAAGCTTTCTGAATAAGTACTCAGATGATTTGGATATTTTTTAATCGAGAGAATCAACTACAGGAACACATACATTGACATTTAATTTATTAAACTCGCAAGAACCAGAACTATTTGCATTGACTTTTCAAGTAGATTTCAATTATAGCATTAGGTTGCAACAAATTTGTACATGAAGATGAACTTAATGTGCAGGAAACTTGAAAGTGAAGGAAACTCTTTAAGTGTTATGAATTTTATTAATTCGAGAATGTTAATTGAAAAATCAGGTCTTGGTTCATCTAAACTCAACTTGCTAAATTTAAAAATTCTAGAGAAATACTTGATATGGAAAAAGGCCTTCCCATTAGTTTCATCATTCCACAGAGGTGAGTGTTTGCGAATTCAGCAACATTTTTATAAAGATATTCTTCAGTCTGCTAATTATCTCTTTATACTCAGTTTTAGAGTTGATTTTAATCTGGATTGTTGGAAGTTTTCTTAGTAATGCCTTCAATGAATATATCAAACTCTTTCAAAAACTCCTTTCTTAATGATTCTATTCCACTTAGTCAAAACTCTATCACCAAAAATAATGCATCGCAAACATTGAATAAAAAAGTATTGAAAGACTCAAATATTTAAGTTTTAAATTATTCAAGCTAGTAACAAACTGGCCTAAGATCTTATTTCAAAGAATAGCATTTGTCTTCGTTAGTAATTCTGTAATTTTTTTCATAATCAAGCAATTCATTTAAAACAAGGTTTTCCTTTATACTGCAATTTACAAAATTAGCAAGGTTAATCATTAGATACACAGTTTGATGAATAAAAATCTTGCATACTGTGATTTAAATAGCAAAGGGATTTCAAGTTGTACACGCATTAGAATTTTGTTGTAGACGTCTGAAAGGACTATGGTCTATTAACACATTTAGATCTAATTGGAGCCTATATAATTTATTTACCCAAGAGAGAATATTAAAGTCAATAGAAGGACATGAAAATGCATCTTTATTCTTAAATCCTCAACCTCTTTAAGATCCTCAAAACGGAGAGTTTCACATTTACCCGCGGATTAATCAGTATATTTATTCAGTTTCTTAACATAGACGAAAATGTGTGTTATTTCTTTCGATTGAATTTTAAAGGTTTTCTCTTTGAGAAATGAAACTGTATTATAAAGATAATGAGAATCTTATTCTTTTAGATTCAAGCCATTAAAAAATAGAAAGTTATGTAATTTGCATTCGCAAAAATGCTTGCAGGAGTCTCGATCTTTGAAAATGGTTCAACCTAATTTTCCTTGCTAGATTACAGCTTTGACTACCACCAGATGAACCACGTCTTCAGAATGCTCTTCTTTTGGTGTTTTGATGTGATTCAGAATCTTTAAAGATAATATACAGCCTCAACCTAAAACAATAATACAAAACCAAATCAGCTATAATTTCTTATTTTGTCTTGTTTTTCAAATCAAATGGTACTTGCATGTGTTGCAATTCGATTTTCTTTAAATTTAAAAAATTAATTTCTATACAAATTTCAATTAAATTTGGGAAGGAGTAAATTCAAATATTAAAAAGGTGAATGATTCAAGTTTTTGAACATATAAAAATTCAGTTTTATTACAACAATGCAGCTCCTCATTGATAAAAATGCAGATTTACAAAAATGAATTACATGTTTTCGTAAATTTGAAAAAGAAAAGCTACAAATTTTGAAAACCAGAAAAGTTAAACTCACTAGGAATTGAATTAGAAACTTTGATATGAAGTTAAAGTCGGGAATAATAGCCATGGTAAAGATTCGAACTTCGATCCTTTTTTCAAAATATAAATCTCTAAACTTCAAATCAAGAAAGCGAAAATTGAAATAATGAAGATATTTTCTTCCAATTTCATAACAAATTTATAGTCCCTCTTCAGATCTGTATTAATAAGTCAGGAACATGAAAATTTCAAATTTATTGCAAGATTTCTCCTAGAAATATAACATTTATTCTATTGCTCACAAAATACTATTCATGAAATTCATCATTCAAAAATCTTATTAAGTTATCCTGTTCATTAATTATCTCAATTATTCACTCTTACTTCTAGATATTAACAAATTTATTTTAGAGAATTTTTCATGAGGTTATGCTAACTTGGTACTTGTAGTATTATTAGACTTCTTGAAATTCAGAAACTAAACAGTTTTCAAAACAACAAAAAGATGTAATTTGCTCGAAATTAGAATGAGCTTAGAAAGTTCTCTGAAGTCACAAAAACTATTTAGCTTAACAATTCTTGAAAATTAGACTACACAATGAGGAATTGGAGGAATTTATCACGATCAAACATTTAAACCACTTCTATCTCTTTAAATAATTCAATTGGAATTTGACAAAACTACAGATTTATTGAGTTGACGTTTTTTGTGCAGAAATAGATCTATTAGGATCAACCTAAATCTTTATTTAAGTTATGAATTTCTGTTTTTTCATAGACACCAGGTCATCTCTAATCGTAAAGATTTAACATTCTAATTGTAGAGGAGAATAACTATATGATATGCTTCAATCCATATATTAATATATTTCAAACCTAATATCAAAATTATATTACTCCGACCTCATTCCATTACAATCATACTTTGCATTTAAAAGATTTTCATTAGAATGATAGGAGTTCAACACTACTCAATTCAATTCAATACGATTTTATATTTTGCATTCGAAATTCAACACATGGTAGTGATTTACATTTTCGATCCCATCATTCAAGAGTTTGAAGATCTAATTTTTGAAAACCCTAGTAATAAAAAATTAACAATCCTCTAAATTGTTTATCTTTTCCATTAAAAAACTTATAAGAATTGTACATGAATATATGTGTCAATCTTGTAGATTCAACAGAAGATTTTTGTTTGAAAATCATTTTTATTCGTAAAGATATAAAGAGCATTTGATTCGCAATAAGCATTTAAAAATCGAACCAAAAAATTTTTCAGGATATTTTATTTCGCAGTTTCTTCAAATCATCCTTAGAAAATCTATAATTATAGTACAACGCAATATATATTCTCAAACCAGTATTTGATCTAGTGATTATATCAAGTTCATATTTATCAATGATGAAACCTTCTAATATCAAATCTCCGCTCGAAAGACCCAGGCACTACTATATTTGAAATCCCTTTTGTATGAACTACAAATAAAATATCTTCATGACTAAAAATGTTTAAAGGTTAGAAGGTAAACAAGGCGTAATGTTTCTTATAAAGTGCTCTGAAGATTTTCAATAGAGTCATTTTATTGCCATGTGAATATGCAGGAAGACTTTCTTTAGATAAAGATGTTCACAAAGCCAGGGTTTTAACTATATGTATAAAAATCGAATGTCCTAATGTTATTATCTGACCCAGCAGTTATTAGATTGTTTCTTGTCATGTCAATTTGGAACTGAATATCTGACATTTATTACAAATTAGTTCAGAAATATGTGTGCAGGAACGAGGCCAAGAGAATAACTGTGTTTTTTTCCTGGTCTGTATAAATAACACCCGTATTTGAATTCGATTTCATAGCTGGAACGATGTTGATCAGATTGATAAAAATGAAACACTCTCCCTACAATACTTGTATTGAGATAATTTATATTTCCTTTTCTTGACAATCATGCTACAAAAAATGATGTAATGGGAAATGTACCATTCTTGCATTTTCCATTTCCTTACAAGAATGCAATTCAATCTTATTGTAAAATGAATATAAATACAATCTTGTTGAGCTGTCGGTGAATAAATTTTATTTGTAAAAAAGTGATCGAGGTTGGAATCACCAATCTTGACCTATTAACTCAAGTTGAAAATGAAAAAATTAGAAAATACGATTTAATAGCAAATGAGTTATCATTGATTTACAAATGCAAAGTGAACATAATTCCATATGTAATGACCTGGGAAGGGCTGGTAACGAAATACCACAACAAGTATAGTAAAGAGATAGGAATTGAGCCTAAAGTCGAAGCGTACATCTAGTCTATTGTACTCAAGAAGACTCTCGAGTCTATTTCATTTGAAAGACGACGAAGTATTGAAGAGGCGGACAACCATGTGAGTCTTGAGCAGTTAGTGCTTAGATCATCAGGTGGAGATAAGAGAATCGACACGGAATCAATTAAAGAATAATTGATAATCTTTAGATTACCCATTAAATAAATTCTATTTATCGAGACCAAAGACATCATAAAAAATTGTTAGATTTGTTTGAAATGATCTAACTCCCATTTCTCAATTAAATAGATTTAAAGGGTCATCATCTAAATTAAAATGCTTATCCTTGGTTTATATTTCGTTGTATTTCGTTTTACTCCAATATTTCTTAATGAGCTAGCAAATATTTATTCAAGATTGCCAATGATTTATTACTAAATTCGCTAATTTTTTTTTAAATTTGTCGTCTATTCTTTTTTTTCAACACTCTTGTTAAAAAAACGAAAATTTGGTGATTTTAAATAAAGCATGTCAAATGAAGTTAATTCATTCATTTTGAATACTAAAAATCACCGATTAGCATAACGAAGCTTATTCTATTTAAGTAAATCAAAAGTCAAAACAAAAAATTAAAACGTGCTAGAGTATGAAAAATCTTTCACGTAGACTTAAAGTCAAATAGATTAAATACTATATGGACTGGTAATACACGGTCTCTAATATTACATGAAATACTATGAAGACCAAGATAGAATTAAGAGTGAAAGCTATGTATATTTAGACTATTAAATCATGTAGGCATGCAATTTGATTGTAGGGAACGATTATTTCAATAGATCAATATTTAACAATTTCCGGCTATAATTAAAAGACGTGAGACAATTGATTCAAAAAACTACTAAAGAAACAAATTCCACTAAGAAAATAACAAAAAAGTCGCCTAGAATTTATTTCATAAGTCTATCGTGTCAAATAGTGCTTAATACGATGATTCAGTATAATTACAGACCCGGGATTTAAAAATATAACTGTTCCGATTCCTTTTGGCTCCTCATTTGCCACCAGTCTTTTGGACACTTTCTTAACCAAAACTTGATTGTAAAATCGGCCAAAGTAAAAACATTCCCGGTGGGATGTAAATCTAACGCCCAGATTGTATTTTCGCTTTTCGTCTAAAATAGCAGTGGGATTCTGGTTTAAAAAATCGCAAAATTTTATTTGTCCCTTATTATTCCAAGTCACAAGTAAATTGTTGAAGATAGCTAATTGTATAGTTGTAACATCCTCATTGTTTTTGTACTTGAAATTCCCTTCGATGATTTCAAATTCAACATCTTAACGCTGTGATATTTTAGCCTTGTTATAAATAATTGTTTCTATAAATTTTCATGCTTAGAATCGTAATTTTATGAAAGTAATTAGGTATTCATTTCATCCCTAATTCTACAGCTTCAGAAGATTCTTCTTTCGACTTGATGCTATCAATGCTTTTCATACGTCCCAATTATCCCAGTGCAGAATTGAAGCGTACCTGGAAAGAATTGAATTTGATATCCTTATAGCTGAGTTGTCAGAAGCCCTGAAAATTTGGAGTCATTATTACCAAAGCTTAAATCTTCGATGCATTCGCAGGGTCCGTCAGTCAACAATGTACTGTTATTCATAAATTTATTCTAAGATGATGTTATAATAATTCCTAGATTATCGTTAGATATTAGAAATGAAGCAGAAGGAGATTAAGATATGCATCTTATTAGAGATTCATTAGCTTGAACAACACTGTCAAGATTATAACTAAACTTATTTCACTGTGTTTTTCACGAGAACAGCGTCTAATCATTAATACTCTTCCATCAGAATTCCAGAGAATTAAATCTACTGACTTCTCGTTTTTGCGAATATATTTCTAACCGACTTAAAAATCGTGCATTCATCAGTTGAAAGAATATTCATATTTTGAGACCCAAATTTGTACTTTATTTCACTAAAAGCTGCAAGAAGAGGACAATGTGCTTTATAGATGAAATCTAAGGAAGAACAACGATAGATCTTTTCCTGCAGATTGTTCCAATGCCTTTTCCATCGTAAATAAATTTGAATTTTTGAATCTTGTATTTACGATTTTTTCAAATTCAAGTTATTGTCATTATACAGGGTATTCAGTGAAAATATTTAGAAAAGTCTTCAATTAAATCAAAGGGAAATTCCTAAATTCGAAATAGTAAATAACCAGATCAAATAAGAAATGATCAGATACAAGGAAATATTAAAATCCTATTAAGATTCATTTTATAAAAGTTAATCCTTATACTTCAAATATTGTTTAACGACATATTCTTCACCTTCTACTTTTAAAAAAGGTGTTAGAAGACTAGAGCCTATAATAACATATTTTCCCAGGAATGTTATCTTATTGTAGGATTGGTGATTATATGATCGTTTAGTGAGCCAAAAGATCTTCGCTCGATAATATTGCTATTCTTTGGCTACACAGAGTGACTTTTAGTCCTCTTATTTTTGACATTTTATAGGATGCATCGAAAGACGTTGAATGAAGTACGTTTGGTGTAATATTACTATACTATGGAGTAATATTCAAATACTTTGTCTTTACATAACATATACTTACAGTTTTTCGACGATAGAAATTGTTTAAAGGTCTTTGCTATATAATAGGAACTAATATTTGAAAGCGAATCGATCTGTATAACAAGATTCGAACTTATTAATTTCATGAATTAGCATAATTATCATTAATTTCAACCATCATATCTTTGAGAAACACGAATTATCTGAAATATTATTACGCTATTCTTCCTGAGGCATTGCATAGCTTTATAACATAAGATAATTTAATCCTGACTAGAAATCAGAAGATTACGAAGTCACTATGAAATCATATTTACTCAATTGTTTGATTCCATCATTATTCACTCTCAAATAAAAGAGTAATCAGTTTCAAAATTATTGTGATTTTTTTTTATTGCTATAGTATTGTCTTCAAAAATAATTAAAAATGTATTTCAATTAACAACGATAAATTGAAACTGAACCTGTCGTATTTAGAATTATATCACATAAGGTCAACAAAGCTTCAGGACTAAATGTTCCCGCTAATTTTGAATTTGAACTTCATCATTTTCGATGTGGACTTACTAGATGCGACTGAAATCTTGTGATAAAATTCTAATATCCATCGTCTTTCTCTTGTACTCTGATTTATTTTTCTAAATTTAAAGAGTGTAAGTTAATAATTCAGTCATAATAAATGTATCTTTCTAATAATTACAACAAAATTCATTTGATATTTGATAGCTGGTGGACCCGACCTCTCTCAAATAGCTTTCAACAGTCAAATATTTACAATTTTATAATATTTGAGTTTGCCAAATGAAAGTCTGTGAATGTCAAGTTGCTTTATTTTCTTTTGAAATTAAATTGGCGTATAAATCCAAATAAAATAGAAGCATATATCCAATATATTGTATATAACAATACAATTGAAATCCCTTCAAAGGAACTCAGATTAAGATTATCATTATAACAAGATAATATACATGAACAAACTACGTTAAAAGCAAAAATATATAGAAACAACTCCGTTAGTAACATCGTTATTAAATGAATGTATATTTGCTAAAGGTTGAAATTTGAAACATACGATAGAATGTTTCATTTAGTCTAGTGCTACATTATCAGTTTGAGGATTTTTTCTTAATATTCGACTTTAATGCCTTCTAAAAGGAACTAATAAAAGTCCGATTATTTCTTGTATTTCCGGTGAAGGTACTATTTTCAAACTTAAAGCCTGTTGATGATATTGTTTTCTCAGAAAATTCATAAAACTCATCCATAAAGTGTTTAATATTATCATTGAAGACATCAGATATAATTTCGCAATTGGTCCCCTATAATTGAAAGCTAAGGTAGATATTTAGATTCGTGATGATCGAGAACCAGAAATATTAAGCCAAAGTATTTAGAGCTATACACTAATTTTATGAATTCAAATAAAAAGAACCCGAAAAGATATTTTAAAATACTAAGGTAAGACAGTGATATTTTTTATCAAATGTATTGCACAAAAATCATTAAATAGAATCACAATAACATATTGTTTATAGCATAAATTATTTAAATCGATCAGCAACTCAATAAACCATACTGAAATCCTTGTAAATAGAACATAGTGGTAATAATCAAGATCTCAGAGCAAGATAATAATCTGAAATTCTATTTATATAATGACAATGAAAAGAAACGTCTATACAATTCTACCTCAAGATTAAAATAAGAACACTGAGATTGTTTCTATCACTGATCTTCTGGAAATTATTCTGCTATTTATAAACTGAATTATGAAGACAGTAATTAAACTTGAATGTTTTGAATTTTCATAATTCAAAGACTCTGTAGCAAAAAAAAGCTTCGCAATCATTTTATTCCGTTTTTCTAGTGTCAAGAAAATTAAATCACAGATGATTAATTCTCAATTTATTAAAATCAAATCAATATAGATAGACTATCAAAGGAGTGTGCGAAATTGAACCTTTATACCATTGAGTGTGGAAGATTTTAGAAATGATTTTCGGAATGAATGAACAAATACAATTTTCGCGATTCAATAGTAACTGATATACACCTAAATGAAAAATTCTGTTTGTAAATAAATTCTATATGTGAAAAATAAGATTACCAGACACTATACAATCTATTATCCAAATCAATATAATTCTATACAAACTTAAAATAAAAGAAGATCTCTTGGAAGTTAGAAAATAAAGAAGCTTTAATTATATTTATATTTGTCATACATTTATTAAATACAGTTTCAAGGCGATTAAATTCAATGAAAAATTCTTAAAAGAATAAACTTTTCAAAAGAATAATCAAACATCGTTTACTTGACTATTACCCAACAACAAATCAACATTGGTGTAAAAATCAATCGAAACCCATACTAACTTTTAAAAAATCTTGAAAATAATTCTAAGGTTAATGATAAGACGTTTAACAGATAATTTGCCGGCTTTTTCTAAAAAATAAAATATGAACGCAAAAGGAAGTTCTAAGGGTGGCTTAAAACATCAACATGCAAAAGGTGCCTCACAAAGTTTGAAGTAATTGGCTTTCAATTCGTCACTTAACTCAGGACTCGAGATGGGATAAAAATTTTGTCAAAAAACATCCAATTTCATACGCAAGACGAATATACTACTTCATTTCATGAATGTGATTGATGAAAATAAAGATTGAATGTAGAATTGACTCTCCTATTATATATATTTAAGATTCATGGCTTTTCTATACATTAATTACAAAATCATTAAATATCTTTATCAATATAATAGGATCAGCTATTAAAATATGAAATCTTAAGAAATTCAATAAGATTTAAATATTTCCTCAAAGGATTGAAATTTCATTTATCAAAGAAGATTTCGAATGTAATTGCTAAAATAAACAAGAATGATTTTGTTTTTCGATGAAAATTGCTCATTTAGTACCCATTTATAATATTTAAAAACAATTTATTCATTCTTAACGAATTAATGCTTAAGCGATCATACTTTCAACCGGCCAAATGACTTTGTTCTATATCTACCACTACAATACTAATTTGTATGATCAAATGTTGTATTCAAGCAAACTCTAAAAGTCATAGTAATATTCAGATACTGGAAACGATCATTCAATGATCCTGATCACATCTATAGATCAATCGTATTCCAACAAGGATCTAGAATATTATTACAAATTAGATGTTTTTTATCTTTATTTATGAGCAGTTTCTCACTTGATCATATATTCAAGGCACACCAATCTAAAATAAATCTAACAATTATAAATTGAGTATAAAATAGACAAATTCAGTCAATCAGAGGATTTATTTTACAAGTAAGCAGAGGTTATAGATTTCAGCATGAAAATGAAATTTAATAATACGATCGGAAAGAATTAAAAAAGTACTATTGTTGGCTGTATTCATTGAATATAGCATGTGCTACAAAGTGCTAGATTTCCTTAATCTATCGAAGATCCCGAAGAATCAACATAATATTTATTAATTTATGAATGATTCTTGAGTCTTAAATTCTAAAATATACACGAATTTCAGGAACTGGTCGAAAAGAAACAAAATACGTATGAATGGCGCTTTCATATCAAGGCTGTAGATTCCAAATGGCAAAGTATTATGATGAATTCAAAGAGATCTAAAAAAGAGGCCGATAACCTTCAATTCGACAAATAAATGTCAATCAAAAGATATGGGGATAAAGATCCCTAGCTAATCTTTCATAAATTTTGTAGTAAAACTATAAAACGTACTGGTTATTGGCAATGTTCTGATTCCCTTAGTAAAATTTTTATAATTATGAAACAGTCAACCGCACCAATTATTCTAAAGATTCTTCTTACGAGAATTTCAAAAATCTGCGAATCTTATTCAAGAATCAAAATACCAATTTTATTCTGTAGTCGATAAGAACAAAAAATATGAAAATTTTTATTTGGTATATGCTGCTTAAAATAGAAAATTATTGTCCCTGGTTTCCTATGATAAAATACCTTTTCTGAGAAATTTGTTTTCACAAAAAAAGGACTATTT
>JAWNLH010001161.1:0-52124 GCA_035042485.1 Drosophila cyrtoloma | reverse complement strand
AAGAACAAAATAAATTGAACGAATGTAGAAACAGGTTCCAGAAACACCAAGAAGAATTTCGAAAGAGTGAAGAGCGAGAAAAACTAGGGGTACGGAAAGAATACAGAGACAGATACCTGAAACACCAAAAAGGACTTCGAGAGACTGTAGCATCTAAAGATCGAGAAAATCTAGAGATATTGAACCAATATAGAGATAGGCTGAAGAAGCGTCGAGAAATATTTACTCAAACTGAGGTTGAGAAAGATGAAGAAGAAACAAAGGACTTAATGAACTATGAAAACAGGCTGAATGAATGCCGAGAAATTTTCGAAAGTAAAGAGACAATGCACGATCATGAAGAACTAAATGAATTGTTCGAATATATAAACAGACGCAAGAAACGCCAAGAAGAATTTAAAAGCAAAGAGACAATGAAGAATCAAGAAAAATCAAAAGACTTAATTGAATTTGAAAACTGGCTGAAGAAGCGTCGAGAAGAATTTGAGAGCAAAGAGAAAATGAAAGATCGTGAAGAATCAAACGAGTCAATTAAAAATAAATATAGGCAAAAGAAGCGTAGAGAAGAATTTGAAAGCAAAGAGGCCATGAAAGATCAAGAAGAATCAAAATATTTAATCAAATATCAAAGTGAACAGAAGGAGCGCCGAGAAATTTATGACAAATTTAAAGAAGAACTAAGGAATTATTTCTCAAGTCAAAGAACTGAATTACAAGATTTCAGATTCAATGAGCAAGGAATGCAAAAGCATAATCTTCATAAAATTATAAAGTTCAATCCGGAAAAAAGAATATCATTTGAAGGAAAAGAAAGACAATACCAAAAGGAATATGACTTCAAGGCTCAATTAAGAAAGAAAGCAAAAGAAGAAAGGTCAATTGCGTTTAAACTGGAAAAAGAGCGATTCCAAAAGGAATATGACTCCAAAGCTCAATTAAGAAAGAAAGCAAAGGAAGAAAGGTTAATTGCATTTGACCTGGAAGAAGAACGACTTCGAAAAGAATACGACTCAAAGGCTCTAGTGAATGAAAAAGGAAGAAAGGCAAATTGCATTTAACTTAGAAGAAGAAGAACCTCAAAAGGAATACGACTCAAAGGCCCTAGTGAATGAAAAAGCAACAGAAGAAATTTTAATCGCGTTTAAACTAGAAGAAGAAAAATTGCAAATGGAATACGACTCATGGAGTCGAAGAAATAAAATTGTTTAACCAAGAACAAAAGTTATTACAGAGTGAATACGACTCATGGATTATAGTGAATCAAGAAGCCAAGGCAAGAAGATTAATGGGATTTGAGATGACAATTGAAAAATAGATCAATATGAAAGCAAATGATGATCATGATTCGATGGAACCAGGTGCTTCAAGCTGTGCCATATGATGAGACGGCATCCTCTCTGTACTGATATTAATATTTTAAAGGAAATTTTTTAAATGCTCTGTCGACAACTATTGTAAATAAATTAATTGCAGCTGCAATTTAATAACTTTTTAGACTAGCAAAGAATTTATTTAATGGGTAATCTAATAATTACTCTTTTATTGATTCCGTGTAGGGCTTTTGTTTAACCCGATGATCTGTGCTCTAACTGCTCAAGACTCACATGGTTGTCCGCCTCTTCGATGATCCATCGTCTTTCAAATGAAACAGACACCAGAGTCTTCCTGAGTACAATAGACTGGATATACGCTTCGACTTTTGGCTCAATTCCTATCTCTTTACTATATTTGTTGTGGTATTTCGTTACCAGTCCTTCCCAGGTCATTACATATGGAATTATGTTCACTTTGCACTTGTAAATCAATGATAACTCATTTGATATTAAATCATATTTTCTAGTTTTTTTCATTTTCAACTTGAGTTAATAGGTCAAGATTGGTAATTCCAACCTCGATCAGAGTTATTTCATTTTTCTTTTTATCATGTAAGAAGATATCTGGTCTATCATGTTGTATTTTAATGTCAGTCTTAATTCTTGTATCTACTCGAATATCGACATTTTCATTTGCTACAACTTCTTGAATGGAGTGGGATTTCAATTTTCTTGTCTTCTTAATTCTGAATCTTCTACACTGTGATAAATGTATGCACCTTAACACTTCATTATGCCTTCTCATGTAATCATGACCTAGAATACGGTCGCATTTAGTAGCAAGATGATCTACTGTTTTTGGAACAGTTTTGCAATGAATGCATCCAGACATTTTCTCCAAAGAATATATTTCTATCCTGAAAAAAAAACAAAATTTATTCAACTAGAAGCGCCTGTGCCTCTATAGGAAAGAATTTTAAATCTCCTACTGAGGTCCTGGGCACTTGGAGCAAATTCTAAGCCCACTCTTTCGAGCTTCGGGCAAGTCCTTTTTTATCCATTCCGCTCCTACACGCATGCAATCATCCGGCCCCACCTCCTCTTCTTTCGGGGTTTTCTTTTTATCAGAAAACGTGTGTGTCAGCCAACTGATATGCATATTACAAACCACCTTCTATTTATTGATGATTTGAAATTGCTTACTGAATCTGATGAAGAACTTCAAAAAATGCTGAATGAGACTAAGTCATTCTTTAATGCAATTGATTTTGAAATGAAGTAAGAACAAATCCGCTACCAATAGCAAATAGCAAGGTTTGTGAATCAGATGCTACGCCTCTGGGCAGAATCTGTCTTGAGACGGACAACTGTAGCTTACGCTGGTTGCCCGCATAAAACAAACATTATATGTGTGAAACTAATAACAGTTAAATCAGAACGTCACAGCCTTCTCATAAAAAGAAACACCACGAAAAAAAGGAGGTTGGGCCGGATGCTTGCATGCGTAGTGTGCGTGTGCGGGAGCAGCATGGATAAACAGAGGGCTTGCCGGCTCCATACAGAGTGGGCAGAATCTGTTCGACGGCCCAGGACCTCAGTAGGAGGTTGCCCGGATTGTACTCACTATAGTGTGAATGCTACAGTTAAATCAAATTTCAATTCTTCTCGATACATTGATAAGGTAGATTATGATCAACCGAATCAAACACCTTCTTGACAGCCATCCAGGCAGTTTTTAAAGAGTTAGAATGCTCTTTGTTGATATCCAGATTTAATAATGCTTGTTCTTTCGTTCCTTGGACCATTCTTACAGTTCCGAGTTGGTTTTCACTCAAGAGACCTCTAAACTCAACAATATTTTTCATTACTTGCGTAACACATTTAGTTGGAGTTTATATAGATTCGACATACAGGTTATAGGCCTGAAGTCTCCTCCTGTTTGAGGATCTCCTTTGTGAATAGAGGTATGTGATACCTTTATAAAACCAATCATCTTCACATTTATAGAGATCTCACACAAATGCCTTTGATTATCTCATATAGACTTTCATGAAGAGGTGTCAATTTCTTTATAAAGAAATTGTGAGACTCCATCTGGACCAGCAGCTTTCCAATTTGGAAGAAAGCTGATGGTCTTCTGAATCTCCAACTCTTCAAAGGAGGGGAAGTCTGTTCAGAATTGTCCTATCTCCATCCACATGCTCTCTCAGATAATCTTCGAATTGATCTTGGCTTCTCTCAGTCTCAGACTTGATCCACATATTGGACCAATAGTCTTTAACTTCGAGAACTGGGACATTACTTTCCTTGTTCACCTCACCAGATAAACTTCTATAGAATCGTCTTCTATAGAGTTCAAAGGATCGGTTGGCTTTGGAGAAGTCTTTTCTCTTCTCATGCATTTCAATCTTTTTCTTGTAGATCAAGATTTTTTCCATGATTCGAGAAATTGCCTCAGTACAGTCCATTGAATTCACCAGTTTGAGTTTTTCCTGACTCATAAATGTCAGGCATTTTCTCTTTTTCTCTCTGGATAGCTTCTCGTTCTTTTGTGACTACTAAGCAAATCACTAAGAACTTGAAGATTTAATATATTTTTATCGATATTATCTTTCCATTTAGAGGGTGCCCGGGGGTTCGTGCTCTCTAACTTGTAGGCCATCCGTACACTCCTGATGGTTTCTGTGATTTCAGTCATTCTCGTATGGGGGTTGTTTCGAACATAGTCGCCTACTATTAGAATCACTGGGCAGAATCTGTCGTAAGACGGATGACTGTAGCCTTTTCGTGGCTGCCCGGATAAGTAGCACACTTATGTGTGTGAAACTAATAACAGTTTATACCAGAACGTCACAGCCTCCTCATAAAAAGAAACCCCCGAAAAAAGGGGAGGTGGGCCGGATGATTGCATGCGTGTGTGCCGGAGCGGCATGTATAAAAAAGGGCTTGCCCGAAGCTCGAAAGAGTGGGCTTAGTATTTGTTCCAAGTGCCCAGGACCTCCGTAGGAGGTTTAAATTTTTCTCCTATAGAGGCACAGGCGCTTCCAGTTGAATAAATTTCGTTTTTTTTTTTACTATTAGAATCAGAGACTCTAAAAGCTGGCGATCCACCTTCTCATTAGATATCTTCCTCATCCTTTTGCTTGCCCAACCTTCGGTAGATGCATCCTCTTGTATGCACTTGAGAAATACATCTTTTATCCGAATTTCTGAGTTTTCTCTGGTCAGATTGCATATTTCTAACGGATTTTAAATCGCTTTGACACGCTTGACTGTGTCCCCGTCAAATCTATCAGGACGCCTTGAGACTGACATTCTTTTGAATTCTTATAGGGATATGTTCTTCTGGAACTTACCACAGAAGACAGTTAGAGCTCGAGTCCAGCCGAATCTAGGTATCCTTCCAAATCTTCTTGGCAAAGCTTCGAAAAACTCCTTTGCCCATCCAGGATCATCCAACTTGATATCGTTGATTAGGACTTCCAAAGAAGTCTTGGAGCTAGCCTTCAGATCAGGTGATATCTTTGGAGGCTCTCTACTTCCTCAATCTTCACTTCTTCTGTTACATGCTTTGGTTTTCGTTGATTTTCATTTTCTTGTTTAAAGTGTTCAATTTTATCCAAACCCATCGTTTACATAATTAAAAGAAGTAATTTACCGAAAATAAAGTTGATATCCAATATTGATAAATATTGCAGTGATTAGTAAATTAAGTCAATAGTATTGGCTTGAGCAAAGCATATCATATTTTGGAGGAAATCCCCATCATTCATATTAAGTAGAAATACAACGTTTGAATAAACATAGATGGAATTACATCATTGGTTTCTGATGAGTGTCAAGGAAAGTTTAACGGATAGAAATTAGATATTAGGTTTAATTTTGTTGTAATAAGTATTTGGAACCTCATTGGCTTATATAGCCGATTGCTGATAGCTCAATAAACCAATGTAAAGCCTATGAAAGCAATCAATAAGACATGGTGATTGTTCAAGAACAAATCGTATTTATAAAAGTAGATATAAATACGAAATTCGTTAAATAAATTATGTCTTCTATTTCTCAAGATTTAAGCGTATAACTCGACAAAACCAATAAATTCGATTGGAAGATTATAAAACAAATTATGTTTAAAATATTATTTAACCTAGGATAGAAAAATGAATCAACTGTGGGATTATTCATATTTGAAAGGATTAACCACTTGAATATAAATTCAGAATGTCTTTTAGTGTATGTATTAGCCTCGTAAAAAACAATAGAACTGAGTTAAAGTTAGATGGGTTGGTTGAACACAAATGATTGGGAAGACGTAAATAAGAAAAGGAAGAGATAAAATTGGGACTTTGTTGGTGAAATGGCAATACCAATGCCCAAAATCATTCAAATCAGATTAAGCATCTAGCATTCTAAGAGAAATCAAAAGATCTAAAAAAATCGTTAATCGAAGTATTCTAATGTTCCAGATCCAAGATAATCATGCAAATTCTAGAGTGTCGAATTCTAAGTGTTTGTACAAATAATTTATTTAATTTAGAATTTTGTGATTGATCATCGAAACTACAGTTATTATAAAACTATAGAAGATTTTTTAAGAATTCAAACTGTGTGAATTGATGGCAAGAATAGGTGTCAAGTTGGCCTGTAAAGAAAATTTTAGAGACAATTTAATATCTAGCTGTTAAATAAATGGATGTTTTGAACTGATCTATTGAAAATTTTCACACATATTAAAATTTAGAAGAAAAGACAAGCTAAATTTCTATTAAATTTCAAGTAGTAGTATTTTTTGATACAAATTTATGAGAAATTGGAAGCCACTATGAATCTGTGTGTCTCTGATCAATATTTTTCCTCTCTTGGTTTATTCTTTGTATCTTAATCTTGTTATTTACACTGGATTAATCAATTTTTTCATAATTTTACGTGACCAAATTAAACAGATTGTGAAAGAGAGGGAATAACTGGGGAATTCGTCCTTTAACAAATGAAAACAGTCATTCAAAGCTTACAACAACCTCATCTTTCTATTTACTACCTTTTAAATGAAAATTATACAATTCTTTATTCAACTGTATGATTTGATCAAAACAACCAACAATTTTAAATTGATAAATTAATTTTTTGATGGTTTAATCTGTCTGTTAAAAGCAAAGTAAAGAATGTTCTATTTTCATTCTTAATCTCAACTCTAAAATCAATTTTATTTAACAACTTTTAAATGTAGAAAATCATAAGTGTATTATCATGAGTAAGGACAGAGAATCTTACCATTGCTAATTCAACTTCTTCATGTATATTTGGAGGCCATAGTTCAGTTTCAAACCTAGAGTGTTCTATTTTTTTAATGATTTATTTATTTGGTTGATTGATTGTTCCATCAATACCTTTTTGGGCAGAAATTCCACAAAAGCATTTAAATAATCTTGAAATTCTTTAGAAATCTTTCAAAAGGTGGAATATTATCGTCTACATCATGGTCCAATGAAATGTGTTCAATCGTGTTCCTAATATACGTTAAGTCAAATATTTATTTTGAAAATAATGATTAATTAAAAATTATACAAACAGATTAATTTAAAAAACGTAAAATTGATTGATTAAAATTTTTGTATAAAAAGTAAAATCTAGGTTCCCCCATGTTTGCAAGAATAGTTAATTCCTTTACACTGCTCTCTTGTATAAAGAGTGCCGCTTCAGATGAGATAATAAATGGTATTTTAAAGCATGCAAATCCATATAAAAACGCTGAATTAAAACTTGATGACAATGATTTCTTAATCAAACTAAAGGACATTTTTATGGAGGAGAAAAAAATGGGTTGGAAAGATGGTTATTTGGAGTTGTGTAAGCCCGAGCCTCATCTTTTTTTTAAAGGAGATCATTATGAATCACATATGACTAAGACTTTCAATGTTATACGTAACTGGTACTATAAAAAGAATCCTCACTGTCAAGGTGAAATTCAGGACCTAGTAACTTTCTATGATTCGTTTTTTATTATTATTGCTTTGGGTGATAGTATTGGAGAATGCTTTCCATTTGCTTTCATCGTTGATTTTCTTGACAGTAACTGTGGAGATGATCAATTATTGAGTTCACATGTATGCAAGTCTTGTCTCGATCTTATTGATTCTCTTACAGACATATCAAAGAAATATTATGATATGTTTTCTTTGCTTGAATCACCTGTTTTCGATGATAATAACAATATCATCTGGTTATTCGAGGAAAAAGAGAAGGCTGAACTTCAAGCCAAATTTTCTGACTTTGAGATTTTAGTTGATGAATATTATTCTGCTAATAAAAATCGTTTTGGCCTCGATTCGGATCTCTATCTTAAATGGATTGCTTTTAGATATATCAAGAATTTGTTGAGCATGGCATCTAAAATATTTATAGGCGAGAATCTTTATAATGAGTACTTTCAACAATATAAGAAGCTTGTCGTTCTTTATTATGTTAAAAATGATGATGATCTTAAAAAATATCTTGAACATTAGCCTTTTCCCAGTCAGTTATTTTAGGTAAGTTTTAATTATTCTGCTATTTCATTTGATAGAATTTTCAATTCATTTTTCTACTATTAATTAATTCTCATGGATAAATGATAGAATATTTCCCAGACTTTGAGATCAACTTATTTGTTGTAAATCATTTTCATTTCAAAACTAAATAGTGCAGATTAATTAAATTTATTTACCCTGAAAATATAACTTTCCTATCCTTATTTTTAATTAATTTCGAAAGTAAGAAATAAATCTTATTTCTTAGATTTTCTTGCAGTTATTCATCTATCGGACATTATAATTTATATTTTTTGTTAAAAACAGTGAGTATTTTAATTATTTCGATTCAATAAAAGTATGCATTTTTGATGAATAATATCAATCAATATCTCATTCAAAAAGTAAATAAGATATTGAGGTGGTGGGCAAGCTTGAAGAAGCAATGCACTTCACTGATAATACATTGAAGAGGACTTAATGGCTTCCCCTGCTACAACTTAGTAAAAATAGTTAGTTAAGCTAACTACATATTAATCAATCGATATAATCAATCATAATGTAATTATGTCGATTCATGATATATGAGCATTTGTTTAGTCTTCCTCGGCAGTACCTTTTATTTTACGTGGTCACCTGGATAAGTATCACTGGTTTACACTCTCGGTGAAGCTAAGAACACACATCCTCGTTAATCCAGAGAGAGAATCATATGCATTTTATGAGAAGACACCATATCAGCAAATATGCAGTCATTTCTCAACCATAGGAGAATTTACTCTTCCTAGACGTGTTAAAGTACCGAAAGCACATTCCTTGCACCTAGAGAAGGAATGCAAGAATGAACAGACGAATGAAAAAATGAACAATGCGAAATGTGTGGGCCATTGATTACTCCAAGCGCCCAAAAATATGAAGGTGGTTAAAGCTTCCTCTTGAATGATACAGGTGCTTGTCGTTGAATAAATGTCGGGGTTTACCTTATATAAATCAACATCGATTTTTATCTAGGCAATCAAATATCTGCTGCTTTCGTTTATTTTAAGCTTCATATAGACCTAATATGTCCGATTTGGTTCAAGTCTGGCAATTTCAATTGTGAATCAATTAATTCTAATCTATTTACCTTAAAAAATATACTTTGAATTATTGGGAATTCCTAGACTTTCCTTAAAAGGTCTATTATAAATTGAAGCTTTATTTTTTTAATAATTCGATTTATAAGGATAAAGAATTTATTTAATGGGTAATCTAAAGATTATCAATTATTCTTTAATTGATTCCGTGTCGGTTCTCTTATCTCCACCCGATGATCTAAGCACTAACTGCTCAAGACTCACATGGTTGTCCGCCTCTTCAATACTTCGTCGTCTTTCAATTGAAATAGACTCGAGAGTCTTCTTGAGTACAATAGACTGGATGTACGCTTCGACTTTAGGCTCAATTCCTATCTCTTTACTATACTTGTTGTGGTATTTCGTTACCAGCCCTTCCCAGGTCATTACATATGGAATTATGTTCACTTTGCACTTGTAAATCAATGATAACTCGTTTGCTATTAAATCGTATTTTCTAGTTTTTTCATTTTCAACTTGAGTTAATAGGTCAAGATTGGTGATTCCAACCTCGATCAGAGTTATTTCATTTTTCTTTTTATCATGTAAGAAGATATCTGGTCTGTCATGTTGTATTTTAATGTCCGTCTTAATTCTTGTATCTACTCGAATCTCGAGATTTTCATTTGCTACAACTTCTTGAACGGAATGAGATTTCAATTTTCTTGTGTTCTTAATTCCGAATCTTCTACACAGTGATAAATGTATGCATCTTAATACTTCATTATGCCGTCTCATGTAATCATGACCTAGCATACGATCGCATTTAGTGGCAAGATGATCTACTGTCTTTGGCACAGCTTTGCAATGTGGGCACTTGACATTTTCTTCTAAGAATATATTTCTATCCTGAAGGAAGCAATAAGCTCCTTCATCTCTTGGCTTCATATTTCCTTTGGTAAGCCATACTGAAGAATCTTTAATAGAGGCAAGTTCATGATCACAGACCCTAAACAACCTTTCTTGGAGTTGTTTGCTTTTAATGTTGGTCATTAGGGATTTAATTTGTGATTCATAAAGAGATTCTTTGGTAATCTCGCCTTCTGTATTATACTTCAGTCTTATGTATTTGTCAATTGTTGAGAGATGTGTCTTATTGTCTTCTTCAACCTTAATTATGGCATTACGCCTTAAGGACATATTTCTTGATTTTTCCAGGGAATTCTTCAATTGGAGGAGCATACTCTCACTCTTATGCTCAATATTGGACATTCCTCTTCCCATCATTTCTCTTGGCAAATACAGCCTTTCTTTGTTTGCTGGCTATAAGTGAACTTTATATTCCATTAGTACTTTCCTAATGGATTCATCGAGTTTGACATATTCTTCCGGTTCAAGCTTTAGTACTCCTACATGGTAGTTAATCACAGACACTGCATGCTCATTTATCGCTTTGAATAAATTCTTTGCATTCAGTTTGCTTTCACACAAATTCTTGACTCTCTTTAAAATTTCATTTCTTACTTTTTCAAAGGAATCTTTGGATATTGTGCTACTAGCTGTCTCAATAATTCCCAAGTATTTGTAGCTTTCTTTACCTTCCAAAAAAGTAGCATCTGATTCACAAACTTTGCTATTGGTTGCGGATTTGGTTTTATTCATTTCCAAGCCAATTGCTTTAAAGAACGATTTTGTCTCATTCATCATTCTTTCAAGTTCTTCTTCAGATTCAGCAAGTAATTTCAAATCGTCAATGAATAAAAGGTGGTGTGTAATATACATATCAGATTCGGTTTTAACACCGACTTTCTGATATTTGGCACTTAGCTTACGGCTTAGTTGATCCATGCATAATACAAATAAGAGAGGGGACAGGCTGTCTCCCTGTAGAATTCCTCTCGCCAACCTTTTCTCTAGAATTGATTCACAATTAAATCTAGCATCAACTTTCCACCTTGAAATAGTGTCTTTAAGGAAGCTTGTGATCCACTCAGGAATTTCAGGCTCTCTATACATTTGATAAGGTAGTCGTGATCAACCGAATCAAACGCCTTTCTGACATCTATCCAGGCAGTTTTTAAAGAGTTGGAATGCTTTTTGTTGATGGCTAGATTTAACAATGCTTGCTCTTTTGCTCCTTGGACCATTCTTATAGTTCCGAGTTGGTTTTCACTCAAGAGACCTCTAAACTCATCAATATTTTGCATTACTTGCGTAACACATTTAGTTGTGAGTTTATATAGATTCGACATACAGGTTATAGGCCTGAAGTCTCCTCCTGTTTGAGGATCTCCTTTGGGAATAAGGTATGTGATACCTTTGTAAAACCAATCATCTTCACATTTAGAATCCACACAAATGCCTTTGATTATCTCATATAGACTTTCATGAAGAGGTGTCAATTTCTTTATAAAGAAATTATAGACTCCATCTGGACCAGCAGCTTTCAAATTTGGAAGAAAGCTGATGGTCTTCTGGAACTCTTCAAAGGGGGAAGTTGTCAAATTTCCTATCTCCATCTACATGCTCTCTCAGATAATCTTCGAACTGATCTTGGCTTCTCTCAGACTTGATCTACATATTGGACCAATAGTCTTTAACTTCGAGAACTGGGACATTACTTTCCTTGGTCACCTCACCAGATAAACTTCTATAGAATTGTCTTCTATAGAGTTCAAAGGATCAGTTGGCTTTGGAGAAGTCTTTTCTCTTCTCATGCATTTCCATCTTTTTCTTGTAGATCAAGATTTTTTCCATGATTCGAGAAATTGCCTCAGTACAGTCCATTGAATTCACCAGTTTGAGTTTTTCCTGACTCATAAATGTCAGGCATTTCTCTTGTCCTCTCTGGATAGCTTCTCGTTCTTTTGTGACTTACCAAGTAAATCACTAAGAACTTGAAGTTTTAATATCTTTTTATCGATACTATCTTTCCACTTAGAGGGTGCCCGGGTTTCATGCTCTCTAATTCGTAGGCCATCTGTGCACTCCTGATGGTAGCTGCGATTTCTGTCATACTCGTTTATTAGAATCAAAGACTCTAATAACTGTCGATCCACTTTCTCGTTAGGTATATTCCTCGTCCTTTTGGTCATCCAACCTTCGGTAGATGCATCCTTTAACCGAATTTCAGATTTTGCATTGGTCAGATTACAGACTTCTAACGGATTTTCAAACGTTTTGACACGCTTGACTGTGTCCCTATCAAATCTATCAGGACGCCTTGAGACAGCCATCCTTTTAAATTCCTCTAGGGATATGTTCTTCTGGAACTTACCACAGAAGACAGTTAGAGCTCTGGACCAGCCGAATCTAGGCATCCTTCCAAATCTTCTTTGCACAGCAGAGAAAAAGTCCTTTGGCCATAGATCACACGACTTGATATCGTTGATTAGGACTTCCAAAGAAGTCTTGATGCTAGCTTTCAGATCAGATGGTGTCCTTGGGAGACTCTCCATTTCCTCAATCTTAACTTCTTCTGTTACTTTCTTTGTTTTTCGCTTTTTTCGATTTCTAATTCAAAGCGTTCATTATTTTCCAAACCCATATTTAGAAGATTACATAATTTATATTTTTTATAAATCGAATAACCTCGGGCACCCTCTAAATGGAAAGATAGTATCGATAAAAGATATTAAATCTTCAAGTTCTTAGTGATTTCCTTGGTAAGTCACAAAAGAACGAGAAGCTATCCAGAGAGGACAAGAGAAAATTCCTGACATTTATGAGTCAGGAAAAACTCAAACTGGTGAATTCAATGGACTGTACTGAGGCAATTTCTCGAATCATGGAAAAAATCTTGATCTACAAGAAAAAGATGGAAATGCATGAGAAGAGAAAAGACTTCTCCAAAGCCAACTGATCCTTTGAACTCTATAGAAGACAATTCTATAGAAGTTTATCTGGTGAGGTGACCAAGGAAAGTAATGTCCCAGTTCTCGAAGTTAAAGACTATTGGTCCAATATGTGGATCAAGTCTGAGACTGAGAGAAGCCAAGATCAATTCGAAGATTATCTAAGAGAACATGTAGATGAAGGTAGGAAATTTGACAACTTCCCCTCCTTTGAAGAGTTCCAGAAGACCATCAGCTTTCTTCCAAATTGGAAAGCTGCTGGTCCAGATGGAGTCTATAATTTCTTTATAAAGAAATTGACACCTCTTCATGAAAGTCTATATGAGATAATCAAAGGCATTTGTGTGAATTCTAAATGTGAAGATGATTGGTTTTACAAAGGTATCACATACCTTATTCCCAAAGGAGATCCTCAAACAGGAGGAGACTTCAGGCCTATAACCTGTATGTCGAATCTATATAAACTCACAACTAAATGTGTTACGCAAGTAATGCAAAACATTGTTGAGTTTAGAGGTCTCTTGAGTGAAAACCAACTCGGAACTGTAAGAATGGTCCAAGGAGCAAAAGAGCAAGCATTGTTAAATCTAGCCATCAACAAAGAGCATTCCAACTCTTTAAAAACTGCTTGGATAGATGTCAAAAAGGCGTTTGATTCGGTTGATCACGACTACCTTATCAAATGTATAGAGAGCCTGAAATTCCCTGAGTGGATCACAAGCTTCCTTAAAGACACTATTTCAAGGTGGAAAGTTGATGTTAGATTTAATGGTGAATCAATTCTAGAGAAAAGGTTGGAGAGAGGAATTCTACAGGGAGACAGCCTGTCCCCTCTCTTATTTGTATTATGCATGGATCCACTAAGCCGTAAGCTAAGTGCCAAATATCAGAAAGTCGGTGTTAAAACCGAATCTGATATGTATATTACAAATCACCTTTTATTCATTGACGATTTGAAATTACTTGCTGAATCTGAAGAAGAACTTGAAAGAATGATGAATGAGACAAAATCGTTCTTTAAAGCAATTGGCTTGGAAATGAATAAGACCAAATCCGCAACCAATAGCAAAGTTTGTGAATCAGATGCTACGTTTTTGGAAGGTAAAGAAAGCTACAAATACTTGGGAATTATTGAGACAGCTAGTAGCACAATATCCAAAGATTCCTTTGAAAAAGTAAGAAATGAAATTTTAAAGAGAGTCAAGAATTTGTGTGAAAGCAAACTGAATGCAAAGAATTTATTCAAAGCGATAAATGAGCATGCAGTGTCTGTGATTAACTACCATGTAGGAGTACTAAAGCTTGAACCGGAAGAATATGTCAAACTCGATGAATCCATTAGGAAAGTACTAATGGAATATAAAGTTCACTTACAGCCAGCAAACAAAGAAAGGCTGTATTTGCCAAGAGAAATGATGGGAAGAGGAATGTCCAATATTGAGCATAAGAGTGAGAGTATGCTCCTCCAATTGAAGAATTCCCTGGAAAAATCAAGAAATATGTCCTTAAGGCGTAATGCCATAATTAAGGTTGAAGAAGACAATAAGACACATCTCTCAACAATTGACAAATACATAAGACTGAAGTATAATACAGAAGGCGAGATTACCAAAGAATCTCTTTATGAATCACAAATTAAATCCCTAATGACCAACATTAAAAGCAAACAACTCCACGAAAGGTTGTTTAGGGTCTGTGATCATGAACTTGCCTCCATTAAAGATTCTTCAGTATGGCTTACCAAAGGAAATATGAAGCCAAGAGATGAAGGAGCTTATTGCTTCCTTCAGGATAGAAATATATTCTTTAGAAGAAAATGTCAAGTGCCCACATTGCAAAGCTGTGCCAAAGACAGTAGATCATCTTGCCACTAAATGCGATCGTATGCTAGGTCATGATTACATGAGAAGGCATAATGAAGTATTAAGATGCATACATTTATCACTGTGTAGAAGATTCGGAATTAAGAAGACAAGAAAATTGAAATCTCATTCCGTTCAAGAAGTTGTAGCAAATGAAAATGTCGAGATTCGAGTAGATACAAGAATTAAGACGGACATTAAAATACAACATGACAGACCAGATATCTTCTTACATGATAAAAAGAAAAATGAAATAACTCTGATCGAGGTTGGAATCACCAATCTTGACCTATTAACTCAAGTTGAAAATGAAAAAACTAGAAAATACGATTTAATAGCAAACGAGTTATCATTGATTTACAAGTGCAAAGTGAACATAATTCCATATGTAATGACCTGGGAAGGGCTGGTAACGAAATACCACAACAAGTATAGTAAAGAGATAGGAATTGAGCCTAAAGTCGAAGCGTACATCCAGTCTATTGTACTCAAGAAGACTCTGGAGTCTATTTCATTTGAAAGACGACGAAGTATTGAAGAGGCGGACAACCATGTGAGTCTTGAGCAGTTAGTTCTTAGATCGTCAGGTGGAGATAAGAGAACCGACACGGAATCAATTAAAGAATAATTGATAATTTTTAGATTACCCATTAAATAAATTCTTTTAGAAAAAAAATGTAATCTTCTACATTAAAGATTCTTCAGTATGGCTTACCAAAGGAAATATGAAGCCAAGAGATGAAGGAGCTTATTGCTTCCTTCAGGATAGAAATATATTCTTTGGAGAAAAAACCAGATGCTCATATTGCAAAGCTGTTGCCAAAGATAGTAGATCAGCTTACTACTAAAAAAGATCGTATGCTAGGTCACTATTGCATGAAAAGGCATAATAAAGTATTAAGATGCATATATTTATCATTGTGTAGCAAATTTGGAATTAAGAAGACAAGAAAATTGAAATCTCATTCCGTTCAAGAAGTTGTAGCAAATGAAAATGTCGAGATTCGAGTAGATACAGGAATTAGAACATGACAGACCAGATATCTTCTTATATGATAAAAAGAAAAATGAAATAATTTTGATCGAGGTTGGAATTACCAATCTTGACCTATTAGCTCAAGTTTTAATACGATTTAATAGCAAATGAGTTATCATTGATTTACAAGTGTAAAGTGAATATAACTCTATACGTAATGACCTGGGAAGGGCTGATAACGAAATACCACAACAAGTATAGTAAAGAGATAGGAATTGAGCCTAAAGTCGAAGCGTACATCCAGTCTATTGTACTCAAGAAAACTCTGGGGCATTGAAGAGGCAGCCAACCATGTGAGTTTTGAGCAGATAGTGCACAGATCATTGGGTGTAGACAAGAGACTTGACACAGAATCAATCAAGTAATAACTATTAGATTACTCATTAAAGAAATCCTTTAAATATAATCTTCTTGATAAATCTTCCCTCAAAAATGGACTAAACATTCTCAATTCGTCTGATATCTCTAATAAAATTAGCCATCACAACAGTATTAATGCTATTATTTATTTAATGAACAGTCTTATATTGTAGATCGTGGATATACCAGCATCAGTGTCAGTTGGGCATCTTTTGAGTATATATTCAATTTCTTCGTGAATATCATCCTCATCTGTGTTTAAATTCAACGCTCTTAGAATCGTATACATGAATTAATTTTCTAAATTAGGTTCGGAATCATTCCGGGAATAGTAATTTAAACCTGTTTTGATCCACATGGGGATTCTTTAAAACTAGATTTTGAACTTCATTTTTTAATATAAGGTTATTAGTGAGTATATATGCTATTCCACCATTCAATACTTCTAATGAAGATATTTTAGTTAAAGCCCATCTTATTTTTTCAATTTTATTATTCTTTAATGAAATATAAAAATATTGATTCAAAGAACCTGAATCTAAAATTTGTAAGGATTCTAATGCATTTAAGGCTTGCTCTATGTCTTCCATATGATAATAACAATAGCTAAGATTCTTTGATACTTGGTCATTCGTAGGATCATCTTCCTTTAATCTTTTGAATACCGAAATGGCTTCCGAGATTCTTTCTGCTTCAACTAAGGTGCAACCATAAGTGAATCTGATGGATTCATCTGAGGGAGTTAAGGCTGTTGCTATTCGAAGTGCACTTATGGCATCTTGAAATTCTTTTCTCTTATAATGGAAAAGTCCCTTCAAATGAAAAGGTTTTGCCGATCTGAAGGCCGCTATAGATTGATCAAAATAAGATGGATCATTATGCAAATGGGCTAGCTTGATATATAGATCCCCCAGAATCATCCTGTCTCCCCTTTCTTTGGAATCCTTGATTAAATTTATATACGCATTAATTTCGAAATTAGCCTCTTCAGATTTTCTTAATTGAATGAGACATTCTATTTTCTCAAAATATAAGGGAAATCCTTTGAGAAGATTGTATGAAACATCATAATAAAATTTGCTTTTATATGCTAAACCAAGCTGAATCGTTATTTCACACTTGAAAATGATGGGATAATTAAATAAATCATCGCCAAGAAAAATTTCTTCATCCAAAATTTTTTCAGATTTTGTTGAATTATTAATTATTAAATCAATCAAATAAATTGCTCTCTTAAAAGCCAAACTGCTTTGATTTTCAGAAAATTGAGTCTGTCCAGATAAGCTTGAATCAATGGCTTCTTTAAATCTTGGGAATCATTATTGTTGTAAATGTCCATCATTTTAATATAAAGAAACATCATTTCATCCAACGATAATGGTTGAACCTGAAAATCCTCACATTCATAATTATCTAAATTATACATTAACAAATTGTTAAGGCTATTTGAACTTGTCTTTACTGCTAAGATATTTATACTGGATCCATTACTCTTTTTTGCAGTCGTTCCAACGACTTCGCAATTGAAATCAGTATTCAGCGCATTCAAAGCTTCTTCTATATTGTTGAAAGACAAGAACATTAAAGCCCTTTCATTTTTTGGGAGACCAGTAGGGACATTAATTTGGATTGGCTCCTTCAAGCACAAATTTCTCAGGTATTTTATTCTAGCTTCCAAATACACGTCTAAAAAATCATCTTTCTCAAATAATTCACACACGTTTATCCCTTCTTTAATCCTTTTGTCGAATGTTGATTCAGTTATCAAATTCAAATTTGATTGAATAAAAATTTTCATTTCGTTCATGGGGATAAATTTTAAATGAAAAAATTCTCTTAGAGCCCGAGGAACCTTTCGAAGACAAAGATCACAAAAAAGAGATTTAAGGGACATTCGAGGGGAGAATTAAAGAAACAAACATCAGAGACAGTGTTCTTATCCAATGCAAATTTGGTCGTCATTGTAATCCTTATTTAATTAATATATAATAGAAAGGTTCTGAAGCTCGGCATGATAACCCCTATAATATAAACGTGCTCCTGCGAGGCGAGCTTGTGGATATTGCAAGGTCCCATAGCTTGAGGGTATTTTGACCTGCGTTGCGTGCTATAAAAGGATGCACAGCCGAGTTCGTTATTAAAATCGCCTCGTTTCTTGCATGCATCATTTCAATCCGTAGAAAAAACTAGGCGAAAAGCATAGTACTAATAGGATGTCTTCCTGAAACCAAGGCCACTGGGGTATGGTGGATCTATAATAGAGGTAATCAATAGGGGTTTTTAGTTAGTCAAAGTCCCACACTGCCTATAAAGAAGTGGTATAAGTATATGTGTGTTTTTTGAAGCTTCTCTGTTCCTAGCTACAAAGAAAAATCAATAAATTAAAAAAAATGGTAATTTAAAAAGTGTTAGATATTGGATTGAGTGTTTGTGGATATAAGATGAAAGTGAAGATCATAGTGTCCATGAAACAATAGAAATTGCTCTGATATGAAGTGGCGAAGCTCGATCTGGAAACTGATTATTAAATCTCTTTTATTGGCCATATTAAGAGGTTGTTCATACTTTCTAGATTGTGTCTTTTAGATTTTCAACTCCATGTGGGAACAGCATGTATAAAAAAGGCTTGTTCTAAGCTCGAAGGAGTGGGCCATGTTTGATTTCAAGTATCCAGGCGCTTCTAGTTGAATAGATTTCGTTTTTTTTTAGATTTGCAACCCCAGAATTTATTGAAATGTAGTTAAATCAGCAGTCCATGAATATGTTTTTTAATATCTTCAAGAGACAGGTATTTTCAATTTTGGCTTTTTAAGATCATGTACATCTCTGGATAAAGATTTAAGTTGAGTTAATCTGAATTGAAGAAAAAATTGCACATTTTTATAGGAAATTCTTAATTTTAATATCTTTCCCAAGCCGTTTATAGATTTTATTGATCAAACTGGCATCATTGAGAAAATAAATATGAGCTTAACAGTTTGTAAAAAAAAATGATTAAAATTAACAATCTTTCAAGAAATTAGCCTATATGGTATAATTCTAGATTTTTATGCATTGGGATCCTGTAAGAATGGTAGTGTTTCATTTTTATTTGTTACAAATAAAATCTATGCTTAGGTGAGAGTTTGCTATTTTTTGTGTATGCTCATGGATGGTGGGTAGCCGCTAAAAACGGACTTTTATCCGAGCTTTCTTGTATAAACCCTATTATTTCTAGCAATCATTCATCCAAATAGCAGAAGAAATTTTCATACATAAACTCTTTCGCCGATATTTAATTGTCTCTATTGGCATATCCCTTAACTCTCATTGGAAGAATGATTTGTAAATTTCATCCCAACTTATTAAAAAGTCGTATTTATGCTGAATATAAATGATACAATCTGATTATTAAATTTTCAAACCATAATGAGATATGCTTTATCTAATTCTATTTACCTTTCCTAACTTAAATCATAAATCACATAAACCCAACATATAAATTTTTACAATTCAAGATCATGGTTTTGGAAATAATAAAAAAGATCAAAATTTATTCAAATGGAAGCACCTTGGGCCCACTATTTCGAGAAAGGGGTTTTTTACATGCAGCCCGTATGTCAACTTCCCTTTTTGGGTTTTTTGTTTGTGAGTTGGCTGTTACGTTCCAGCATCTTTCTGCAATTAACCAGAGGTCTTTCTGGGCAGAATCTGTCGTGAGACAGACGGATGACTGTAGCCTTTTCGTGGTTGTCCAGATAAGTAACACACTTATGTGTGTGAAACTAATAACAATTTATATTAGAACGTCAGAGCCTTCTCATAAAAAGAAAAAACTGAAAAAGGGGAGTCGAACCGGAAGGTCGACATACGGGGCTGCATGGATAAAAAAGGGCTTGCCCGAATTTCGAAAGAGTGGGCTTAGGATTTGTTCCAAGTGCTCAGGACCTCAGTAGGAGTTTTAAAATTTCCTCTTATAGAGGTACAGGCGCTACTAGTTGTTTCTTTTTTTTAACCCGAGGTCTCCTTCCTGTACTTACTAAATCCAGCCAATATGACTGGTAGTTATTTGCAACAATTAGGCTGCAGCTCGATTGAATTCTCGAAAGGTGCTGTTATTGGTTTCACAGACATAACCATGTTACTTATCTGATCAACCATGAAAAGATTACAGTCATATGTCTGACGATATAATTTGCCGAGCCATATTTAAATTAAAAAAAAACGTAACAACTGGAAGCACCTGTGCCTCTACAGGAGGAAATTTTAAACCTCCTACTGAGGTCCTGAGCACTTGGAACAAATCCTAAGCCCACTCTTTCGAAATTCGGGCAAGCCCTTTTTTATCCATGTCGCACACGCCACCGCCCCTTTTTTCGGGGTTTTCTTTTTATGAGAAGGCTCTGACGTTCTAATATAAACTGTTATTGGTTTTACACACATAAGTGTGTTACTTATCTGGACAATCGCGAAAAGACTACAGTCATCCGTCTTACGACAGATTCTGCCCAGGACCTATGTTTGATATGAATCCTTTTGTGAGTTAATCAAAACATAAGGCCGCTGAGAGACCCAGTGTATCCAAATTCAACATTGAGATCGGTCAATCATTATCGTTGGAATTTTCCTCTTAGCCTGTTCTAAAACTCTTGTTATGCCTGATCATAAATCAATCCCGAAACACCAAGAGATTTTAAACCGATGGAATCCAATGCTCAAAAAATGCAAAGAGCTTGTCAAATCTTTGTTCTAATATATATCTGTCATTCCTGTTTAAAAAGATTATTTAAGTTCTCTATGGACACTTTGTCTGTCCAACCTTATATATCATGAAGGGTACTTTTTTTGCACCAAAGAGAAGAAATCTTCAAAAGATACCTATATGAAGGTATGGCCCATACCAATTCTTTATAGGTAGTGTAAGACTTTTACGAACTAAAAACTCTCCTCATTGACTACGGCTCTGATAGATCCACCATACCCTGTGTCCTTAGTTCCAGGACGAATGGGGCTATGATAAAAATATTACTGAATGGCCAGAAAACAATGATTTCATTCACTCAGAAGATTAACAATAAGCTATATAGATCTTGTAGGCCTTCTTGCGGATACAACTGAGTTAAATTGTATCCGAGATAAAGTGATTTATTGGCTATCGCCTCAGCCCTGAAAATCACCCATAGGGATTTAAAATTTCAATAAAAATGTATGTAATCAAACCTTTCCAAAAATTCATTGTTAGGGATTAAATTTTATGTAATTGAACTTTCCAAGAAATGCTATCATTTGCTAAGTTGCTTCTCACAAATCTCTATATTGGAAAGTTTAAATACTTCTTGCGATAGATGAATGACTTAGAAAAAAGAAGCTAGGTCACTTGAGATCAATTAATATATTAAGCGTTCTATCTTTACGTAGCCGAAAATATTCATTCTTAATATGAGATAGCAGGTAGAAGCCAATTAATATGTTGTGAATAATAGTTGCCAATCGATTCAGACATGAAATATTTATTCAACTCGAACCAGAAATATTCAAAAAAATTAAAAGACTTTCGAATCCACGGGGTAGAATTCTTCAGTAAAGTAATATTAAATAAACTCTATAACTATCATGCTTTTTAAATCACCTACATATTAATAATATGATCTCATCCAATGCTATTGATTTTGTTATCCCTTCTCGTGCTAACAAAGCTAGAGAGCTAAATCCAAAGTGATTCTATTTTTCTCATTGAATAAGAGAGTTTAATATTTGATGCCCATTTAGTTTTATTCTAAGACAATAAAATTTAATTATATTTTGTCATTTCATAATAGTTTGGATTCAAACAATTTTCTTGAAATTCAAATCCAAAATTTTTATAAAATTTTTGTGCAATTATATTTTTTCGATGAACAAAAAGCACCAATAATTTATTTTTTTGATCATCGAGATAATTTTGCATCAATATTTTGCCATAACCTTTATATTTGTGTTCTTTATCAACGTGTATTTCATATAAAACACACTCTTTTTTTATTAATCTGTACATAAGAAATCCAACAGGATTATCATTTTTAATCGCTATTATAAAATGGTTTGCCTTATTAGCCAAGCTTTTCCTCTTTGCACCCAAAATCAATGGGTTTTTAATGTAATCTGCAATACCTTTTACAATGATTTCACTAAATTTTATAATCCAACTTTTTTGAATCTTTTCAGTTTTTATGATTGAAAAGTCATTTTTCATGGATAGAATTGTTGAAAACATAAAATGCCTTTCCCGTATAAACACTATTTTACAACTAGCAACTCTTGTCATTGCAACATAGTATTTTGATACAAAACACTTTAGAGCTTGATAAACTTAATTAACAAGATCAATCAGTTTTAAATAATCATTGGTCAATTTAAGAGCAATTATTTAGAAATCTTGATGCCTTAAATTCTTTTAAAAAAAATTAAAATTGACGCGTGTATTAGAGTAGACTCTATCTTTCCTAGCTGTGATTCTTCTAAGAAGACCTTGTCAAAGAATGATAAGAAGATGATAAAAGAAAACCACATAATTAATTTAGATCAAATTTGATAAATTAAATTTGATATGACAAGCATTTAAAGAAAGGCAATTAAATAAATATATTTTCTGATATACCAAGGCAGTTTTTGAAAAAGACATATTTATTAAATGGGTTTCATATTTAAATCTTATCTATCTAATAATCTTAATACCTGTTGGATAATTGTAAAGAGAATATAATTTAATTGATTACGAATTTTTAACTCTTTTACAATAATAATAAGGAATAGAAGATTGGAGTTTGGTTTAGATCGCATAATTGAATGAAAATGGTGGAACGAACATATTAAACTATTGCTTTATCATGGAAATGTTGAAACTAAGGCAAAATTTTATTCATGTCGATTGTGTCTGATAAAACTTCCAAATTAACAAAATAAATTAAAATATTCAAAATAGTCATTGGCTTGAACCTTTTATTCTTCTAGATCAGATACAACCAAACAACTTCATAAAACTTAGAATTCTATGAATTGATTTATTTGTTTCTGAATTTGGAGCTTCTGAAGTTTTTAATTGATCATCGAAAACTACAGTTATTATAAAACTATAGACGATTTTTTAAGAGTTCAAACTGTGTGAATTGATGGCAAGAATAGGTGTCAAGTTGGCCTGTAAAGAAAATTTTAGAGATAATTTGATATCTAGCTGTTAAATAAATGGATGTTTTGAACTGATCTATTGAAAATTTTCACACATATTAAAATTTAGAAGAAAAGACAAGCTAAATTTCTATTAAATTTCAAGTAGTAGTATTTTTTGATACAAATTTATGATAAATTGGAAACCACTATGAATCTGTGTGTCTCTGATCAATATTTTCCCTTTCTTAGTTTATTCTTTGTATCTTAATCTTGTTATTTCCACTGGATTAATCAATTTTTTCATAATTTTACGTGACCAAATTAAACAGATTGTGAAAGACAAGGAATAAGTGGGGAATTCGTCCTTTGACAAATGAAAATAGTCATTCAAAGTTTACAACAACCTTCTCTTTCTGTTTACTACCTTTTAAATGAAAATTATACAATTCTTTAATCAACTGTATGATTTGATCAAAACAACCAACAATTTTAAATTGATAAATTAATTTTTTGATGGTTTAATCTGTCTGTTAAAAGCAAAGTAAAGAATGTTCTATTTTCATTCTTAATCTCAACTCTAAAATCAATTTTATTTAACAACTTTTAAATGTAGAAAATCATAAGTGTATTATCATGAGTAAGGACAGAGAATCTTACCATTGCTAATTCAACTTCTTCATGTATATTTGGAGGCCATAGTTCAGTTTCAAACCTAGAGTGTTCTATTTTTTTAATGATTTATTTATTTGGTTGATTGATTGTTCCATCAATACCTTTTTGGGCAGAAATTCCACTAAAAGCATTTAAACAATCTTGAAATTCTTTAGAAATCTTTCAAAAGGTGGAATATTATCATCTACATCATGGTCCAATGAAATGTGTTCAATCGTGTTCCTAATATACGTTAAGTCAAATATTTATTTTGAAAATAATGATTAATTAAAAATTATACAAACAGATTAATTTAAAAAACGTAAAATTGATTGATTAAAATTTTTGTATAAAAAGTAAAATCTAGGTTCCCCCATGTTTGCAAAGATAGTTAATTCCCTTACACTGCTTTCTTGTATAAAGAGTGCCGCTTCAGATGAGATAATAAATGGTCTTTTAAAGCATGCAAATCCATATAAAAACGTCGAATTAAAACTTGATGACCATGATTTCTTAATCAAACTAAAAAACTTTTTTATTGACGAGAATATAATGGGTTGTAAAGGTGGCTATTTGGAGTTGTGTAAGCCCGAGCCTCATCTTTTTTTTAAAGGAGATCATTATGAATCTATTATGAGTAAGGTCCACAAAACCTTTAATTTCTGGTATTCTAATAGTGAGTTTCCCAACTCTGATAAGTTACATGATCATGTAATTCTTTGCAGATCGATTGATTATATTGCTGGATTAAGCGATATCATTGCTGAAGCCTTTCCATTTGCTTTCTTCGTTGATTTTCTTAAAAGTAACTATGGAGATGATCAATTATTGAGTTCACCTGTATGCAAGTCTTGTTTCGATCTTATTGATTCACTTTGTGTCATATCACAAAAATATTACGATTCACAATGTTCGCATGGCAAGCCCACTTTCGATGAAAATGGCAATTTAATCTGGTTTTTCGACGAGGAAGAAAAGGCTGAATTTCAAGCCAAATTCTCTGACTTTGAGATTTTAGTCGATGAATATTATTCTGCTAATAAAAATCGTTTTGGCCTCAATTCGAAATTCTATCTAAAATGGGTTGCTTTTAGATGTATTAAGAATATGCTAAGCATGACATCTAAGATGCTTCTTGGCGAGCATCTTTATAATGAGTACTTTCAACAATATAAGAAACTTGTCGTTCTTTATTATGTTATAAATGATGATGATCTTAAAAAATATCTTGATAGTTAGCCTTTTCTCCAGCCAGTTATTTTAGGTAAGTTTTAATTATTCTGCTATTTCATTTGATATACTTTTCAATTCATTTTTCTACTATTAATTAATTCTCATGGATAAATGATAGAATATTTCCCAGACTTTGATATCAGCTTATTGGTTGTTAATCATTTTCATTTCAAAATTAAATAGTGCAGATCAATTAAATTTATTTACCTTGAAAATATAACTTTTCATGCTTTTTCTTTAATTATTTCGAAGCCAACAAACAATTGTTCACCAATAGAATTGTTAGAAGCCTTCATAGTGCAGTCAAAGGTGAAAATTGGCTTTAAGCACACCGAACGAACGACGGGGCTGAAATGAGACGGAATAGACAGTTTAAGACTGGATAGATCCCCACCGACCTTGAGCTCCACAAGGGTCCAACGGGTGAGGAATATCCGGTTGCCTTAGGCTGCAGTAAGATTAGCAGACTACCACCTCAGCAGGTGGAAGCCATTACTATAGAAAATCAAGATAAGAAAAGAGTGATTCAAAGATAGCAGAGAAAACAAAAAATCCAAAATAGTTTATTGCCAGAAAGTCACAGCCTCTCCATAAAAACAAAAACCCTAAAAAGGGAGAGGTGGGACTGGAAGGTGGCTGAAAGACCAACATGCGGGAGCGACATATAAAAAAGGGCTTGCCCGAAGCTCGAAAGAGTGGGCTTAGGATTTATTGCAAGTGCCCAGGACCTCTACAGGAGGTTAAAACTTCCTCCTGTAGAGGCACAGGTGCTTCTAGTTTAATAAATTTCGTTTTTTTTTTCATAGTGCAGTGGTGCGAAGTAGACTTCGGATAATAGCGAAAAACTTGAGGCTTGGTTCGAATCCCTTTGGGTGAAATAATTTGGGTTTACTCGTAAAATACATAAAAAGCGTCCCCGATAGAAGTATTTACAGCCACTACTTAACTACAAAGTTATTGGCAGAAAAAAATATTTGGAGAGGACTGTGTCTTAGGTTGAATAGAGTGTGAGGTTGTGAAATATGGTTGTAGAATGTATTGAATAGAAAAGTTTGAAAAGCAGAAGGTAAAGCCTCGGCTCAAGCATGCATTGTTCCTCTTCTCTCCAGTAATCAAAGCCTGCCAGGGTATGATCGGGTAGTCGAAAGAATTTAGGATAGTGAGTTTACGTGTAAAAAGCAAATAAGTAATCATCCGACGGAGGAGATTGGTACCTTCAGTACTAGAGTCTGGGCAGTGTCTGTCGTGAGACAGATGACTGTAATCTTTTCGTGGTTGCCCGATAAGTAATAAACTCATGTGTGTGAAACTAATAACAGTTTATATCAGAACGTCACAGCCTTCTCATAAAAAGAAAACCCCGTAAAAAGGGGAGGTTGGCTGATGGTATACATGCGTGTGGGTGTGGTGTGCGGGAGCTGCTTGCACATGTAAAAAAGGGCTTGTCCGAAGCTCGAAAGAGTGGGCTTAGGATTTATTCCAAGTGCCCAGGACCTCAGTAGGAGGTTTAGAATTTCCTCCTATAGAGGCACAGGCGCTTCTAGTTGTTTCGTTTTTTTCAAATAAAATTTTTAGAAGAGAGGAATACTCTATTCAAGAATCTTTATTACATGTTTACATTCATTCGACGGATTTATTGTTGGATTACATAATAAAAAATAGGTTTCCTGAAAATAACAATAATGCTAGCTCTTTATATTAACATTGTCGTAAAGGGGTTAATGATAAATAACCAATTAGTTTAACAACCCCTTTACATTTGTCCAATATATATTAAAGTTATTCAATAGTTTTCCTTATTAAACTAATAAGTATATGATTGGCTGATGAACATATAAATACGAAATACCCTTTAATAAAGATGTCTTCTTTAATACTGACTTCGTCTATGACTAACATTTTTGTTGATTACATATTTTTTCTGTTCTATTTTTAGCATATTTTAAACTATAAGCTAAAACTTTGAGTTAATCATAGAGTTTCAATAGAATATGCCGAACAGAGTCTATTGTGAGACAAATGACTGTAACCATTTTGTGGTTGCCCAGATAAGTAACATACATATGTGTGTTTGAAACTAATAACAGATTATACCAGAACGTGACAGCCACCCATAAAGAGAAACCCCTGTAAAAGGGAAGGTGGGATCGAAGACTCACATACATAAAAAAGTGTTTGCTGAACCCCAAAAGAGGGAATTTGTGATGATTGCTTATGACCTCTAGGAGGTTTAAAATTTCCTCCTGCGGAAATACAAGTGCCTCTTCTAGTTAATAAATCTGTATTTTCCAACATTTTAATTTATCTTTGATCACACAAATCATGTGACCTTAATTAAAAACTAACAAATAATTCAAAACATACTGAAATCATTTGGAAAGACACAACAAACTTTAATATTGGATAATCGATGGAATGACTTTCCTTTGTCATCCATAAAAGATCCTTTCTAAGGACTAACCAGTGGTGGATTAAATTCCTTCTGTTCTTCAAATTTCTGACCAGATAAATTATGCATGAATTTATGCTTCATATAGAAATGAATATTTTTCATGCTGATCCACCCATTTGAAGGAATATCAAACCGAACTATGCCATTTATTAGGCAAAAATAATTTAGAAAATACTGTTTCTTCTCTTAACAAACCATTGCCAATGTACATTATCTATAATTACTACGTTTCCCTCTTAAATAATACTTCAATTCATTTAATAATTTGACATAGATTCACGCTCAGCACTTTAGATTAGATATATACCACCTTCTTTAACCAAAGCCCAACATCTTCACTTTTATTCCGAAAAAGTTATAAATATAATTAAATAAAATCACTGTCTTATTTATCCCAATTTGAACAAATTGGATTTACTCTTACTGAATACAGTAATTCTAGGCAATAAGGATTTTAAATCCTATTAATTTTCATTTCCATTTGATTCACAATGTCACACCCATCAATGTTTATGCAATATAATCTTTTATGTTTGTTATTTTTAATATGTCAATCATTTCGTATTTGTTATAAAATTTTACTTCTCTGTTTAAATTTCCCAGCTTGTAGCCCTTATGCTATCACTCCTGCTTACCATCAGTGCTAGGATACTAGAACTAAGATCCAATTCACAAAAGATAATGGATGAACTAGCTGTCTCTTCATTCAAGAACCTCAAGAGAGTTGTTGATGAAACATTGGAGGAAGGATCCTTTGTTGTCAACGCTGGTGAGATGAAATACAAATCGGAAGACTCTTCCTCCATCAAAGATTTCCTCACGATCAATCAATCACTGGCTGAGATGCCAGAACAAATAGATGAGATTGTCTCCCACCTCAGGACACTTCAACCCAACTTCGTAGACGAATTAAAATCCGGGACAAGAAATCTTGCCGTTCTTTTCACGAAGGAGCCAAAAGACATCCTGGAGCTCAAAGGGATGGAGACAGCCAAAGACTTACTCTTCTTCATTTCCAACGACGAGAAAAAGGCAGCTGGATTTCAAGTTCCATTCCCAGGTGTCCTGGCTTGGAATGCCTCAGAGAAGAATCTTATGACTATGCCATGGATCAAGAGCTACCCCTCCCTCTCATCAGCCATCCTTATTCCTTCCTTCACCAAAATCACCAATGAAAATTTCAAGATGCTTCAATCCTTGGAACAAGACTTGCTTTATTTTATTGACTTCGAAAGCAAGTTTGATGAGAACAAAGAAAAATATTCTTCATTTTCAAAAATAACTTCTTTCAAATCTAAATGTGTCTACTTCCCACCTGAAGATGTTCCAGGGCTGATGAGTTTGTTGAACACAAAGGAGTCTGAATATCCTTTGTTAATTTCCCTTGCTAAGGACGGAAAGGGAATAGTCCGATCAGTCAAGCCAGAGTCATTTTTAGAGGCATCCAACAGTCTTTTAAATCACACTGCAGAAAAGTTGATTTTCAGAGCTGTGATCCCAGAGGACAACGAGACACGAGTTGTGAAGGTTCTTAACACAGACACCCTTGAGTCATTTTACAAGAATGAATCATCAGATGCATTGATTGTCTTTGTTAGTCCAAAGTGTGGATATTGTCAAGCATTGGAGCCAGTGTTAAAGGAGTTCGGAGATTTGTTAAAGGAGAAGTCACTCAATTTACAAATTGGAACTTATAATGTCAACGAGAACGAGGAAGACCCAACTTTCGATATCACCTGTGTTCCTTCCCTCTTCTTCAAGAAACAAGGTGTTTCTGAAATTGTTAAAGTCCAGAACGGAAGAACTGTTTCAGATCTGCTAAAGTTTATTTCCACTGAGGGTGTGTCATCCAAGATTGATATCAAGGATTATTCAGAAATTATAGCAAAGGAAGAAGCAAATGAGAAATCAAAGAAGAAATTCAATTTCGCAGATCTTGGAATGGGAGATCTTCCTGAAGATCTAAAGAAGCAACTTGAGGGAATGGAAGCAGACAAGGAAGAAACCAAAGAGGAAGTTGAAGAATCAAGCTTTGCTGTTCAGGAAGTTCTATAAATTGTTCTTCTTTTATTTTTATTTGTTAGGAATGGTTTATTTTTAAGTTAAGAATCATTGTTATTGAAAGGGGAATTGGAATGAGTTCATTACTTTGTTAATGATAAAAATTGCAGCACCTACCGTTCCCGAAAGATTCCTCATTTCAGTACTTGTATAGGCTCACATTGGCTTAACTTCGGAGTTCGGATGGGTTCCAGTGCTTTTCAATGGATATGGCCGCAACTGTGTAATTGATGATTGAAATATATATAATGAATTGATGTGCTTTTTTGTGATCCAATTTGAAATAATCAATACAAGACACTTTATGTTAACTGATCAGCAATGTCAAAAAATTATAAAAATATCAGAATGTCAAAATCAAATAAAATTCTTTAATTAAATAACCGTAAACTCTTTTTTATTATTAATATTTATTTAAATCTATAAATATTTACAATCAATATACTTTATGCTTTGTCTTGCATAAAATGGAAATCTTCACCAAGCTTAAAGTTTCCTTATTATCCAATATTGATTAGAAAGGACTGGCAAGCTTGAATAATTTAAACTTCCCTTCATCATTTCCTTCAAATCTATAATAATGAATATTGTTTATATTCTCAGCTTCTCTAATTTTTATTGTGAAATTATTTTCACCATTCAAAAATCTTTTCCTTCCAAACTTTTTAGCCGCGTCATACGGAAATTTTTCAGTAATTACAATAATCTCCCCGAGAGAATCTAAAATGGGGTTTTCATTTTCATCCACTGTTATCCAGTCTTTTTTAGCTGTTTTATAATATGATGAACGCTTGTTTATTAAATTATATTTGATTTTAAGATCCATTATTCTTCTGGTTGAATCAAAAACATTTCCATACTTTTTTAAAATAGTTGCCCAAGCTGGGCCATATTTCTCGACACCCGTTAATAATATATCCGTCTCTTGGTCATTCCAAGGGACGGCTGTTCTACTGCCTTGTCTAAATATTGGCAACTTCTCATCTAGTTCCTCTTTAATTTCTTCTTTAGACAATGAAATGTTCGGTAATTTGTTTGCTTTGGTTTTTTCTTCCATGGGTTCAAATATTCAGTTATTCGATTTTCATAATAAAATTTTCAATTAATAAAATTACATAGAAATTACAATTTAATTAACTATTATAGAGAAAGACTAGAATTTATGGATGTTTACACCATTGTTTTGATTTGGATTATTGAATATTCGATATAATCATAACTAATAAATTATTTTCATTATACATAATTTTAAATAAGTACTGCTTTTCAAACCTTTCCCTAAAAGACAGCATATTTATTAAAAACATATTCGGATTGCTTTGAGTCAATTATTTTACCGGCGCAGTTCCTTAAGATTACCTCGATTACACATATATTTGCTTAAAAGATAAATATAATTTTACAATACCTCATCATAGTTTTTTTGAATGATACAATATTTTAACTTACAAAATTAATTATAATTTTGCATTAAAAGAATTTATTTAATGGGTAATATATTAATTATAAACTACTCTTTGATTGATTCTGTGTCAAGTCTCTGGTCTATGCCCGATGATCCTTGGCACTAACTGCTCAAGACACACATGGTTGTCCGCCTCTTCGGTGCACCCAGAGTCTCCTTGAGTACAATAGACCGAATGTATGCTTCGACTTTTGGCACAATTCCTATCTATTTACTATACTTGTTCGTTACTAGCTCATTACGTATGGAATTATATTCACTTCTCACTTGTAAATCAATGATAACTCATTTGCTATTAAATCATATTTCTAGTTTTTTCATTTTCAACTTGAGTTAATAGGTCAAGATTGGTGATTCCAACCTCGATCAGAGTTATTTCATTTTTATCATGTAAGAAGATATCTGGTCTGTCATGTTGTATTTTAATGTCAGTCTTAATTCTTGTATCTACTCGAATCTCGACATTTTCATTTGCAACAACTTCTTGAACAGAATGAGATTTCAATTTTCTTGTCTTCTTAATTCCGAATCTTCTATACAGTGATAAATGTATGCATCTTAATACTTCATTATGCCGTCTCATGTAATCATGACCTAGCATACGATCGCATTTAGTGGCAAGATGATCTACTGTCTTTGGCACAGCTTTGCAATGTGGGCACTTGACATTTTCTTCTAAGAATATATTTCTATCCTGAAGGAAGCAATAAGCTCCTTCATCTCTTGGCTTCATATTTCCTTTGGTAAGCCATACTGAAGAGTCTTTAATGGAGGCAAGTTCATGATCACAGACCCTAAACAACCTTTCGTGGAGTTGTTTGCTTTTAATGTTGGTCATTAGGGATTGAATCTGTGATTTATAAAGAGATTCATTGGTAATCTCGCCTTCTGTATTATACTTCAGTCTTATGTATTTGTCAATTGTTGAGAGATGTGTCTTATTATCTTCTTCAACCTTAATTATGGAATTACGCCTTAAGGTGATATTTCTTGATTTTTCCAGGGAATTCTTCAATTGTAGGAGCACACTCTCTTTTTCTTATGCTCAATATTGGATATTTCTCTTCCCATCATTTCTCTTGGCAAATACAGCCTTTCTTTGTTTGCTGGCTATAAGTGAACTTTATATTCCATTAGTACTTTCCTAATGGATTCATCGAGTTTGACATATTATTCTGGTTCAAGCTTTAATACTCCTATATGGTAATTAATTACAGACACTGCATGCTTATTTATGGCTTTGAATAAATTCTTTACATTCAGCTTGCTTTCACAGAAATTCTTGACTCTTTTTAAAATTTCATTTCCTCCATTTTCAAAAGAATCTTTGGATATTGTGCTATTTTGTTTTATATTATTATTAAAACCAAAATATTTCTAAAATTCTTAAGCTGATATTCCATTGTTGACTCCTTTAGGAATAAAATGATGGAATGTATTCAGATATCTGTATCATTCAGAACGAAGGTTTAACACGATTTAAACTAATATTTGATCTATAAGCTTACATTCAGGCTTCTTATGAGCCAAACAGCTTATTCTTCTATAGGATGAACAGAGATTATTTCAATTTGATATTAGATTTTACTAATAAAGAAGCATAGAAGATTTAATCTTGATCATCTATAATTTATTATTCGTCTGCACTTTCTGTTTTCCACTCTAATATATTGAATAAGCTTCAAGGTCGTTTCATAATGATATTTTTCAGCTTTCAAGCAGTTTTATGATGTGTTTACCTTTTTAATTAAATTAATTATTTTTTTTAATGATCCTTCTATTAATATTCTTTGTTCTTTGGATTGACTCCTTTACAACCAATTTTTCAATTGTCTTTCTATTTAACCCTATGTTCAATTTATTCAGAAAGATCTTTGCAAAAGACAAGAATCCAGTTGGATCTCTTTTTATTAAAAATGAAGAACACGAAAATGCAGAAATTTCATTTACAGAAGAACAACTAACAATTTCCGGTGCCGTTGACCCCCTCTCTATCCCATTACAGGACATTTCTGACTTAGAAATCAAAGATGACAGTCTTACTTTCATTTTTGATCAAACGAAATTCAAATTTATTTCAGAAGACTCGTTTTCTTTTTATCAAAAACTGAAAAGTTTCATTTCTGAGAATTTTATTTTCAAAGCTGAAAATATTGAATATTTTACGTACAACGCCGAGACAAAGAACTTTGATCTTTACAAGAATTTAATTACCGTTAAAATCATTGATGGGCAAAAATCTTATTTGAGATTGGAAGACGATAACGTGATCCACCTTGAGGATATAAAAACTAGCACCCAGTACTACATGGATAAGATTAACTACAGTTTTGTTTGGTCTGTCTATAACAACAACATATTCTATACATTCTGTATCAAGTTTCCTTCTAAGATTCAGTTTCTTGAATTCCTATCAAAATACGTTGAAGCTAGTTACAAGAGTGTAAATCCTGAGAGCGCAGAAAACAAGTTTTTTGAAAACATGGTGAATGTAGAGACAAATACAGAAGAACATAAAACCACGGAGTGGGCGGAGATAGAGGAGACAGTTGAGGGTGATAATCTAAACAGCTCATTTTGCAATGATAGCACTAATAAGCACTTAGTGGTAGGAGAGGACAAGGTTTTCATTACGAGGGGAACCTCTTTAGGTGTTTTTAATTTAGAAAAGGATGGCGTCATGTTCAAAACACATATTAAGGGCGCTGTGTCTAACCCTGAGAAATTATTGACACATAATCAGGACCAGAACCTGTTAATATTGGACAAAGATGAGAGAAGTAAGCTGCAAATTATGGATTTAAACCTAGGAGAGGTGGTCGAAAAGTGGGATCTCGGCACTGATATGAATGACTATTTCAACAGTGTGAAGTTCAGCAACACAGGAACTCTGATAGGCACCTCAGACAACTCTATTTTTAGGATTGATCCAAGGGTCAAGGACAAAGTGGTAGAGAGAAATGAATACAAAACAAAGAACGAGTTCTCGTGTGGAATTGCCACCTCAACTGGTGATGTCGCCATAGCCTCCAAGAAAGGTGATCTAAGATTATACAATAAAATCAATATCAGGGCAAAGTCCCTTCTTCCGGGGTTCGGCGATGAAATCTTAGCTATCGATAGCTCTAAAGACGGGTCTCTTATTTTGTGTACCTGCAAAAACTACATTTTGGTTTTTCAGGCTAACTCTGATTATTCTAAAAGACTAGGCACGACCAAGCTTGCACCAAAGAGATTGCAGCTAAAGCCACAACATCTTACTTTGATGACAGAGCAAATATCCTTTACCCCTGCGAAATTCGATTGCGACGATACTGAAATAATAACAAGTACGGGAAGGTATGTTATGAGATGGTTGGTTAGTGATGTGCTATCTGGCAATGTTTATAACTATTCCATACGCGCTTTGTATGACACGATCGTAGACGAAAACTTTGTAATGAATGGAACCGATATCGTTGTGGCACTACCAAACGATGTCAGAAAGATCTCTGAGAAGGATTTGAGAAAACCTGCAAATTAAATCTTTTTCTCTTCATTAAGATATTTTGAGTATATTTAATTTTTTGAACTGTAAGATTAAATGAAATTTATGTTGTTTAATTAAATTTGTATTTTCTATTTCAAAATCGTACCTAATATGTAAACTCTACATTTTACTTATTTTCTTTACTGAAACCTTTCATTTTCTTCTTGATTACCTGAAAATTTTAGTAAATAAGAGGAATTACAGCAAGAACCTGATGACATTTTTGGCTTAAAGGTTTAGTGGTTTTAGCTGAGTTGTTTTCTTAAAGAATATCATGAATATTAAAATTTTAGGTGCGGATTTACTTAATACTACAAAAGTTCCTTTAGATTACAGTGATAGAAGAGCTCAAATTGCATACTTTTATTACAATGTTCATTTAATTAATCAAGCTATAAAGTACATAGGGTTAGTAAAATGTATTGAATATTGACACTTTCTAGCAATAAAATTTCACTTCGTCAATTCAATAAATACTTGATTAAATCCTGATAGGAACCCAAAGGTCATGCTCAGATCTATGGATGATATAAGTGTTATCTTCATCCCTAAATAACATTTATTATTAAATATTAGTCGTTCATTTAATTATGTAGTATTATGGTCTAATCTAACGGGGTATCAAAGAGGCGGACAACCATGAAGTCTTGCGCAGATGTTGCACAGATCATCGGGTGTAGGCAAGAGACTTGCCACGGAATCATTCAAAGAGTAAATATTAGATTACCCATCAAATAAATTCTTTATTGCAAGACAGTATGAAGGTTCTTTCCCTTCTTGCTCCATTCCAGTGTCATGTCGAACATAAACCAGTAATATTAAATTCCTGTTTCATAATTACAAAACCTATCAAATCGGATTATGCTGGAAGGTCACAGTCTCCCTGAAAAAACAAAAACCCTAATGAAAGGGGAGGTTGGCCAGAAGATAGCAGCAAGGTCGACATGGTGATATAAAGGGGCTTAACCGAAGCTCGAATGAGTGGGCTAAGATGCCCCCAGTTAAATAAATTTTACTTGTTTTTATTAAGTTGGATTCTTTGTCTTTTATACAAGCTAACCTCAGGTACTAGGTAAATTAGAGTGCGCTCATCTTAATGAGCTACTAGGAATTTAGATTTTCTTGTTTGGATTGGAATGAAATTCGTTGTAATCATTCAAGGCATTGAAACAGAGCTTTCTCATAAAGTTCATGTAATGCTACGTTAGATCCACTTTCATTTTCAATATCATTAGAGTGTTAAAAAACCTGATTTATGAATATTTTTTAAATATCAAACCTCTTATTTACTTATATGAAATTACTTCATCTACCAGAATTCATCAAATTTAATAAATTTTTAAGAAAATCTTTTCTGGCTAAAAATTTAAAGAAAAAAATACTGGTCCGAGATGACTTTAAACTAGAGCGAGAAAGGAATGCATCTTCTTACTGTCTTGCGGTATACTAAACACTTTATAGTGATGAAAATTGATGCATCCATTAAGAGATTGGCAATCTCTTTCTTAAACTCCTCATGAAAAATTGTATGAATTTAAAAAATAAGGAAGACAGCAGGCTGCAGTTGTCTGTAAAACAAGTCTGCAGCCACTACTTAGGAGGTAGAGGTGTAATGTTTACGACACATAGGAGTCCTGTGTAGCGTTTGGTTTTAAAATGCCGAGTGGTTCAAGAAAGTGTTTATATATGGACACGAAGCCATTCCACTTTGGATATAAAACATATATTTTGCTCCTAGTTATCGAAGCCCACCAGGGTATGATTGGGCTTAGCCCTGAATTTAGAGTGATCCGTTGAGTATTTTTCCGATCTTGCCTGGGCCAAGTTTCCTCCATCCCCTGTGGGTGGAGTTTTTAGCAACCCGTTTGCCAATAAGGTTTTCACCGATCACTCATTAGCTATAGCAATATAGTTAAAATAAATTACTTTTTTTTTAATAAATTTTTGATGAATATCATCTAATCTTGTTGCTTTGGGATCCATTCTCTAGTTTAAGGAAACCTTATGGTGTTTAACCATTTTAATTACTGGATTTATAGACTAATTCTGCTTATATAAAACCTATTCAAAAGAGATATGAAAGGAAATAAAATTTCCCTACCTTCATATTTGATAAGTATTTATTTGAATTATATGCTTTCAGAAGATCTACCCGCCTCTTCCAAAAAAAATGATAGAAGCATATTCTCTTTAATCATGATTAATAAGTCAAATTCGGCTTTGGAGTGAATTGAAATACATATTTAAGATAACTAATTTTTAAAAATATTCTACTAAACAATAGACTGTCAAATTATCAGGTATTAATAACCTTTTCTACACCCTCCACTGTTAAAAGTATTGAAGTAAGTTATTCATTAACGATAAGATTTTAAGGAGGCTACTATAACGATAAAATTGATATTGATTTTATGTTGTATTCTTTTCACCCATCATTGATGTACAAATACAGGGTGAACATAATCACATGTGAATGTCCTGTACAGTTAACAACAAACCACCATATAAATAATAAGGATATAAAATTGGAATTTGATGCTTATATCCAGTTTATATTAGTGAAGAGGACCTTTGAATCTGTCTCTTTTTAAATGAAGTGATCTTTAGAAGACGAAAGTGCATGAGATAGTTGTAAGTATGGCAGCAAGATTTGAATAGAGAATCAAATACCAAGATCCAGAATCCACTAAATGACTATATTGAAATCAAATCTTACCTATGAAGTAATATTTATATAATTTAAACTATATTTTTAAATTTATATTGAAATGCAAATAATGAATCGATATTGGCAACAATTCCAGAGAACTAACATTGTGAATAAGCAAAAAAATGTTTAAACTCATATTGTATGTGAGGAAGCGAAAGTATAACCAATGTAAATCCACTTTTAAGGTATTATGGAGAACAACTTACAACAAAAATTGTGTTTTTTTTTGGCACATTGCATTTAAGAAGAGGCTTGTGAATTCCATCTGACACCTCCATGCTTTCGAAGTAAACGAATTTAAATAATAATTGTGAAAAGTAGGTTGATTATAAAGTAGATGCAGGGGTGCACTTTCTGATAATAAGAATTCACAAGATATCTGGTTGAATCATTTAATTCAAAAGTGTAATTCTGATGGGGAGCCCAATTACGAAAATGGAGCATATACAGACGATTACACCAGGAAAGAATTTATTAAATGGATAATCTAATAGTTACTCTTTGATTGATTCCGTGTCAAGTCTCTTGTCTACACCCGATGATCTGTGCACTAACTGCTCAAGACTCACATGGTTGTCCGCCTCTTCAATGCTCCGTCGTCTTTCAAATGAAATAGACTCCAGAGTCTTCTTGAGTACAATAGACTGGATGTACGCTTCGACTTTAGGCTCAATTCCTATCTCTTTACTATACTTGTTGTGATATTTCGTTACCAGCCCTTCCCAGGTCATTACGTATGGAATTATATTCACTTTGCACTTGTAAATCAATGATAACTCATTTGCTATTAAATCGTATTTTCTAGTTTTTTCATTTTCAACTTGAGTTAATAGGTCAAGATTGGTGATTCCAACCTCGATCAGAGTTATTTCATTTTTCTTTTTATCATGTAAGAAGATATCTGGTCTGTCATGTTGTATTTTAATGTCAGTCTTAATTCTTGTATCTACTCGAATCTCGACATTTTCATTTGCTACAACTTCTTGAACGGAATGGGATTTCAATTTTCTTGTCTTCTTAATTCCGAATCTTCTACACAGTGATAAATGTATGCATCTTAATACTTCATTATGCCTTCTCATGTAATCATGACCAAGCATACGATCGCATTTAGTGGCAAGATGATCTACTGTCTTTGGCACAGCTTTGCAATGTGGGCACTTGACTTTTTCTCCAAAGAATATATTTCTATCCTGAAGGAAGCAATAAGCTCCTTCATCTCTTGGCTTCATATTTCCTTTGGTAAGCCATACTGAAGAATCTTTAATGGAGGCAAGTTCATGATCACAGACCCTAAACAACCTTTCGTGGAGTTGTTTGCTTTTAATGTTGGTCATTAGGGATTTAATTTGTGATTCATAAAGAGATTCTTTGGTAATCTCGCCTTCTGTATTGTACTTCAGTCTTATGTATTTGTCAATTGTTGAGAGATGTGTCTTATTGTCTTCTTCAACCTTAATTATGGCATTACGCCTTAAGGACATATTTCTTGATTTTTCCAGGGAATTCTTTAATTGAAGGAGCATACTCTCACTCTTATGCTCAATATTGGACATTCCTCTTCCCATCATTTCTCTTGGCAAATACAGCCTTTCTTTGTTTGCTGGCTGTAAGTGAACTTTATATTCCATTAGTACTTTCCTAATGGATTCATCGAGTTTGACATATTCTTCCGGTTCAAGCTTTAGTACTCCTACATGGTAGTTAATCACAGACACTGCATGCTCATTTATCGCTTTGAATAAATTCTTTGCATTCAGTTTGCTTTCACACAAATTCTTGACTCTCTTTAAAATTTCATTTCTTACTTTTTCAAAGGAATCTTTGGATATTGTGCTACTAGCTGTCTCAATAATTCCCAAGTATTTGTAGCTTTCTTTACCTTCCAAAAACGTAGCATCTGATTCACAAACTTTGCTATTGGTTGCGGATTTGGTCTTATTCATTTCCAAGCCAATTGCTTTAAAGAACGATTTTGTCTCATTCATCATTCTTTCAAGTTCTTCTTCAGATTCAGCAAGTAATTTCAAATCGTCAATGAATAAAAGGTGATTTGTAATATACATATCAGATTCGGTTTTAACACCGACTTTCTGATATTTGGCACTTAGCTTACGGCTTAGTGGATCCATGCATAATACAAATAAGAGAGGGGACAGGCTGTCTCCCTGTAGAATTCCTCTCTCCAACCTTTTCTCAAGAATTGATTCACCATTAAATCTAACATCAACTTTCCACCTTGAAATAGTGTCTTTAAGGAAGCTTGTGATCCACTCAGGGAATTTCAGGCTCTCTATACATTTGATAAGGTAGTCGTGATCAACCGAATCAAACGCCTTTTTGACATCTATCCAAGCAGTTTTTAAAGAGTTGGAATGCTCTTTGTTGATGGCTAGATTTAACAATGCTTGCTCTTTTGCTCCTTGGACCATTCTTACAGTTCCGAGTTGGTTTTCACTCAAGAGACCTCTAAACTCAACAATGTTTTGCATTACTTGCGTAACACATTTAGTTGTGAGTTTATATAGATTCGACATACAGGTTATAGGCCTGAAGTCTCCTCCTGTTTGAGGATCTCCTTTGGGAATAAGGTATGTGATACCTTTGTAAAACCAATCATCTTCACATTTAGAATTCACACAAATGCCTTTGATTATCTCATATAGACTTTCATGAAGAGGTGTCAATTTCTTTATAAAGAAATTATAGACTCCATCTGGACCAGCAGCTTTCCAATTTGGAAGAAAGCTGATGGTCTTCTGGAACTCTTCAAAGGAGGGGAAGTTGTCAAATTTCCTATCTCCATCTACATGTTCTCTCAGATAATCTTCGAATTGATCTTGGCTTCTCTCAGTCTCAGACTTGATCCACATATTGGACCAATAGTCTTTAACTTCGAGAACTGGGACATTACTTTCCTTGGTCACCTCACCAGATAAACTTCTATAGAATTGTCTTCTATAGAGTTCAAAGGATCGGTTGGCTTTGGAGAAGTCTTTTCTCTTCTCATGCATTTCCATCTTTTTCTTGTAGATCAAGATTTTTTCCATGATTCGAGAAATTGCCTCAGTACAGTCCATTGAATTCCCCAGTTTGAGTTTTTCCTGACTCATAAATGTCAGGCATTTTCTCTTGTCCTCTCTGGATAGCTTCTCGTTCTTTTGTGACTTACTAAGTAAATCACTAAGAACTTGAAGATTTAATATCTTTTTATCGATACTATCTTTCCATTTAGAGGGTGCCCGGGGTTTCATGCTCTCTAATTCGTAGGCCATCTGTGCACTCCTGATGGTCGCTGCGATTTCTGTCATACTCGTATGGGGCTTATTTCGAACATAGTCGCCTACTATTAGAATCAGAGACTCTAATAACTGTCGATCCACTTTCTCGTTAGGTATCTTCCTCGTCCTTTTGCTCATCCAACCTTCGGTAGATGCATCCTCTCGTATGAACTTGAGGAATTAATTAATAAATTAGCAAGAATTTATTTAATGTGTAATCTAAAGATTATCAATTATTCTTTAATTGATTCCGTGTCGATTCTCTTATCTCCACCCGATGATCTAAGCACTAACTGCTCAAGACTCACATGGTTGTCCGCCTCTTCAATACTTCGTCGTCTTTCAAATGAAATAGACTCCAAAGTCTTCTTGAGTACAATAGACTGGATGTTAATTAATAAAAAATTTCTATTTATAATAAAATGCAAAGGAATTACTTTTTTTTAGTTATTTGCCCTTATTTTTCGATTTTCATACCGAGGTGCAGTTCTATCATGGGTTGTATGAAACCATAAGGGATTACTTGGGATTGGATCTCTCTTCATAAATCTTGCTCGGGCATTGAGACCTACGAGAATCATCATCCAGCCAGGGGTGTGACATGCATATATTACATCATATTTATCAAATGACAAGATAAATTTCAGAAGAAAGATGAACTTGTTCACAGCCGAAAAACTTTAGCCAAACAAAGGGATTTGCGATTTTATATCTGCTTCCAAACTTTTAGATAGCGACCTTTCTTGTTTCGATCACTGGACTAACAGAATATTGGGAAAGCATATTAGTTAAGTGCCTAAAGCATGATAAAAAGACTGCTTCTCAAGATTAACTTTAACCATTTAAACACTCATTTGTATTGGTCAAACTAGTATTTGATCGTGAATAAGTTCGTCGGAAAAAACAATTGTTTCAATGATTTACTAATTTCAATCCTTAAATCCACCATTTTCATCTTCTTCCCTTGACTTTTTGCGACCACATGCAATCATTACATTTGTTGGTTTTGTCGAGTTTGTACATTTTAATCTTGAGAATTAGAAGACATAATTTATTTAACGAATTCCGTATTTATATCTACGATTGGTTCTTAATCAATCATTGCATCTCATTAGTTGCTTTTATAATCATAGGCTTTACATTGGTTTATCGAGCTATCAGCTATATAAACCAATGAAGTTGCAAATTCTTATTCTACAACATTAATTGAAAACTGTATTTGAAATTTAAATTTATAATTCTTGTGACCAGGTGAGACCTATTTATACAAACTCTAATTCATATATCAGAACAATAAAGTATTTAGTCGAAAAATTATTAAAAAGTTCAATATGTTGATTCAATACATAAAAAATGATATTAAAGAAATAAAAGACTATACAATTGTCAGAATCGTACTTAGATAACAATTTTGTCCCAAGTCGATTCCCGCTGAATCCAGAACATACTAAAAATACGCAAAGCACACATTGCTTATGCAATTCAGCCAACAGAAGAATAAGTTGACACACCTAACCTATTTATTCGACTGCCAGACTCTACCAAAGGAGTCTGACACATCCCATCTTCGAATTATATCGAAATCAATAGAATTATTGTAATGTCTTCCTATGCAAGATGGATGATATATGTTGTAGCAGTCCTTTGATCTAAAAATATTCAATTTCAGCCATTTAAAATTTTATTATAGGATTTAATGGCTATAGTTACTGATGAAATAATCAAATAAATCATTGACTTTCAACAATTATATTCTTCTATATTTAAATATCATTTTATTAGTCTTATAATAGAATGTTTGATTTGATCCCGATTATCGCATAGAGAATATTTCTGATATTATCTCTTTATATAATTCGAACCAGTTTATTGGCTGATAAGTTGTATTTTTTAATTTAGATTTAAATTAATAAATTATAATGCTATGTAATCAATCTTTTCTCATTCTTTTTCTTGCTGTGTATGAATTATTCAAACCATCTTGTTTATTTTTCATGACTGTCTTGTGCTATAATAGATATCTTATTGGTTAACTGAATCAACAATCATACTTTATATATCTTTTTACCTTAATGAAATTATGTGATTTGTTTTGAAAGCTCAAGTGAATCTATTATATATAAACTGATTATTAAAGCTTTTTTGTATGATATATACATGTTAAAGTTTAAAATCTATGTATTTCAATTCTCATTTGTTTACTGTAACAATAATCATTTAACAATTTCTTCATTTAATAAATAGATCAAATTTTTCTTTAGCTAAGTTGTTCACGTAATAAATTAAAACCCTTCTGATGAAATATAAAATTTCAAAAGAATGTAAAAATCATTTGTTTCCAGACTATCTATTGTAGAGGAGATTAATCTAATCGAATCTACAAAAGAATAAGCTGTTGAGCTGTACATACGGATATTATAAATAAGGAATTAGTGAATATAAATGTTGGAATAGAATTAGCAAATTCTAATTTGAACAACAAGATCTTCGGGATTTGTGAATATTATAAGTAATTCAAAACACCAGGTTGATTCTGCCTGACGTAGATGCTAGTCTCTAAGATTAAGCCATGCATGTTTATGTAATAAGGACGAATAGCTCAGTAAAACTACGATTATTTAGTCTGTTTGTGTAAGATAACTACGTGAAAATGTAGCTAAGAGAGAACAGAATAAGACGTAGGACTATCAGTTAGTTGGTAGTGTAAAGGACTACCAAGACGATAACGGTTAACGGGGAATTAGGGTTTTATACCGGAGAGGGAGCCTGAGAGATAGCTCCCACGTCCAAGGACGGCAGCAGGTGCGAAAATTGCCCACTGTTTATAGGAGGCAGTTATGAGACGTGAAGAATGAATGTTTGGTAAAAAGAAGCAGGAGAATTGGAGGGCAAGTTTGGTGCCAGCAGCCGCGGTAATACCGACTCCAAGAGTGTGTATGAGAGATGCTGCAGTTAAAAAGTCCGTAGTCTTTTCGATTTAAAAGGAGATATGAAGTCTCTTTCAATGTTGATGGAAGAACCGATGGGGAACATAGTATACTTGGGCGAGAGATGAAATGTCAGGACCCCTTGTGGACTCAGCGAGGCGAAAGCGATGTTCTAGTAGGTATTTGGTGATCAAGGACGAAGGCTGGAGGATCGAAAGTGATTAGATACCGCAGTAGTTCCAGCAGTAAAAGATGCCGACATGTTGATTGGACACAGTTAACAGGGAGAAATCTTAGAGTTCGGGCTCTGGGGATAGTATGCTCGCAAGAGTGAAAATTAAAGAAATTGACGGAGCTACACCACAAGGAGTGGATTGTGCGGCTTAATTTGACTCAACGCGAGGAAACTTACCAGGGGCAAGTATTGTGTAGAAAAGAGCAATACAGAAGTGGTGCATGGTCGTTGGAAATTGATGGGATGACTTTGAGCTTAAATGCTTGAATGAGTGAGATCTTTAGACATGTTTCATACGGAACAGGAAGGAAGAGGCTATAACAGATCAGAGATGCCCTTAGATGCCCTGGGCTGCACGCGCAATACAATAGCACATAAATAAGTAGATAGGCAAGTGTTTTGATGGATTATGTGTTGTAAGACAGATATGAAAGAGGAATTCCTAGTAAGTATGTATCATCAATGGATATTGAATGGGTCCCTGTAGCTTGTACACACCGTCCGTCACTATCTCAGATGTCTTTCAGGGATGAAGAGTTTAGGCTCTGAATAATGAAAGGTAGATAAGATGTAAGTCGTAGCAAGGTTGCGGTCGGTGAACCAGCCGCAGGATCATAAAAACTTTTTAGCAATGGCGTCAACAATATTTGAATCTATTTGTGAGATGTTTTCTGATCATCATTTGTCACCTTCTTGGCAGAGTCTGTCACCTTTACGTGGTTGCCTGGATAAGTAACAGAAACGCTCGTGATCCTAAAGCGAGCCCATGTATTTCCTGAGAAGACCGCTTGTCGATATAGGTGTAGCCTCATCTCAGCTACAGGAGGATTACCTCTTCTACATGTAAAATACTGGAAGCACCATCCTGTGCTTAGAGACCAATGGTCATGGATAGTCCTTAGAGGGGACATGCCAGCTTTCGGCAGAAAGCCTTACGATGTTCTATACTGTTTGTCAGTGAATACCGTCTTTATACATGTCAAATGTATACTGTGAATATATGCCTCTAGTAACCAAAGCCCAACTGGGTATGGTAGATGTGATACACCAGAGTTTAATAGGGAAGCCTGAAAGTTTTTGTTCGAGATACTGAATTTTTATATCAGATGGAACTTGTGTCAATGAAATTGAATAAACAAATTTTTTTTTTATAAAGGTGAAGAAATAGAAAGTGTAGAAAATTACACGTATTTAGGAATTGAATTTAACAGCCAATTAAATAATGATAAAATGGCAAAATTCAGAATTGAAAATGGACAAAGCAAAATAGCAGTCCTAATACCAACACTGAGGAATAGATTAATTCCCTTAGAATACAAAAAGATGCTGGTTAATAGCATTATAATACCAACTCTGATTTATGGATCAGAAATATATGGAATGAGCGAAAGAAGAATAATCGGGCTCAAAAAACTAGTAGACCTAAGTATTGGTCAAATTATAAATAGTAGAAATTACTGTAGAAACAGAGTCTACGAAGAAATAGGGATCAAGCAGATCCAAATAAAAGCAGCAGTAGCAAGAGCAAGAGGCTATAAAAAATGGAGCCATTCAAATGGATTGATGGCTGACTTAATAAGATCATCAAATGATTTTAAGTCAAGAAAATCTACCTGGACAAAAGGTACAAAAATATGGTTGAAAAAATTAAAAATACCAGTAAATGAAAATACAGGAAATAGTGAAGTCCTGGAAAATTATATAACTCGAATAAATAAAAGAGACAAATCACAAATTACTAGCACAGCCAAGAGATACCAATTTGGCACTAGTAAAATAGCAAGGAGGTTGGAAATCCAAGGAAAAATAGAACCTGGAGGATTACATCACCTCATCAAAATTAAAACTGGAACATATCAGTTTGTAAACAAGATGGTCTTTAATGGGAAACTTGGGCCAGAATATATGAATAAGTGTATATATTGCAAAACAAATACACAAGAGAATATAAAGCATTTATTACTTAATTGTAATGCTTGGAAGATAGAGAGACAAGTGTATCTGGGATTCTCGACACCGGATGAAAACAACACAGTCTCGGAGAACCAGTCGAGAATGAAACTTATAACCGTCCTTGGAGGGGACTTGCCAGCTTTCGGCAGAAAGCCAGCTGGGAGGATTGAAAGCATTTGCCGATTCCTCTCAGCAATCTCCCGAAAACGTTTAGCTATCATAGCTGAACTGAGTAGGGAAAATGTACATTGAATTTGTGCCTCCAGTAACCAAAGCCCAACTGGGTATGGTAGGTGTGATACACCAGGGTTTAATAGCGAGATGAGAGGTTTTTTGAAGAGCAATCTGATTTTTGAATTTTGTCGACCTTGTGTCATATTAATATGAATAAACTAATTTTTTTTTTTTTGCTCGAACTTACATCATCGACTGCTTGTGTCAAATTAATGTGTTTCACTCCTATTTTCTCGGAATTTTAATTTATCTCTGATAAATGAATAAATTCAAAGGGATGTCAAATAAAAAATCTAAACCGTTGTTTTCAAATGATCAAGGCTAAGTCTCAATTTCCTGTGCAAAAAATACCAATGTGTCAAATTTTGATGTTAATTGGCTAATTTTCTAAAAATTTTATTAATTTAGAAAATTGTTTTGAACTAAGGAAACACACAAAACCAATCGCATTTATCAATTAGAATTTGCTTTAAGTTTCTACATTTATGACATATATTAATCATTCTAAAGACTGTCATTTCAATCACTGATGGTCAAGATAAATTAATTACTTTATTGCATTAGTCGTTGAAATTAATTATAAATTTTTTTTTAATTTTAAACATTTTTAACCCTATGAATATGTTGAAATCAATCACAACCGTTTTTTCAGTGATAATTGGTAAAGCATTTGGTGGCGAGATTGAGGATGCTGAGAAAATCTTGAAAAAATTGGACTTGGCTAGCGAACAAATGAAGCAACTATTCCCTTATTTAGAAGTTATATTCTATTTTTTTATGCTTTTTATTTGTTCGGGGTTTCTATTTGCGTGTAGTGGTCCCAGTGAATTAGCAGTTAAGATGTGGAATTGGAGTTATGATTTTTTATACGGGGTTATTTTGCTCATATGGCTGATTTATTTGTATACTCTAAGACATTTTTTGCTGATGCCAGAGGGGGGCGCATTTTTTTTTCTTGTGATTTGTGGAGTAGGGTTTGGGATTTGCCGGTTTGTCCAGTTTACTAAAAGAGATACCTTCTATACCTCGACTTGTAGTTTGGAACTAGGGGATTTCGTAATTCATTATATATTATTGATTGTAATTGGAATGGCTTGTTTGGTGGAATTTGCTCATTATATGGAAGCCTATTCACTCTGCAAAGAGGGAGAATTTATAACCCTTGTCTGGTTTGCAGGAGTATCGTTTGTTCAACATTTTTTCACTTCATTTATGGTCTGGTTTGGAATCCACGTTATTGTGGCCCATGCTGTGGCCGATGATTTATCATACTCATAAAGGTTCGTTAATAAATTATTTTGGTAATTAAAATTCCTTTAATAATATCTTTCCAGGAGCATTACTATGCTTAGAGTTGAACATTAGAACCTGGTATTTCAATTTACAAGACCCCTCCGCTGGATGAATGACCAAACAAATAAATTAGTATCAAAAACTACAAGATAAGAAGCTTTGTGTAACTGTATCCTTAATTTTTAATCAACCCGAAGCTTAATATTAGATCTAAAGTGATACAACATTATCATTTGAGTTAATTTGAATAGTTGATTTAATAAAAACTCACCAGTTGATAATTTTCAGATGATATTATACTTATTCTATCCTAAAAGTCCCAATACAATACATTTTTAGCTTTGAATTTAAAATTACAATTATTTATGATGTTTAATGTGAGACTTCTGGTCCTTCTTCAGGCATTAATCATAATATTGTTAGCTATAACATATTTATTTAATGATATTTTTTGAGAAAAATGAATATTATTCCATACGTAATGACTTGGGAAGGGCTGGTAACGAAATACCATAACAAACATAGTAAAGAGATAGAAATTGAGCCTAAAGTCGAAGCGTACATCCGGTTTATTGTACTCAAGAAGACTCTGGAGTCTGTTTCATTTGAAAGACGACGGAGCATCGAAGAGGCGGACAAACATCTAAGTCTTGAGCAGTTAGTGCACAGATCATCGGGTGTAGATAAGAGACTTGACACGGAATCAATCAAAGAGTAATCGGTAATTATTAGATTACCATTAAATAAATTCTTTGTTTTTTGATAAAACAGTTAATCAATTTTTCTTCAGTTATGGTTTAATTCTTTTCAAACCAGTATCAAATGATCGAGCGATTGGCCCAACAGTGCAATCAACATCATAACATGATTGTTCTGGTTAATGAAGCTGATTGATAATGATTATAAATTTAAATATAGAAAATAAAAATTTTTTGATGATATCAACAAATATGTGAACTGAAGTCAATTTGTATAAGAAAAAACAAAAGCTTGAGATTTGATAGGAAATACAAAAATTTATTATTAGTTTTGTCGAGTTGTAAGTTTAAATCCTGTGAAATAGAAGACATAATTTAAATAACGAATTCCGTATTTATATCTACGAATATAAATACGATTGGTTCTTGAACAATCATCATATCTTATTCATTGCTTTCATAGACTTTGCATTGGTTTATTGAGCTATCAATAATCGGCTATATAAACCAATGAGGTTCCAAATAATTATCACAACATATATATTAAAAGAAAGCATCCTATGGCAGATTTATTCGCTGAAATTAAAAGAAAACAAAAATGCTTTTATTGATGCCGAAATTGCTACTCCTAATCATCTAAATCAAGTTTAAATGAAAAATGGTTCAGATGAGATTAAACGAGAACAATAAAGGAAGATACCTTGATATGGATTTGTGACATAATATGAATTTTGGTGGATTTAATATACAGGGGGATAAAATGTCCTTTCGTGAGCCAAATGTTTACTTAAGATCGATTTGGGGCTTCTTTTGGTAAAGACAAAGTTTTTTTTATTGTTAAGCACCACATTTGTTTCAAATTGTTTTGTTTTATACTCTTACTTTAATTACTAAAACACTTAATATGAAATTTGGAATTATGGATCTGTGCTCTAACTACTCAAAACTCACATGGTTGTCCGCCTCTTCAATACTTCGTCGTCTTTCAAATGAAATAGACTCGAGAGTCTTCATGAGTACAATAGACTGAATGTATGCTTCGACTTTTGGCTCAATTCCTATCTCCTTACTATACTTGTTGTGGTGTTTCGTTACCAGGTCATTACATATGGAATTATGTTCACTTTGCACTTGTAAATCAATGATAACTCGTTTGCTATTAAATCGTATTTTCTAGTTTTTTCATTTTCAACTTGAGTTAATAGATCAAGATTGGTGATTCCAACTTCGATCAGAGTTATTTTATTTTTCTTTTTATCATGTAAGAAGATATCTGGTCGATCATGTTATAATTCCTGTATCTACTCGAATCTCGAGATTTTCATTTGCTACTACTTCTTGAATGGAATGGGATTTCAATTTTCTTGTCTTCTTAATTCCAAATTTCCTACACAATGATAAATGTATGTCTGAGACACAATATACTTATTGATAATAAATGAAGATCTTCGTCTTCCTGCAAGATTTCAGTCAAATTAGGCAATGAAATTTGTTGTTGATAATAATAGATTAAATGACAGAAATGAATCTTTCAAGCAAATATTGTTCAAGTCTTAACAGGTGATTTCAATTCAAATGGTAAGATTGATCTTGCAATTATCGATAATGTTGGATTCTGACCCAAGAATCATGAAATCAACAAGATTGTGTACATTTTTTAATTTACAGTTTGAAATCGACAATTATTAAAAATGAGGATGATTCATTCAGAATCACGGAGAAGAAGCAGAAAGTGAAAAATCATAAATTGAAATTGAAGGTAACAAAAGATGATATTGAAACAATTTATTTGAATAAAGAGAGAGAAGACGAGAAGTATGAACCGACAAGTGAATTCGAAGACGAAATGTATGGTCCGAGATGACTTTAAGCTAGAGCGAGAAAGGAATGCATCTTAATACTGTCTTGCGGTATACTAAACACTTTATAGTGATGAAAATTGATGCATCCATTAAGAGATTGGCAATCTCTTTCTTAACTCCTTGTGAAAAATTTTATGAATTTGAAAAGTAAGGAAGACAGCAGGCTGCAGTTGTCTGTAAAACAAGTCTGCAGCCACTACTTAGGAGGTAGAGGTGTAAAGCTCGTGCTCGAGCATTTACGACACATAGGAGTCCTGTGTAGCGTTTGGTTTCAAAATGCCGGGTGGTTCAAGAAAGTGTTTATATATGGACACGAAGCCATTCCACTTTGGGTATAAAACATATATTTTGCTCCTAGTTATCGAAGCCCACCAGGGTATGATTGGGCTTAGTCCTGAATTTAGAGTGATCCGTTGAGTGTTTTTCCGATCTTGCCTGGGCCAAGTTTCCTCCATCCCTCGTGGGTGGAGTTTTTAGCAACCCGTTTGACAATAAGGTTTTCACCGATCACTCATTAGCTATAGCAATATAGTGAAAATAAATTACTTTTTTTTTTTTTTTTTTTACAGTTTGAAATCGAAAAAATTTCAAATAAATATTTTTTAAAATGCAAATTGAATCTAAGAATTAAAAATAGAGACTATTTATTTAAGACGTGTGATGTGATTTAGCTGTCAAATTCAACCAATGATCTTAAAAATTTTACTGTTTTTTTAGTTTTATCATGGAGTTCCGAGATGCATAGAGAATTACAAAGTAAAGACGAAAAAGAAATCAGCAACGTAGAAGATTAAATTTCAGTTTCGTTATCCCTTAATAGACAAAAAAGAACATTTAAATAAATCGGCTGGACAAGCCTCTATTTATGAGGAGTTTCTCGCCGGATCTATTATATCGTCAAGATTGAGTAGTGGGTCAGCTTCTATCCTCTTCAAACATTTGATTACCTAAGGTTCTCATTCGAAGCCTAAGGATATGCTAAATTATAAGATAGAATATGCTATATCGAAAAGAATAACACTTAGAGTGTCACCAATGAAACCACAGCCATTCTACATCAAATTTTACTTCATATTGGATGGGTCTTTATTGATCTGTTTCTTTTGGATTTTTGAATTTCCTTTTAGAGGACTTTTCCCCTTCAATGATTGACGATGAATGTGGCTTTTTCTTGGAATCAGAGTCAGTTTCTGTTGATACCACAACCAAAATAAACGATGACATAGCCCTTCCCCTTTACAAAAATGATACTTGTTGCCACTGTGGAATAATTCCAATCATGTATGAAATTAAAAATGTATTCTCTATTTGTATTTGTTCTTCTTGTGCTAGAAAGCATTTGAAACTAATCCCAAAGAGCCACTGTCTCTCAGAATATCTACTGACCACAGAAGAATTGAGGCCATTTAAATATCTAATCCGTCCAAATCCACATAAAGGAAGCTGGAATGACATGCATTTGCTTCTGGAGAATGAAATACTTAAATTTTGTATAGCCAAGTATGGAAGTTTAGAAGAAATAGAAAAAATAAAAGCGGAAAGAAAATTAAATAAAAAAAACAGAAAAATTAAAATCATGAAAAATAAAATCAAAGAATTAAAACAGAAAACTTTTCTCAAAGAGAAAAAAGAAAGGCATATCCACAAATTTATATCAAATGGAAGCTTCAGTGTTTGTGATTGTGGAATGAAAGTAGTAGAAGAGGAATTATAAGTGATTATTCTAAAAATCCCAAGGAGATCTATTTCTAACTGGAATGGAATAATTATTGTAGCACATCAACTCAGAAAACTTATTACAAAAAATGTATGTGTTGGAGCAAAGCAATTCTATACCCAATGATTGAATTAAATATTAAAAATCGATATTATAAAAAGCAAAATAATTTAATAAACAAGTTTTTATCTAAAAATTATAATTTATCTGATAACATTACGCAAGTAATGCAAAACATTGTTGAGTTTAGAGGTCTCTTGAGTGAAAACCAACTCGGAACTCTAAGAATGGTCCACTGTGCAGAATCTGTCGTAAGATGGATGACTGTAGCCTTTTCGTGGTTGCCCGGATAAGTAACACACTTATGTGTGTGAAACTAATAACAGTTTATATCAGAACGTCACGTCACGTCACAGCCAGCCGACTCATAAAAAGAAAACCTCGAAAAAAGGGGAGGTGGGGCCGAATGATTACATGCGTGTGGAGCGGCATGGATAAAAAAGGGCTTGCTCGAAAGAGTGGGCTTAGGATTTGTTCCAAGTGCCCAGGACCTCAGTAGGAGGTTTAAAATTTCCTCCTATAGAGGCACAGACGCTTCTAGTTGTTTCGTTTTTTTTTAAGAATGGTCCAATGAGCAAAAGAGCAAGCATTATTAAATCTAGCCATCGACAAAGAGCATTCCAAATCTTTAAAAACAGCTTGGATAGATGTC
>JAWNLH010001160.1:0-21150 GCA_035042485.1 Drosophila cyrtoloma | reverse complement strand
GGTAACCCGTACGGTCGACTTGTAGTCTTCCCAGTTGGTTTTCCTGGGGTTGCGACCTGATATACTACTATCCGTATTTAATTGTAGCTTAAATAGGATAGTTCTGTGATCAGACATTGATTCCTCTTGGGAAACGTGCCAGTCCCTAAGGTGAGGTTTTAGGGACCGACTAATCAGAAATGTCGGTGTAGATCCGACATTGCCTAATTCTAGATTATATTTAAATATAAAATCCGTTAGGCACTCATCCCTCAAATTGATGTCGCTGCTGCCCCATATCGTATGGTGCGCATTGGCATCACATCCGATGAGCACTGGGATTTTCTCCCTCCTGCAGTAATCCACCAGTTTTTCTATTTCTGGTGGTGGGCAGGCTCCATCTCCTGCGAAATACGCAGACACCATGGCCGTAGGGACTGTGTTGCCCTTGGTCTGCACCAATATGGGAACGCAGTCTCTAGTCAGGAATTCTGAAAGGATAGTAACGTTAATACTTTTCCTTGACCTCCGGGCACACCCTCTTGGGAGTGGCCACCGGTGAGGTGAGTGTGCTGCTACGCCTCTTGGGAGCTGGCGCTGGTGCTGTAGCCGCTTCCCTGGGCTCTGTGGCCTTCTTCAGGGCTGCATCAGGAGTGAGTCCGTGCTGGAGGTACCGAAGGTACCACTTGACCCTCGAACCGCAGAGAGTCTTCCGGTTCGGGTCATCCAGCCCACCGGGTTGACCTCTCGGTGGCAGGAACTCCCCCTTCCTCTTAGGGCGCTGTGCGCCCTGCCTCGCGGCGTTCGTTGCTGGGCGTGGTGGTCGGGGTGGTCCGACCATCACTCTCCCCTGCCTCAATGCCTGAGTTTGCTGTGCATGCGGCACTCTCCTGTTTGGTGCTGGAGCAGCACGGTGTGGAGGTTGGTCTACCACACGAGAGGGTCGTTCCCCGTCTAGGGCTCGACCCTCTAATTGTCTTGCGACAGACTCCGCAGGGAGATCCTGCGGTATTTTTGTGTTTCTTGAATTCTTCATTAATTCCCACGTGCTGTGGAGAAATGTGTGTCCGCCCTGGCAGAGATCCGCATTACCCGGGTAAGGCTAAATTAGAACAGGCGGTCGCCGTTTGCCTGAGCCCACCGTTTGAGACTGGGCTAGTTTTTCGCCCGGGCCCCCAGCCAAGCTGACTCTCGGCACGGTTCGGATAACGCCTTAGTCCGGCCCGGAGTGAGATGTGGGGGATAGGATGGGGTAGGTAATGTGAGGGGAGATAGGGGGTTGTGTGAGGCTATACTTTAAAGGCGGCAACACAAGCGGCTTGTCAGTGCGATTGACAATATCGCACCGCTGTTGTCCGGGACTGCTTATTTACAAGGAATCTCGTATTATTCGCAGCTAACCTCCCTGGGGGGGAGGCCATTAGCTATCCGCAACCCGCGACCCGCCTGGTGGCCTCAGCTCAGCCCCATCCGAACCATCCCACAAGTTCTTTAGACCAGGAAGGGCTTGTTATCTTTGACTAACAATGCGTCTACTGAAGGTGGTAAACTGAAAAACAGCTGCATGATTTACCTTTTTGAAATTGATCGAAACAGATTTGGTGGCACTTCAGGATCTTTAAAAATCTATATTTCGGTGAATAAGCCTAAAAGTCACATGCTTGAGAATTCTGGTTGGTTTCATGGAAACGTAAGCAACTGTCAAATCTCTATTCCTCTAAAATACCTGCTTGGATTTTGTGCAAACTATAATAAAGTATTACTAAATTGTAAGCGTGAACTAATATTCCTCATTAAAAAATATTTTGAAAGTGTGTTAAACTTGGATCTAGTTCTAAATCAAATATTTTTGTAGTGAAATAATTAGTTAAAACGTTTTCTTAGCTCCACCTCGTACGAGCTTCTGTGTATTTTAATCATTCTGCGTCTAAAGTGTGTAGTGTACTGAGAATCATAATTAAGACTCTTTCTTAAATAGCATTCACATTTCAATCTCCAAGTTAGTTTGATACAACTATTCAATTAATATGGACACACTTCAGTTAAGAAAATCTAGAAATTCAATAGAAAAAAAGTGTGGCTTTTCAACTAAGAGACGATTTACACCAATGGTTTGGACGCAGTAACATAAACGTAATTTTATTGGAATTGGAAAGAGGAATGAACTCAATTATTGACGTTTAATATATATATCCAGCTAAGGCTTGAGCAATTTGATTTCTCGATGCCTGACGTAATAATTGATAATCTCAATCCGATTAGTAATACATATTAATTTTAAATCAATATGGAAATAAAATTGAATTTGATAGTGAATCATGCAAGGAGAGCCTTCAATAGATTTGGAATATTTTTCACATTATTCTTATGTTGGAACACTTTGCTTGAAAACTAAATTTTTAATATACGTAATAATTTTATTATCCCAAAATGTTTAAATATGGGGAAATATGATGTAACAATTTTTGATTTATATGCATCTTATGGACATGAGCAGAAATCGACTCAACTCGCTTATTTTTTGAAATTTCAAGAAAGATGGGAAAAGAAATAAAAATATATGTAAACCAATATAGATAAGTATTAGAAAAGAAAGTGACACAAGTATTGCTACTTTATAAATAAAGTAAGATAATTCTTTTGTTGCATTTCTACTTTTGGAGAATACTCAACAGAATGGGTCTAATTTCGAATTTTGGATCTAAAATAAATGTGAGGAAAATTGATGATTTCCTGAAGGAGTTTGAGGATGTGATTTTTTACGAACATTCTAAATTGTTGTAGGAATACCCAGAATTTTTTCTTATCACCTAATTAAATCAAATCATGGAAATCACTTGATAGTGTGCTCATAGTTATCGAAAGACGCTAAAGATGTAGTTGATACTTGTGCTTGTCACTACTCAAATAAAAGAAAACTGCCTCGTCTAATATTTCAATACACTAAAATAAGAAAGAGGTTGAACAATATGGATATTAATAATAATACAATTTCGTAATGTACATGTATTTAAAAATTAAACTATATCAATAAGAATAAATACATTTTCATATATGTAAAAACTTAATTTATAAATAAATAAATTATATTACGAAAATAGGAAAGAAGAAAAGTTATTATATTTAAGCATTTTCAACTCTAGAAAGTTTAGTTATTAAGCCCGCAGGTGCACAAATCAAAGCAGGCTATTATTTCAAATTAGTGTTGTATTATTTCAAACAGTGTGCACTATAAAAAGAAAGGGAACAAATCACACGAAGAAGATCCCACCACGTGGCAAACGTGCGTGCGAAGTACCTACTTAATAAGAGTTTACATCAAAAATTCTATAATTATAGTGTGGGAAAACATTTATGTGAGAGATGTCCTAAGAGTTCTATCCATTGACAAAGAAAGTGAGAAAAGAGAAGTGAGAACTATCTTTCCACTGAGCATGCATAACAGTGGGGCAGCTGCTATCTGATCTTCCATTTGATTCTAGCACATCGGTTACAGGATACACAATCGCATAATCTCATCCTTAAAAAACATAATCACGTACGCACACACAAGTGCTGCTGAGTGGTCCTCCACCTGATGCCAACCGAATGAAAAGGGTCATAAATCTATACTTTTCGATCATAAATGCCTTATACGTGATCCAAAATCACACATTTTGCTAAAAAGGTTACACACCTGTCACTCCGCCACTCAAAAGCAATAAATTAACTGCAATAATGAAGCAATTAAAAATCAAACGCAATAAGCCACTTCCTGTCATATAATCCAAATTTCCCCGCTACTGGTATTATAAAATATGGAAGATTTTGAGAGTATTGTCCAAGCGATAATGAAGTAAAGTAATATTATTATCATGGTAGGGTGGGTAAAGAAGAGGGGCAAACGTCATCAATGCTCCCTCTAATAGAACTGTCAGTAGCTCAGGATAGTTTAAATGGCGTATCGGCGCCAATAAGATTCGACTATTTAATGTCAGTAGCACAGGTTGTCACTTTGTTTATAATCACGCAATCTGAACCAGAACAGTACGCAGATCGGCTTAATTGGCAAATCCATCTGCCGATCACTAGACCAGACCATATAAGTCTTATCCAGTGGGAATGTGTGGGAATACACAAATAAAATAACCACAACGCCGTACGCAACAATTTACCCTCAGTTCTTGTTATAGATTTATCTAATAATTTATTGATCAATGGGTTATTTTGTACTCATTTGTTCTAAAATGCTCATATGACACATTCTATGCTATTAAATAATTTCCTTCAGTTAAGCATATAAGACATATTAAACGATCAGCGGTTTTAAATACCGCATCTTCTGAATGGTAGGAAAAGTTGATTTTTGAATAATTTCCTTAAAAATATCATAAAATATCTACTATTTAAATTAGTCCCCATCCACATAGTGGATGTCTTGATCTGAACTGATATAACTGTAGCAAAATATCTCCTATTCTCGTATCTAATCCTCTATGGATCGCTGGATTTTGTATAAATTTAGTCGTCGATGCTTCTGATCTGAATCCAGTATTGGCCCATGACCTTTTGAAAACCTTGGCGAGTCACATTAATCATTTTGTTCATTATTCGCTCCAAACTATCTAGCAATACATTTTGCTCACCAATCAATGGCTCTATTTCTAATTCTTCATTATCACAAAGATTATTTCGATGCGGCAATCACTAAATAACTACAATTTTTATTTTTGCAAGGTATTCATCGGAAAATTGTTGAACCTTTAACAACTGCCAAATTACGGATAATTTAATTTATCCATTCTTCTAACATAACTGCAAAGGACTACTAAATTGTAAACATGAACTAATACTCCTCATAAATAAAAAAATGAATTATGAATATCATAGTAAAATTGGAAGTATTGAGTATTAACAAAATATATTAAATTAGATAGAGAGTACCATATATTACTGACAGTGGTAATAACAAATAACTAATGTTAAAAATAACCAAAAATTGTTATCTCAATCCAACACTAGCAGAAGGTACTCATCATGTCTGGAATGTGAAGCTTGGTGCCAATAGAGAACGCCCCCGTTTTGCTATAATAGCTTTATACTGGATATTAAATTGAAATTGAAATTCAATTGCGAAATTTGAAAGTGAACTCGAACTCTGAGATATAGGATAGATAGTTACTATATGAAGCAGTCTGAACCGTTGTTAATACGTAGAAAATTTAAAGAAGAATCACCGATTGTTGTTATAGATCTAAAGCATCAGAATGAGTCGGCATATACATTTTAAGACCACGCCCACACCCGCCGCCCCAGGAACTTCGGCCCTATAAATCTGAAATGCGCATATCTTCAAAATTTGTAAGCTAGAGTCACCAAATTTTAAAAGTATGTTCCTCCCTTAATGATCGGGAAAAGATTGGATGGCCACACTCACTCCGCTAGAAGGTTACCAGCAAGTCGCCTTCCAAGTTTGGTCACTCTATCTTCAAAATTTTGAAAGATATGCGGATTTATCGATTTTCCTCTTCCGAAATTTCGGCTTCGGCGATTATGGGCGCAGACCATACAAATTCTATATCGGTTTTTAAATGCGGCTACCAATAATGTAAGTTTCAAACTTAACTGCTCTAACTCAAGAACTGCGGAAGATATAGCCAATTAAAATATTTAAGATCGAAGGGTATGGGGCGGCGGATGTGGGCGTGGCATATGCCGATATTTGAAGGAAATCGGCAACAACTTCAAGAAATTTGGTGACTGTAGCCTTAAAATTGTGGGAGATATGTAGCTTTATCGATTTGCGAATATCGACTTGTTCGATTTCATAACCCCCTAGCGGACGTAAAACTCAAATTTTTACAAATTGTCTGACGCGAGTACAGACTTGTATATTTTCTAAGTTTCAACTCCCTATCTCTAAGGGTGTCGAAAAAAGTTGCTTTCATACAGACGGACAGCCAGACAGCCAGACAGACGGCATGACGGACATAGCACAAAACCAATATACTATGGCACATTCCGTATCTAAGAAAAAAAATGTTGAACCACGCCCTCGCCCGTCCACAAAAACGATAAATGCTTATATCTCCCGTAATTTAAGAGATACAGTTACCAAACTCGGAAGAATCGTAATACCAAAATGTTGTTTGCGCACGCCCACTCCCGCACCCAAAATTTCCAAAATCCCATATCTCCATAATTTAAGAGCTACCGTTACGAAACTTCGAAGCAACGTTACTAGCTTATATCTCACCGCAATTCAAAATGCGAACTTGGACAGTACTTCTTGGCTACACACACACTGTTCTTTGTTACTTGTTATCCACTGGAATACCTTATGGTATCGAAGTATTTCGCCGTCGGTTACGCCCGGCTGCATTGTTTCTCTTGTTTATATTCTCTTTGTTTGAGTACCCTACCAAATTTTTCTTTGCTTTCATTATGTTGATTACAAAATAATCAGCGGCTCTTTCTCCAAACGTACTATCAGAGGACTTTACACGTTTCCATGCTCTTTCGGCCAAATTTGAATCAGCTATTTGACGATTTCTTGAATCTTTATTATTAGAGTAAGCTATATCGTGCTCCCTACAAGCAGCATCTAATTGATTTATTCCCTTATAGCCTCTTTCCAAGCAACTTTCAAGCTTTTTTCCTGGACTACAGAACTGACAACTTGGTATATGTAGCTCAATTGGGAAGGAGTTGATTATTATATCAAAAAGACATCTATCTCGACAGAGCTGTTCTTTGCTAATAGTTTATAATTTATTTCAAGTCGGAGAGCATAAACCAATTCAATTAAAAAACCCTCTCATCGAAAGTAATAACAATACCTTTGGGTAATTATTTCAACTAAGGAAAACCTTGTATGTTTTAACAAAAGGAATACTATTGGTCAATTATTTGGGTTTAACAAAAAAGTGGATATTTTAAAGATAAATAGAATTCGAATAGAAGGTAATATTGTAAGCGGATTAGAATTAAGTCACGTATTGCATGAGTTTTTTTTGAATGTCCCCCAGGCTATAAAATTAGTGAGAAGCCCCACAACCTTATTTATTTCCCAAGGAGCACGAGAGAGATACACTCATTAAAAATACGGATTTTTGATTAGAACCGAAATTTTGTTAATTTACGTAATGAGAGTATTATACTTCGCTTACATTTAAGACAACGAAAATGACCTTTCAAAATAGAAATGATTCCTATCCTCCATCATCAAACACTCTGAGTTATACTGCAGAAGAAAGAAGGTCGTTAAGGGTAATACTCACAACCGAGAACGAATTGTTCTTAAAGTCATTGGGTCCAAAAATTAGAGAACAATGTCTAATTTATAAACTGTTCGAGAGAAACCCTATCCGGATGAAAGTATAATTAAAAAGGAATATCTCAGATACTCTCCCAAACTGCATTCATTTAAGAGTAATGGTGAAGTTAGAACCAGAATCCAGAATCAGGACTTATATGTACTATCGAGCGAAAGATTTATTAACATTGAGGGCTTGTTTATTATTATAATTATTGGGGGGGAAAGCTGCACCGCGACCTATTTGATCTATTGTGCCTCCTTCTGGGCATATACCTCTTCCATCGGAGTCGTACTGCCTCTGACCAGCTCTGCTGCCGCCTCTGTCTCTCCTCGTTTCTAAGTTCCAACCGTATAGTGTGTCTCCCTATGGCACAGTACGGTTCTGGTCCTGTTAGGGGCCTTCCTGCCCCCATTCTTGCTTGCTTGTCAGCCGCCTCGTTTCCCGCTATGTCCCTGTGGCCCGAAACACATAGCAGGGTGAGCCTGTTGTGAGTCCCGAGTCGGTCCAGCTTTGAACGAACTTCGTGGACTACCTTCGATGTTATCTTAGTCCCCATTATAGCGTTCAATGCTGCTTGACTATCGGATAGGATGGATATATCCGTATTCCGATAGTTACGTTTTATGTTGAAGTCCGCACATCTCCGTATCGCACACACCTCAGCCTGAAATATGCTGGTGTGCGTTCCTAGGGATTCATGGTAGAATACCCGAGGACCCACCACTCGGAGACCCTTGCCTTGATTCGTGAGTGATACATCGGTGTACCATTTTATGGTGTGCGGATTCATGGGATGGACTTCATCCAGAGTTGTCCATTCCCTTTTGCTACTCATACGAACTGTGAAATTACGCTCGAAGATATATTCCGCTTTCATTTCGTCCCTAGGTTGCAACAGCAGGGGCAGTTCGTTTGAAAGGAGTTGGGCATCTTAATGGTTTAGGATATCGTTGCCCCAGATCCTTCTGCTGATATCCTTAGAAGCGTGACTTTCTGCTTGAGCCATATAATATGGTGGATTGGTGTGAGCTCCATTAAGGCTTCAAGGGCCATTGTTGGGCAGGTGCGCATAGCTCATGTCATACATGCGCAGGCCATTCTTTGCAACTTTTATAGTTGTTTCTTCACGGTGATCAGCCGCGCCCTGTCACCCCATGCTACCATCTCATAGGTTAACATGGGTCTGACTACCATTAGGTATAGCCATCTTAATATCTTTGGTGATGTACCCCCTGATTTACAATGCAATACTACGACATGTATAAAGCGCTCTGGAGCACTTTAATATCGTGTTCTGCACATGGGTGCCAAAGTTAAGCCTGCTGTCAAATGAGACTCCCAGGTATTTGACCTCCCTACTCGTTTCTAGTAGGGTCCCTGAGAGCCATATTTGTCTCATCCTCTGTAACTTATGTCGTCTGGTAAAGGGGACGATGACTGTTTTCGTAACGTTTAGGTTGAGTCCAACCTCCATACACCAGTCATACGTTATTCTTAGCCCTGACTGGACTATGTCACAGAGTGATTCTTCAAATTTGCCTCGCGCTATGATAACAATGTCATCGGCATAACCTTGACATTGAATACCACTGTTAGCAAGTCTGTTTAGTAGTTCGTCTACTAACAGACTCGAGAGTAGCGGAGACAACACCCCTCCTTGGGGACAGCCTTTGGTGGTTAGGACTGCTACAGTGCTATCATGTAATGACGCAGTGGCTTGGCGCATGCCCAGTCGTCAGTTGACGGCCCGTATCTACCTTCCCTTTCGATGGCCTCTTTCTGCAGGGGTTTACTTCCTGGGAAGTGCGTCTCGAAGAGTAATTCCAATCTTTGCTTATTGCTGCTCGTAAGGGAGTTATCCCCACGCTTCAGTGCTAAGTTCGCATCAGGCGCTCGTTTCGCCAGTGCTCTATGGAGCCTGGCGCCATCGCTTGTGCTAGCTATGCTTTCGCAGAAGTTTCTGTAGTTCTTCCGTTTAGCCTTTCTTATCTCCTTATTGTAGGAGGTTGAAGTTAGAATCAGAATCCAGAATCAGGACTTATATGTATTACCGAACAAAAGTTTTATTAACATTGAGGGCTTGTTTTCTTTGACTAACAATGTGTCTACTGAAGGTGGTAAACTGAAAAACACCTACATGATTTACCTTTTTGATGAGGTTCGATATGAGTTGAATGGAATTGAAATTGATCGCAATCGATTTGGAGGCACTTCAACAACCTTTAAAATCTATATTTCTTTAAATAAACCTAAAAGTCACATGCTGGAAAATTCCGGTTGGTTTAATGGAAACGGAAAACAACTGTCAAATTATGGATATTTTAATTTCTCCATTCCTCTAAAATACCTGCTTGGATTTTGTGAAAACTATAACAAAGTATTACTACATTGTAAGCATGAACTAATATTCCTCATTAAAAAATATTTTGAAAATGTGTTAAACTTGGATCTAGATCTAAATCAAATATTTTTCTAGTCAAATAATTAGTTTAAACTGTTTCTTAGGTCCACCTCGTACGAGCTTCTGTGTATTTTAATCATTCTGCGTCTAATTGTATAATGTCTGAAAACATAATTAAGACTCTTTCTTAAATAGCATTCACAATTCAATCTCCAAGCTAGTTTGATACAACTATTCAATTAATATAGACACACTTCAGTTAAGAAAATCTAGAAATTCAAGAAAAAAAGTTTGGCTTTTTTCAACCAAGAGACGATTTTCACCAATGGTTTGGATGCAGCAACATAAACGTAATTTCATTGGACTTGGAAAAGAGGAATGGATTCAATTATTGACGTTTAATATATATATTCAGCTAAGGCTTGAGCAGTTTGAGTTCTTGATGCCTGACGCAATAATTGATAATCCCAATTCGATAAGCAATGAATATTAATTTTAAATCTATATGGAAATAAAATTGAATTTGATAGTGAAAATGGAGAGCCTTCAATAGATTTGGAATATTTTTCACATCATTCTTATGTTGGAACACTTTGCTTAAAACCCAAATTTGTAATATATATAATAATCATATTATTCCAAAATGTTTAAATATGGGGAAGTATGATGTAGAACTTTTAGATTTATATGCATCTTATGGACATGACCAGAAATTGACTTAACTCGCTTATTCCTTGAAATTCCAAGAAAGATGGGAAAACAAATAAAAAAAATATGTAAACCAGTATAGATTAGTATTTCAAAAGAAAGTGACACAAGTATTGTTACTTTATAAATAAAGTAAGATAATTCTTTAGTTGCATTTCTGCTTTTGGAGAATACTCAACGGAATGGGTCTAATTTCGAGTTTTGAATCTAAAATAAATGTGAGGAAAATTTATGATTTCCTGAAGGAGTTTAAGGATGTGATTTTTTCCCAACAATCTAAATTGTTGTAGGAATACCCAGAATTTTTTCTTATCACCTAATTAAATCAAATCACGGAAATCACTTGATAGTATTGCTGAGTGATCCTCCACCTGATGCTAACCCAATAAAAAGGGTCATAAATCTATACTTTTCGATCATAAATGCCTTATACGTGATTCAAAATTACACATTTTGCTAAAAAATGTTACACACCTGTCACCCCGCCACACAAAAGCAATAAATTAACTGCAACAGTAGATCAATTAAAAATCAAACGTAATAAGCCACTTCCTATCATATAAGCCATATTTCCCCACTACTAATATTATTAAATGTGGAAGATTTTGAGAGTATTGTCCAAGGGATAATGAAGTAAAGTAATATTATTATCATGGTAGGGTGGGTAAAGAAGAGGGACAACCATCATCTATGCTCACTCTAATAGAACTAGCAGTAGCTCAGGATAGTTTAAATGGCGTGTCGGCGCCACTAAGATTCGAGTATTTAATTTCAGTAGCACAGGTTGTTACTTTGTTTACAATCGCGCAATCCGATCCAGAACAATACGCAGTTCGGCTTAATTGGCAAGCCCTTCTGTCGGTCACTCGACCAGACCATATAAGTCTAATCCAGTGGAAATATGTAGGATTATATAAACAAAATAACCACAACGCCGCGCACAAAAATGTACCCTCATTTCTTATTGTACATTTATCTAATAATTTATTGGCCAATTGGTTATTTTTGGACTCATTTGTTCTAAAATACTCCTATAACATATTCAATGATGTTAAATAATTTCCTTCAGTTAAGGATATAAGGCGTACTAAACGATCAGCGGTTTTAAATACCACATCTTCTGAATGGTAGGTAAAGTTGATTTATGAATCATTTCCTTAAAAATATCATATAATATCTGCTTCTTCAAATAGTCCCCATTGAATTTAGAATTTCTCCTTTGGAAGAAGTAGTACATAGTGGATGTCATAGTCTGAAGTGATATAACTGTAGCAAAATATCTCCTATCCTCTTATCTAATCCTCTAGGGATCACTGAATTTTATACAAATTTAGTCGTCGATGCTTCTGTTCTGAATCCAGTATTGGACTATGTCCTTTTGAAAACCTTGGCGAGTCACATTAATCATTTTGTTCATTATTCGCTCCAAACTGTCTAGCAATACATTTTGCTCACGAATCAATGGCTCTATTTCAAATTCTTTCTTATCAAAAACATTATTTCGATGCGGAAATCACTAAATCATTCCAATTTTTATTTTTGCAAGGTATTCATCGGAACATTTTTGCACCTTTAATTGTTCTTTGAATATTTATTCCTACATTTGAGAATGTATCTCAAAAATTATTTAACCTTTTCAGGTTCTGTTGATATAAATCTGGCTTCGATTTCATTCTGGATCTCTTCGCCTGTAACCAATTGGCTGTTCAGCAACGTATTAAGGTTCGCTGATTCCATTTTTATTTATAATAATACTTGACCCGTTGCAAATGTTTATTCTTTGTCAATAGTCCGCATGCTGTCTGTCCGTCCGTCTGTATGAACGCAACTTTTTCGACACCCTTAGAGATAGAGATTTGAAACTTGGAACATATACTGGCCTGTGCCCGCGTCAACAAAGTGTACAAATCTATAAAATCGATATTCGCACATCGATAAAGCCACACTATGCTAAAGTCACCAAATTTGGTTGGCAAGTTTTTGGCGATGTCCTTAAAATATCGGCATATGCCACGCCCACCTTCGCTGCCCCAGGCTCACCGCTCCTACCCATTTTAAATGGCTATATCTTCCGCAGTTTTCGAGTTAGAGCCATCAAATTTGCCAGGTATGTTAATGGTAGCCGCCTTTAAGAACCGATAACAAATTTTCATGGCACGATCACACCTGCGCCCATAATCGCCAATGCCGATATTTCGGAAACTCATCAATAAATCAGCGTATCTATCACAATTTTAAACATAGAGTGACCTAACTTGGAAGGTAACTTGCTAATAACCTCTTCCACGGTTTGGTATTTTCAGACCACGACCACAGAGATCACGGACCTAGAAATCTGAAGTGCGCATATCTTTCACAATGGATGGCCATGCACATATATCTCACACAATTTGAAAGCTAGAATCGCCAAAACTGAGAGGTACATTGCTACTAACACCCTAGTGCACAATCTCATCCTGAAAGCAAGAGTCACCAAAACTGAGAGTTACATTGCTAGTAACACCCTTCAAAAACCCTGAAAAAAATTTTGGAACAAACCTACCCCCGCCCACAAAAAAAGCCTATAAATTACCAAACTTTGAAGGATCGTAATAAAAACGCGAGCTCCTGAATCAAAATTTCCAGAAGCCTATATCTCCCGCAATTTAATAGCTACAGTTACCGAACTTGGAAGGAAGATTAATAGGAATCTTCTCTAATATTTGTTTCGGCAACGGCCACTCTTGGCCTCCCCCAATTTCCTAAATCCCATATCTCCATAATTTAAGAGCTACCGTTACCAAACTACAATTTGAAAGTACTTCTTGGCTACACCCACCCTGTTCTTTGTTACTGTTTATCCGCTGGAATACCTTATGGTATCAAAGTATTTCGCAGTCGGTTACGCCCAACTGCAATGTACTCGCTTGCTTATATTCCCTTTGTTCGAGTACCATACCAAATTTTTCTTTGCTTTCATTATGTTTGATATAAGGGGCTCTTTACCCAAGAGTACTATCAGAGGCCTTTACACGCTCCCACGGTCTTTCAGCCAAATTTTAATCAGCTATTTTACGATTTTTCAAATCTTTATTATTAGGGTAAGCTATATCGTGCTCTCTACAAGCAGCATATAATGGATTTATTTCCTTATAGCCTCTTTCCAAGCGAATTTCAAGCTTTGCTCCTGGACTACAGAACTGATAACTTGGTATATGTAACTCAATTGGGAAGGAGTTGATTATTACATCAAAAAGGCATCTATCTCGATAGAGCTGTGCTTTGCTACTAGTTTATAATTTATTTCAAATCGGAGAGCATGAACCATTTAAATTAAAACACCCTCTCGTCGAAAGTAATAACAATACCCTTCGGGTTATGATTTCAACTAAGGAACGTCCTATCAATTTTAACAAAGGGAATGCTATTGGTCAATTATTTGGGTTTAATAAAAAGTACTAAAACTGAATTCTATACACATCTCAGACCAGACTGTGGATATTTTAAAGAGAAATTCAATTCGAATAGAAGGTAATATTCTAAGCGGATCATATGTCAATGCAGAATTAAGTCATGTATTGCATGAGTTTGCTTTAAATGTCCCCCAGGCTATAAAATGAGTGAGAAGCCCCACAATCTTATTTATTTCCCAGGGAACACGAGAGAGATACACTCATTAAAAATACGGATATTTGATTAGAATGGAAATTTTGTTAATTTACGTAATGAGAGTATTACATTTTGCTTACATTCGAGACAACGAAAATGAATGTTCAGAATAAAAATGAATGCTATCCTCCATCATCAAACACTCTGAGTTATACAGCAGAAGAAAGATGGTCGTTAAGGATAACACTCACAACTGAGAATCGATTGTTTTTAAAGTCATTGGGTTCAAAAATTAGAGAACAATGTCTAATTTATAAACTGTTCGAGAGAAATCCTATTCGGATGAGAGTATAATTAAAAATGAATATCATAGATACTATCCCAAACTGCATTCATTTAAGAGTAATGGTGAAGTTAGAATCACAATCCAGAATCAGGACTTATATGTATTACGGAACAAAAGTTTTATTAACATTGAGGGCTTGTTTTCTTTGACTAACAATGTGTCTACTAGAGGTGGTAAACTGAAAAACACCTACATGACTTACCTTTTTGATGAGGTTCGATATGAGTTGAATGGAATTGAAATTGATCGCAATCGATTTGGAGGCACTTCAACAACCTTTCAAATCCATATTTCTTTAAATGACCCTAAAAGTCACATGCTGGAAAATTCCGGTTGGTTTAATGGAAACGGAAAACAACTGTCAAATTAGGGATATTTTAATTTCTCCATTCCTCTAAAATACCTGCTTGGATTTTGTGAAAACTATAACAAAGTATTACTACATTGTAAGCATGAACTAATATTCCTCATTAAAAAATATTTTGAAAATGTGTTAAACTTGGATCTAGTTCTAAATCAAATATTTTTCTAGTCAAATAATTAGTTTAAACTGTTTCTTAGCTCTACCTCGTACGAGCTTCTGTGTATTTTAATCATTCTGCGTCTAATGTGTATAATGTACTGAGAAACATAATTAAGACTCTTTCTTAAATAGCATTCACAATTCAATCTCCAAGTTAGTTTGATACAACTATTCAATTAATATAGACACACTTCAGTTAAGAAAATCTAGAAATTCAAGAAAACAAGTTTGGCTTTTTTCAACCAAGAGACGATTTTCACCAATGGTTTGGATGCAGCAACATAAACGTAATTTCATTGGACTTGGAAAAGAGGAATGGATTCAATTATTGACGTTTAATATATATATCCAGCTAAGGCTTGAGCAGTTTGAGTTCTTGATGCCTGACGCAATAATTGATAATCCCAATTCGATAAGCAATGAATATTAATTTTAAATCTATATGGAAATAAAATTGAATTTGATAGTGAAAATGGAGAGCCTTCAATAGATTTGGAATATTTTTCACATCATTCTTATGGTGGAACACTTTGCTTAAAACCCAAATTTGTAATATATATAATAATCATATTATTCCAAAATGTTTAAATATGGGGAAGTATGATGTAGAACTTTTAGATTTATATGCATCTTATGGACATGACCAGAAATTGACTTAACTCGCTTATTCCTTGAAATTCCAAGAAAGATGGGAAAACAAATAAAAAAAATGTGTAAACCAGTATAGATAAGTATTACAAAAGAAAGTGACACAAGTATTGATACTTTATAAATAAAGTAAGATAATTCTTTAGTTGCATTTCTGCTTTTGGAGAATACTCAACGGAATGGGTATAATTTCGAGTTTTGAATCTAAAATAAATGTGAGGAAAATTGATGATTTCCTGAAGGAGTTTAAGGATTTGATTTTTTCCCAACAATCTAAATTGTTGTAGGAATACCCAGAATTTTTTCTTATCACCTAATTAAATCAAATCACGGAAATCACTTGATAGTATTGCTGAGTGATCCTCCACCTGATGCTAACCCAATAAAAAGGGTCATAAATCTATACTTTTCGATCATAAATGCCTTATACGTGATTCAAAATTACACATTTTGCTAAAAAATGTTACACACCTGTCACCCCGCCACACAAAAGCAATAAATTAACTGCAACAGTAGATCAATTAAAAATCAAACGTAATAAGCCACTTCCTATCATATAAGCCATATTTCCCCACTACTAATATTATTAAATGTGGAAGATTTTGAGAGTATTGTCCAAGGGATAATGAAGTAAAGTAATATTATTATCATGGTAGGGTGGGTAAAGAAGAGGGACAACCATCATCTATGCTCCCTCTAATAGAACTAGCAGTAGCTCAGGATAGTTTAAATGGCGTGTCGGCGCCACTAAGATTCGAGTATTTAATTTCAGTAGCACAGGTTGTTACTTTGTTTACAATCGCGCAATCCGATCCAGAACAATACGCAGTTCGGCTTAATTGGCAAGCCCTTCTGTCGGTCACTCGACCAGACCATATAAGTCTAATCCAGTGGAAATATGTAGGATTATATAAACAAAATAACCACAACGCCGCACACAAAAATGTACCCTCATTTCTTATTGTACATTTATCTAATAATTTATTGGCCAATTGGTTATTTTTGGACTCATTTGTTCTAAAATACTCCTATAACATATTCAATGATGTTAAATAATTTCCTTCAGTCAAGAATATAAGGCGTACTAAACGATCAGCGGTTTTAAATTCTACATCTTCTGGATGGTAGGTAAAGTTAATTTATGAATCATTTACTTAAAAATATCATATAATATCTACTTCTTCAAATAGTCCCCATTGAATTTAGAATTTCTCCTTTGGAAGAAGTAGCACATAGTGGATGTCACAGTCTGAAGTGATATAACTGTAGCAAAATATCTCATATCCTCTTATCTAATCCTCTAGAGATCACTGAATTTTGCATAAAATTATGATCTGAATCCAGTATTGGCCTATGACCTTTTGAAAACCTTGGCGAGTCACATTAATCATTTTGTTCACTATTCGCTCCAAACGGTCTAGCAATACATTTTGCTCATGAATCAATGGTTCTATTTCAAATGTTTTCTTATCAAAAACATTATTTCGATGCGGAAATCACTAAATCATTTCAATTTTTATTTTTGCAAGGTATTCATCGGAACATTTTTGCACCTCTAATTGTTCTTTGAACATTTATTCCTACATTTGAGAATGTATTCCAAAAATTATTTAACCTTTTCGTGTTCTGTTGATATAAATCGGGTTTTGATTTCATTCTGGATCTCTTCGCCTGTAACCAATTGACTGATTAGCAACGTATTAAGGTTCACTGATTCCATTTTTATTTATAATAGTACTTGACCCGTTACAAATGTTTATTCTTTGTCAATGTCCGTCATGCTGTCTGTCCGTTCGTCCGTCTGTATGAACGCAACTTTTTTCGACACCCTTAGAGATAGAGATTTGAAACTTGGAACATATACTGGCCTGTGCCCGCGTCAAAAAAAGTGTACAAATCTATAAAATCGATATTCGCACATCGATAAAGCCACATATCTCCCACTATTTTATGGCTAAAGTCACCAAATTTGGTTTGCAAGTTTTTGGCGATGCCCTTAAAATATCTGCATATGCCCACCTTCGCTGCCCCGGCTCACCGCTCCTACACATTTTAAATGGCTATATCTTGCGCAGTTTTCGAGTTAGAGCCCTCAAATTTGCCAGGTATGTTAATGGTAGCTGCCTTTAAGAACCGATAACAAATTTTCATGGCACGAGCACGATCACCTGCGCCCATAATCGCCAATGCCGATATTTTGGAACTTCATCGATAAATCAGCGTATCTACCACAATTTTAAATATAGAGTGACCAAACTTGGAAGGTAAGTTGATAATAACCTCTTCCACAGTTTGATATTTTCAGACCACGCCCACAGAAATCACGGACCTAGAAATCTGAAATGAGCATATCTTTCACAATGGATGTCCACGCACACTCCACCTCTCTAAGCCGATACAGCAGCTAGTGTAAATCGATAAGACCATACATCTCACACAATTTGAAAGGTAGTCACCAAAACTGAGTGTTACAGTGCTAGTAACACCCTTCAAAACCCCAAAAAAAATTTTTGGAATAAGCCCAGCCCCGCCCACAAAAAAGCCCATAAAAGCCTATATCTCACGCAATTTAAGACTATTACCAAACTTTGAAGGATCGTAATAAAATATTTTATTAGCTCACGCCAGCTTCCACCTCCAAAATTTCCAGAACCCTATATCTCCCGCAATTTAATAGCTACACTTACCGAACTTGGAAGGAAGATTAATAGGAATCTTCTCTAATATGTGTTTCGGCAACGGCCACTCTCACCTATTCATTTAAGAGTAACGGTAAAATTAGAATCAGAATCCAGAATCAGGACTTATATGTATTACCGAACGAAAGTTTTATTAACATTGAGGGCTTGTTTTCTTTGACTAATAATGTGTCTACTGAAGGTGGTAAACTGAAAAACACCTACATGATTTACCTTTTTGATGAGGTTCGATATGAGTTGAATGGAATTGAAATTGATCGAAATAGATTGGTTGGCACTTCAACAACCTTTAAAATCTATATTTCTTTGAATAAACCTAAAAGTCACATGCTGGAAAATTCCGGTTAGTTTAATGGAAACGGAAAACAACTGTCAAATTATGGATATTTTAATTTCTCCATTCCTCTAAAATACCTGCTTGGATTTTGTGAAAACTATAACAAAGTATTACTAAATTGTAAGCATGAACTAATACTCATCATTAAAAAATATTTTGGAAGTGTGTTAAACTTGGATCTAGATCTAAATCAAATATTTTTCTAGTCAAATAATTAGTTTAAACTGTTTCTTAGGTCCACCTCGTACCAGCTTCTGTGTATTTTAATCATTCTGCGTCTAATGTGTATAATTCAATCTCCAATTTAGTTTGATACAACTATTCAATTAATATAGACACACTTCAGTTAAGAAAATCTAGAAATTCAAGAAAAAAAGTTTGGCTTTTTTCAACCAAGAGACGATTTTCACCAATGGTTTGGATCAGCAACATAAACGTAATTTCATTGGATTTGGAAAAGAGGAATGGATTCAATTATTGACGTTTAATATATATATTCAGCTAAGGCTTGAGCAGTTTGAGTTCTTGATGCCTGACGCAATAATTGATAATCCCAATTCGATAAGAAATGAATATTACTTTTAAATCTATATGGAAATAAAATTGAATTTGATAGTGGAAATGGAGAGCCTTCAATAGATTTGGGATATTTTTCACATGATTCTTATGTTGGAACACTTTGCTTAAAACCCAAATTTGTAATATATAATAATTATATTATTTCAAAATGTTTAAATATGGGGAAATATGATGTAAAACTTTTAGATTTATATGCATCTTATGGACATGACCAGAAATTGACTTAACTCGCTTATTCCTTGAAATTCCAAGAAAGATGGGAAAACAAATAAAAAAAATATGTAAACCAGTATAGATAAGTATTTCAAAAGAAAGTGACACAAGTATTGTTACTTTATAAATAAAGTAAGATAATTCTTTAGTTGCATTTCTGCTTTTGGAGAATACTCAACGGAATGGGTCTAATTTCGAGTTTTGAATCTAAAATAAATGTGAGGAAAATTTATGATTTCCTGAAGGAGTTTAAGGATTTGATTTTTTCCCAACAATCTAAATTGTTGTAGGAATACCCAGAATTTTTTCTTATCACCTAATTAAATCAAATCACGGAAATCACTTGATATTGTGCTCATAGTCATCGAAAGACGCTAGAGATGTAGTTGATACTTGTGCTTGTCACTACTATGTATCATATAAAAGAAAACCGGATCGTCTAATATTTCAATACACTAACATAAGAAAGAGGTTCAACAATATGGATATTAATATTAATATACTTTCGTAATGTACATGTATTTAAAAATTAAACTACATCAATAAGAATAAATACATTTTCATATTTGTAAACATTTAATTTATAAATGAATAAATTATATTACGAAAATAGGAAAGAAGAAAAGTTATTTTATTTAAGCATTTTCAACTCTACAAACCTAGGTATTAAGCCCGCAGGTGCACAAATCGAAGTAGGCTAATATTTCAAATTAGTGTGGTATTATTTCAAACAGTGTTAACTTTAAAAAAGGAAGGGAATAAAGCACACGAAGAAGATAACACCACGTGGCAAACGTACGTACGAAGTACCTACTTAACAACAGTTTATGTTAAAAATACTATAATTATAGGTTGGGAAAACATTCATGTGAGAGGTGTCCTAAGAGTTATATCCATTGAAAAAGAAAGTGAGAAAAGAGAAGTGAGAATTGCCGTTCCACTGAACATGCACAACAGTGCGGCAGCTGCTATCTGATCTTCCACTTAATTCTAGTACATAGGTTACAGGATACACGCCTAGCGCACAATCTCATCCTTAAAAAACACAATCACGTACGCACACACAAGTGCTGCTGAGTGATCCTTCACCTGATGCCAACCCAATAAAAAGGGTCATAAATCTAAGCTTTTCGATCATAAATGCCTTATACGTGATCCAAAACCACACATTTTGCTAAAAAAGATTACACACCTGTCACTCCACCACCAAAGGCAATAAATTAACTGCAGTAATGAAGCAATTAAAAACCAAAAGCAGTAAGCCACTTCCTGACATATAATCCCTATTTCCCCACTACTGATATTATAAAATGTGGACGATTTTGAGAGAATTGTCCAAGCGATAATGAAGTAAAGTAATATTATTATCATGGTAGGGTGGGTAAAGAAGAGGGGCAACCATCATTTATGCTCCCTCTAATAGAACTACCAGTAGCACAGGATAGTTTAAATGGCGTGTCGGCGCCACTAAGATTCGAGTATTTAATGTCAGTAGCACATGTTCGTGTGCCGTCACCACTCTGCTAGAGTGCGAGTGCTTGGTGGCCACCTATTCAACCAATATGAGCGACATCTCTCATACCTCCACTGACGGCGATGCGCCAGACACTGCAGTTCATTGGCGCTCGCCTTCTCCTGCCTGGTAGACGAGCGAACTCCGCTATAATCTGGTGATCAGGGGACTGCATCCATCCGTGCAGAAAATTGATCGCATCAGAGATGAATTGGCCAGACTTGGTGACGCAGTGCGTGGTGTCCAAACTATCATAAGTCGCGTTGCCAAGAAGGAGCTGAATCTGTGTTATTTGGAGTAGGAGCCGGCTGCAAATAA
>JAWNLH010001159.1:0-28565 GCA_035042485.1 Drosophila cyrtoloma | reverse complement strand
GGTTGGGTGGGTATAGAAAGAGAACCATAACATCTTAGTTCTCCAACCTTAGGGAATAATGCATATCAGTCCGAGATGTTCTGGTTAAATTTCCGTCTTTAGTTTTTCTCTGTCTACGACATTATTATTGTAACACCATTTGTCTAGACAGCACAAGACAAACCCCCAACTTCCTTGAGCAAGTCGGTCGGATAAGTAGAGTGTGCATGCCGAGACTACTTTGTTAGTGTTCGTTACAGTATATATCTGAGTGTACAAACTGAGCAGGTTTTGTGCCGCATAAAGGCAACCTGTCGCTTATCCACTTCCCTCATTTTCTGAGGGCTATAGTATCTTACCTCTTGACACAGATGCATTTTACGACAATTTGAAATGACCAATTTTCCGTAGCCTTTCCACAGTAATCTACATTGACAATGCAAGGCTAACATCAATTCAAAAGCTATTTCATATTAAAAAACTGGTGATGAAACTATTGTAATATGAGCGATATATGAGCGTTAGCAGTACAAGGGGCGTTTAGCTTCAAAGCTGTAGAAGCAGTCATTGTCCCACGTTATTGCATGCTCAAAACCGTAGAGTATGTGAAACGTGTAAGTTCATATGCGATAAGACCCTCCAAACGATGGTTTAAATAAATTTTACCTTCCACATATCCGGCTGTCTTAAAGCATAAGAAAATCACGAAAATTCGCGTTGTGCTTAACGCCTCCAATCCCTCCATAAGTGGAGTGAATGTTATCCTTCATCTAGGACCTGTTCTCCAATGACAGTTCAGATCCCGAAGTGGTAATTGTCTGGCTATGCTTCAACACAGCTTCAGAGTGAATTGTGCTCCATTTCTTATTATACGAGTCACAAACTTGCGTTAATATTAGGCCATGTTTGGTGTGCTATGCGGGCGCAGGTATCATTCTGCCATTTTTTATATGACCTGCGCCTGCTTTCCTCTTTGATATTAAGCTTGCAGGTAGCTAGAGGCATACTTATACCTTCCTTATCTGTGAGGAGTGGTATTATAGTTCCTTTCCTAGCTAACTCATCAGCTTTGCAGTTGCCTTCAATGTCCTCGGGTCCAGGAACCCATATCAGGCTAATAACATACTGTTTTGCCATCTCATCTAGAGATTTGCGACAGCTTGTTACTGATGTCGAATTTTATGATATCGAGCTAATAGATTTAATTGCCACCTGACTGTCAATATATATATTTTTAGGCAATCTAGTGCTTCTTTTATAGCCGGTACTTCAGCTTGAAAAACACTGCAATGTGTCCGAAGGCTGAAGGATGGCTGTATATTGAGTTGGTCAGAGTAGACGATTGTTGGTGGGTGTAGAGGTGTGTCTGATATTTATCTAGAGGAGTATATCACAAAGATCTCGTAGAAAATAAAATGTGGCTTGAAAGACCTACATATTTGAAAAATGTCACATATACGTTTACTGATCAATAAATTTAAATTATTAATAAAAGAAGAAAATCTATCTGAAGCCCCGTGGAATAGAGGTAGGGAGACAAAGCATATTATTGGAAAAGATGAGCTTCGTACAATGATAGAGATAAAGACCAGCAATATGCCAATGTATTAGAATTCGGAAATAAAAACAAGAGAGAACGTTGCAATCGGGCATAACCGACTGCGAAATGCTTTTAAGTAATAGTAACTGATAACATTTAGGAAATAACAGGGCGGGTGTAGCCATGAAATACTAATATTTTATGGAGTGTTTGCCTTTAACATTTCGGTAGATATATGCTTTAGGAGATTTTGGGGGCAGTGGTGGCTGAAGAAAATGGTTAGAGAAGGTTCATATTACTCTTTCTTTCAAGTTTGGTAACTGTAGCTCTACAAATACGGGAGATAAAGGTTTTCGAAATTTTGGAAGCATATCTCTTAAATTGGCGGAGATATAGGGTCTATCATTTTTGGGGGTGGGAGTAGGTGTCTTCCCAAATTCGCCGGATTTTTGGAAGGGTGTTAATAGTAATATAACAATTAAATTTGTTGACTCTACCTTTTAAATTCCTGGTTTAAGAACTTGTGGGATGGTTCGAATGAGGCTAAGCTGAGGCCACCTGGCGGGTCGAGGGTTGCGGATAGCAAATAAGCAGTCCCGGACAAACAGCGGGTACGATTTTAAGAGCATACACTCACACACACCGAACCTCCCCACAACCACAACCTACATCAAATAGCTCAGTCTCGATCGGTGTGCTCAAGCAAATGGCGACCGCGTGTTTTAATTAGCCTTACCCGGGTAATGCGGATCTCTGCCCGGGTGGACAATTAATTCTCTGCATCTCGTGGGAACTAATATGAAGAGTTAAACAAATTTTAAAATACAGCAAGATTTTCCTGCTGCGAATGTCGCAAGACAACCCTAGATAGAGAAATGTGCTCACATGTGGTAGACCAACTTTCACATCATGTTACTCCAGCAACAAATAGGAGAGTCCTACTGGCACAGCAAGGCGACGTCAACTGGCTCAAGCTTCGAAGCAGGGTAGTGGTCGGAACATCACGGCCATCGCGTCCAGCACCAAGTGGTGGTTGGGACACCGCAGTTTCATTCGCGACATTCACTTCAGGGTTGGCTTCCTGATGATAGGATTGGCTGAGAACCGTAGAGTCGCGGCTACAATCGTGGAAGGGTGTGCCCCTCGACTGTAAGGTGGCAGATGACATGTCGTCGCCCCACTGTATCGTGCTATCCTGTTCCAGAAGCATGGAACGGTCCACCCAATCCTTGTTTGTTCTGCTGAGGAATCAGAAAAAGATCGATACCGACTCGCGGAAGGTGATAACTAGGAGAAATGAGGGTGGAGGAGGAGGGCTCCTAGGGATACACAAAATATCCAGAAACGTGATAGTTTAAAGAGGGAATCAGGTCTTCTTTCGTTACGGGACAGTCTCCGTAAGTGGCCAGAAGAAGAAGGTTGGGGGGAAAACGCAGTCCGCCTCAACAGAGAAGGAAGCCACTGCACCAGCAAATCCGCCTCTAGCTGACGGACTGAGCAGTCACCCATTACAGCCCTCCGACTTGTCGGACGACCTAGCCGAAGAAGAGGACTTGGCGGTGGTAAGGCTCTGCCCCGAAGAGTTAGGGGACACGGATGACGAGGACATACCCATGTCCTGACAGAAGCTAGAGAAAGAGCTGGGAGAGGCGGCAGCAGCTAAAGTCAGATTGACAAACAGCGGATACGGGGGCAGCTCCAGCCCTTAGTCGCCGTGTCAGTTGGAGCCGCTCTTCTAGTAGATGTCAAAGTTCATCGAAGCAAGGCAAGCCCAGGTAAACATATATCGCGCTAAGGCAGCCTCGGCTATCCTAGCAAGAATGTTTACCAAAGGACACCTCCGGCTAGCCGATGCCCAGAATCCATGGGTGAACAATGGCATGAAAGGCTTGATCACGGCCAGCTCAAAGCTAATCTGGGATCAAAGAGACTCAGCAGCAGAGCATATATTATGATGAGGAAGAGTATTACCTTTACTATCCTTTCAGAATTCCTGACTAGAGATTGCGTTCCGATAGCCATATAGACCAGTCGAAACGCAATCTCGATAGTAGCAGTGTTGGATACTTCGCAGGAGATAGGGGCTGCCGACCACCAGAGATAGTGTAACTGGTGGACTACTGCCGATGAGAGAAGCTACCGATGATCATCAGATACGATGCCACTGCGCCCCACACTATATGGGGCAGCAGCGAGATCAACATGAGGGCTGAGTGCCTTACAGACGTTATATGTAAAGATAATCTTGAAATTGGCAATGTCGGATCTACACCGACATTTGTGACTAGAGTCAGAGACGAGATGCTGCACATTATCCTGATCAACCGCTCCCCCCAGCCTTATCTTAGGGACTGGCATATCTCTCGAGAATAATCAATGTCTGACCATAGAATCATCATATTTAAATTGCAATTCAATACAGATAGCAATGTACCAAACCGCAACCCCAGAAAAACACACACGGAAAGGATTAATTCGGCTTAAGAGTTTAACTCTGCCAGTGAAATATCAGGCATACCCGGAAATCCTCTTTAGCTAGAGTGGGCTGTAGATAACCTTAATAAAAGCATATTCGATAATAAAAGTACGCGGAAAAAGATGCCCAAAACGTCACCTCTTCAATAAGGCAAACAGAGACGCAGTATGGGAACAGCACTGAGAAAGTTTGACCTCCTACAATATGGAGATTAGAAGGTTTAAGCGGAATAACTATAGGAACTTCTGTGAAAAAATAAGAAGCACAAGTGGAGGCGGCAGGCTCCATAGAGCGTTATCTAAACAGACATCTGAAGCAAATTTGGCGTAAATATAACTCCTTTGCGAGTAACAACATGCAAAAACTCGAACTCCTTTTTGAAATGCATTTTCCAGGAAGTATACTCCTCCACGAGAATGCAATCGAAATTGGGGGTAGTGCCAAGTCGGCAGTCACACCGGAGAGACTAGAATTGGCGTTCCAGGTTGAACTCCGCATATCTTCTTATCGCCCACAACTCAGCTTGAAATATGCTGGTATGTGTCCCCAGTTATTCATGGTAACATATCCGAGGGACCACCACTCCAAGGCCTGTGCCCTGATAGGTGAGTGATCCATCGGTGTACCATTTTATGGTATGTGGTTTCATAGGGTGAACTTCATCTAAAGTCGTCCATTCCTTTTTACTGCTCATTTGAACTGTGAAATTAGGTTGCACAAGAAACGCTAGTTCATCTGAAAAAATGAATGAAAAGAATGAATGAAATATTCTAGCTTTTTCAATAAAAACGATGTTAAGCTGATGGGTCTGAAAGACTTAGGGTTGGTGATGTGCTGGCAACAGCAGCAACAAAGTTACAATCATATTATGAACTATATATATTTAATTTGTCGCCTGTGTGGCGTAACATAAATAGTTGTTGTTGTATATGCACACTCTCTAAAGTTAGGTTAGCTGCAGCAGCCAGCGTTTAGCTCTCTTTGTGCTGGGCTCTCTTCTCTCTCTCGAAAAAAGGGCGTTCGCTAAGCCGCCGGCTTCTACAGCTTGTTGTTCGTTGTTTGCTACTGTAGCTTATAGATCGTGAGTTACAATTATATTGAAAGTTTAGATATTCGCTTCAAACTTGTAATAGGCAAAAACAAAGTGTTGCTAAAAAGACTAAGCTCTCGCTTCTAGTCTAAATATATTAAATTAAGTTTATAACGTGAAATATACTTGTGTTATTATTGGATAACAAAGCTATCAAAAAGCTGATAGCGCAATCATTGGTGACCCCGACGTGATTTTTTTGCTCGTGTATCGTTGTGATTAAACCATAAAGTGCGTTTAATAAACAACAACACAGATCAAGACAACATTAGTGATTCAAGTGATAAACAACTATAATTTGAGCAGTCAGTCGTCAAGTGCATAAAGCAGACAATAAGGCAAGTGCAAAAGAAGTTCGTCACATAATCGCTGCTTAGTGTGCCTCTGCTTCGCTTTGAACTTTTGTGAACTTGTTTCGTGCGTCGGTACATAAGCAGTAGCTCGTAGGCGATACATAGAAGCCGTTAGTTGTCGGTGCATTAGGTTAGGTTAGGTTGTATCGGCTGTCAGCCCGGTGGGCTGACACGCATAGGCCATATTTGGCCCGTTGTGATACCGAATGGATCTAGGGATTTTCCCTTCAATCGTGCTCTTTTCAAAATATTCCAAAGGATTTAGACATTTGACCAGCCAGAAGCGTTTATGAATTTCACTATTCTGGCCGGTCTCATGTGTCGAAGCTCCGATAAGCCAGTAAGGAGTAGTTTCCCAGGATTGCCAACCTTTTCCTGGCAAGTGTTGGGCAGAGGCAGAAGAAGTGTTCCGGAGATTCCACCTCTTCCTCCTCTTTGCAGCTTCTGCAGAAATCATTATACGGCACCTTGAGTCTGTTGGCATGAATACCGACCAGCCAGTGCCTCGTTAGAGCCCGGATCACTGCAGAACAGTTTGACCGACTCAGACTACACAGCTCTTTGCTGCGCTTAGAGTTGATAGTTGGCCATGTCTGGTGTGCTATGCGGGCACAGGTGGCATTTTGCCATTTCCCACATGACCTGCGCCTGTTTTCCTCTTTGATGTTGAGCATACAGGTAGCTAGAGGCATACTAATACATTCCTTGTCTGAGAGGAGTGGTAGTATAGTACCTTTCCTAGCTAACTCATCAGCTTTACAGTTACCTTCAATGTCCTGATATCCAGGAACCCATATCAGGCTAATAACATGCTGTTTTGCCATCTCGTGTAGAGATTTGCGACAGCTTGTTACTGATATCGAATTCGATGATATCGAGCTAATGGATTTAATTGCTGCCTGGCTGTCAATATGAATATTTATATTGGCAGGGCTAACTTTGAACCTCTAGGCAGTCCAGTGCTTCTTTTATGGCCAACACTTCATCTTGAAAGACACTGCAGTGTGTTGGAAGGCTGAAGGATAGCTGTATGTTGAGCTGCTCGGAATAGACCCTCCGCCTACGCGGTTTTCTAGCTTCGAGCCATCTGTAAAAGGTAATGGCTACCGGCGGACTGGGGGTGCCATGAACCCATTCCTCCCTTTGTGGGAGGCATGTATTGAAGGGGGTTTCCAGTTGCGTTACTGGCACGCAGTAATCTGTTTTGGAAGGAATAGTGGGATTTCCTTCTGGGATAGAGGCATGGCCTGTACTCTGAGTGGCCCAGGCGAGGGATTCTCTGAGCCTTATGGCCACGAGTGTTGCATTTTCCATTCCCTGTCTTCCCAGACATGGAATGTCCAGGATAGCGTCAAGTGCCTCACTAGGTGTGGTATAAAGCGCCCCTGATATGCATAGTTCAGCCATGCGCTGAACTTTGTTTAGTTTATTAAGGGTGGTTTTCATTTTAAGACAGGGCCACCATACTGCAACTCCATACAGAAGTATAGGTCTGACTCTGGATGTGTATAACCATCGAACAATATTTGTGGACATACCCCATTTCAGCTCAATGGATTTCCTACACGTATATACATAGGGCAACTGTTGCCTTTTTAACACGTGTTTTGGGTATTGAGGTGCCAGTCTAGTTTTCTATACAGTGTCAGTCATAAGAAGTTGGCACTGTTGTTGAAGAGCAGATTCACATTGTTTAGTGGTGGGGGGACAAGGGAAGGGACTTTGTAATTTCTTGTAAAAAGAACAAGTTCCGTTTTACTAGGGTTTACGCCTAAACCACTCTCCTGTGCCCAGCATGACAGTATCTTTAGTTTACTAGTCATGAGGTCACAGAGAGTTTGTGGGTATTTACCCCTCAAAATTACCTCAACGTCATCTGCGTATGCAACCGTACGGCAGCCACCCCCTCCATGTTCCACAGCAGTTTATTAATTGCTATGTTCCATAGTAGAGGTGACAGGACGCCTCCTTGTGGCGTACCTCTGCTGACGAATGTGGAGAGAGTTGACGACCCAAGTGTGGATATCACAGTCCTGCAAGTAAGCAATTGATTGATCAATCCCACTAGACTGGTGTCAATCCCCAGGTTCAGCAGAGCTCCAGTTATGGTTGCCGGAGTGACGTTGTTAAAGGCGCCTTCAATGTCAAGGAACGCTATTGGGGTATACTCCTTATGGAGTAGAGATTTCTCTATCATGGAGACCACAGAGTGAAGGGCAGTATCTGTGGATCTGCCCTTCCTATAGGCATGTTGGGACTCCGACATAAGCTTGGAGTCAATGGATGCTGTGAGATGGAGACTTATGAGTCATTCCAAAGTCTTTAGCATGAAGGATGACAGACTGATTGGTCTGAAATCTTTGGTGCTGGTGTGCGATGGCTTCCCGGCTTCTTCAGTCTTCAGAATCTTCCCAAAGATTTCATGTAGCCAGTTTATGGCTGTATTGCCCGCCTTCTGTAATTGGACTGGGCTTATTTGATCTGGGCCTGGAGATTTAAACGACTCTTCACTGGAGACCGACCATGAGTTGTCATCCTTTTTCAGATAACCTAGTATGTGGGTGATTTTTGATAAAACTTTTCTGAGCCTTGCAGCTTCATTAGTTGAATCAATGTCTGTGCAGAAATCTCTCCAAGATTTCCTTTTTCCGGTCGGGGGCTTTTCTGTATTCAGCCAGACTCGATTTTATTCGTTATTTTGCGCTTTCGCCGCATTGAAGAGAGACCTGCAACTTGGTCGGAGGACATTTAGTTGAGGTGTCCACCATGGTGGTTTCTTCTTTCGCATTGGCTTACTGATAGGGCAGGCTGCCTTGAAAGCCCTATTGCATGCTATAGTGAAGGTCTCTGTGAGATTACAGAGATGAGCAAAGTTGTCTGGACCTTTTGGTGGGTGTTCCGAAAGGGTCCGGTCAAGTTTAGCTTTGAAGGTTTCCCAGTTTGCCTTCTTCTGATTTGCGAAGTGAACTGGTCTGGCGAGAAGCTCGAATTCTATGTACCTGTGATCAGAGAAGGAGTGGTGATCATAGTACTAAGGATGAAGGATAGGAGTGACTCACTCCTCGGATTTGTATCCGTGCTCCCCACTGAGTGTGGTGGGCATTGGCGTCGCAGCCTATGACTAGGCCGATGTTGTGCTTCTCGCACTCCTGGACGAGGCATCTTGTTGTCTCGTCAGGTGGTGGGCCAGTGCTATCATGGGCCATGTAGACAGACAGTAGCCGTATCGGAGCTGACTGGAGCTCCAGACTTACCGCTGTGTTGTCGCCATTGCTAAAATGATGGGGCAGAAAAATACTCAGATGTTTTTTCGCGAGTATACAGGTACGTTTTTACCTTCATTTTCAGCTACTAGGAGCTTATAATTTTTGCTTCCTAGTCCGCAAACCTTGCCTCCGATCACCCAAGGTTCTTGGACTAGTATTATATCGCCTCCGCCTGCAGCCAGGCGAAGCATCAGGGCAGCAGATGCTGGTTTACAGTGGTGAAGGTTTATCTGTCGTAGTCTCCGGAGACTCAACCCTCACCACCGTATTGTTCCTGTCTTCTTCGTCAGCCTCAAGGCCCCGTGTCAGAGTTGGCGCGTCCGACGTGTAGCCAGGCTCCAACTCATAATCGGTTACTCCGATCTCCGCAGGAGGACCCTGTTCAGTCGTCTTGTTACAGACGACGGGGTCTCCTCCGGCCGTTGCATCCGATTTGTATACCTTTACGGTAACGGAGCCGAAGCCAAAATTGAGCTCGCCTTTGGCGGCTTCAAGGGGGGCCAGTGATTCTTTGTTGAGAATCAACACTGCATGATTTTTGGCCCATCCGTGGCATCAATCCTCACCACCCTCCAATCGTGGTGGGAAAAGACGGATTGCATAATTGCAATAAGTTTAGCACCTGGTCCGGTTCCTTTAAGGAGGCCGGGATCCAGATGCGTGCACGAGGTCTACTCCGGACTTCGCTCCAGTCGACAGCGAACAGCTTCGCCCCAGGGTAGACCTCGCCAATACCCGCTACGGCAGCCTTGTAGAGCTCCGCCGAGCGAGTATTTTGGCAGGCGATGACCTCAGTATTGCCCTGGTACCACCCAGCATCTCTACATACTGGTGGTGGCCCAGGCGCCTTACTTTGCATCTCGAGGCATTGGACAGCGAGGGCTCCCTCCACCCACTTCCATTGATTCCTCAGGATTCTGCCGTCCTTATTTCCTTGTCAAGGATCCCTATAAGGATTCTTTCCTTAGCAATTTCAGCAAAGGACCTACCCGGCTGCACCTTGGCCCGCTTTGCAACGGGTCCATGCGCTTCCTGGGAGGGTTGCCGTTTCGCCTGGCTCTGCACTTTGTTGAGTGGTGCCTGGCTGTAATTCGGCAGCACCCTTCTGGCCCACTCCACCTTATTCTGTCATTCGGCTGGTGGGTTGGCCACTGTGTTCACGTTTTCCCGCTTCAAAATGCTCGCGGCATTTCTCTTCTCGGCACACGTGAACCTTTTAGCCGCAGCGCTGGTAGTTGGCAATTCGCCCTTCGCACCTGCTCCGGCTGGCAGGTTGGCTGCACAAGTGCTTTGCCTTCCTACGGAGTCGGATGGGTCAGGGTTCCTACCTACTGCAGGTAAGGCTGTTTTAATATCGGAGGTCGCCAGGTATCCGATATGCTCCGCAGAAGACAGGGCTATTTGAGGGCCCCCAGCCAGGCTGACTATCGGCACGGGTCGCATTACACCTTAGTCCGGCCCGTTAACTCGAAACAATGACTCGGTCCATTCCCAGGGACAAGACTATGGGGACAGATCATGTCCGAGGTTCAGGACACGAGTCCTAGCTAGCATCGGTACCTTGCGGACCACTGTAATGCTATTACCAGTCGGCACCCTCGCGGAGGGTTCAGTTGAGGAATTTTTGCCAACCCGGTGCATTAGATCTGTCGGTTTACTTTGTGCATTTGGCAGCAATTTTTGTGTGTGCGTTAAGCGTAAAAATGAACACAACAACAGTCGCGTCCGATTATAGTGTACCTGCACCTATTTCGTTTTATAAGCGCAAGGTGGAATAAATTTATGCCGTGCTACAGAGTCAAGGCGTGTTGTGGCCGGTGTCGGAGATAAGTTCGGTTGATCCGGTTCAAATTAATTTAAACTTAGAACTTTTAAACAAAACGGAAGCCTCATTCAACCTTGCTCATGACAGTCTGGAACGTCTTGACTACGGTGAAATAGGCAGTGATTTAAGCAGAAACTTTCTGAGGCTGTTTGTAGAAGTGGCATGTCTTTTAAAAAGACAGCTTGAAACGTTCGAATCTCATCCCTTATCGTCATGTTGAGTCGGCAGCTGAGCGGTCAACTCCTATTTATATTGATCGTTCTCATCGACCGCACTTTCCGGAGCTCAATCTGCCTACGTTTTTTGTTGGTTACACGGAATATGCAGACTTCATATCCATGTTTAACTCAATTATTGACAAAAACACTAAGCTTAGTGACATTGAAAAGCTTCAGCACTTGCGGTCGTGTTTATTGGGCTTAGCTTTAGACTCAGTACATTCGCTAGAAATATCAAGTACAAATCATCGTGCGGCTTTGCACATTCTAAGCAAGCGCTTTAGCTATGAGTCTTCCAATCGCATATCAAGGAGATTATTGGGCTGAAGAAGGTGGATTCGACTTCAACAGGGAAACTTCGAGAGTTTTCACACAAGGTCAACTCTGATTTGCACGCGTTTGGGCCATGGGGTAGCTCCCAGGAAATATCTGCCTGCATTGTCATACACATGCTGCTTCAAAAACTAGACATCACTACTCAGACTTGTTGGGATGGACCAAATACCCTCAGCTCAAGAATTCTACGCATTATTGGAGAAACGATGTCAGAAGTTAGAGAAACTGGAGCATACAATGGGATATCATTCCCTCAATTCTTAAGTGGGAAAAAATAATCAAAATCCTAACCCCAGTAGACGAGTCTTTGTGGCATCCCAATCTAACAGTTCTCCATGCCCATTTTATAACTGTGTCGGCCATACTATTTATGCGTGTACCAGATTTGGAAATTTGTCTCCTTCGCTGCGACACAGGGAAGATAAGAATTTGGCTCTTTGCTTTAATTGTGTAAAGTTCTGACACCATTCTCGTGCATGCAACAGTGGGCATTGTCATGTCTGTGGAAATAGGCATCATACACTGCTGCACTTTGATGACAGCCTCTCCCAACAGCCCGCCAATACATCATCTGTCTCTGCTCTCGTAGCTTCTCTGTCTTTCATTTTACCATCGGACTCTGCTTCTCTTGCTGCACACGATGGATCATCAGAAGTCATGCTACTGGACACGGCTATCATTCTAGTGAAAAGTCGTTCGCACCTATTTCTTCCATGCAGAGCCTTGCTGGATTCTGGATCTCAACTGCATCTGGTCATCTCTCATTTGGAGCAACAGTTACAGTTGAAGAAAACTCGAATAGTGTCCGGTCTTGGTGACACTACTGTTCGTACTGAAGGGCATACAGTGGTAATTTGCTTCAAGTTTCAAATATCGGATATCAACGTTTGAGCCGAACTTCATTATTGGTCTTAAATTCCGCCTTGAATGATGTCTCCATTGTTGATGATCGACTGGATGAGATTGTTCGACGATTTTGGGAGGTTGACAGCTGCAGCAAGGCCATTGCATCAGGCACTAAGGAGGATTTGGAGTCGATCAGCATTTCGTGAAGGCTTTTACTATTCTATCTTCAGGCAAGTACTTTGTTAACTTGCCATTTAAACATTATTCCATCGAGTTGGGCGATTCCAACACACAAGTATGTAGTCGATTTATTAATCTTCAGCGGAAGCTCGAACGTCGTTCAAGCCTTAAGCAGCAATACTCCGCACTTATGCAAGAGTATTTGAACCTTAAGCAAATGTCGCTTGTCGATCCTCTGGATATTGACCATTGTAAATATTTTCTTCAACATCACTGTGTCTTGAAGGCGGACAGCACGGGTTGTGTTTGGTGGATCGGCTGCGGCTTCGTCTGACGTACTCATTGCCGGAGCTGTCATTCGGCAAAGCTGTTCAATACCTTGCTTACATTTCGGACTTATGCTGTTGCTCTCACTGGGGATATATGCAAAATGTATCGTCGCGTATGAGTGACTGCTCCTGAAAACTATAATCATGTATTTTGTGGAGAGACTCACCCAAGGAAAAGGTACGTGTCTACAAGCTGGACACCGTGACGAATGGCACCAAACCAGCCTCATTTTTGGCAGTAGGCTCTATGCAAGAATTGGCTGCTGATGAAGCCGCTGCATTTCCTCTTGGGTCAGTTACCGTTCAAGAGGACTTCTATGTTGATGACCTAACCTTCGGTGCTAGCTTAGTCTCTGAGACTATGGACAAAATGAGGCAGATGACAGCAATTTTATCTCGTAGCAATTTCGCCTTCGCAAGTGGTGCTCTAGTCATTCTGAAGTGTTCGAACGTGTTGATGAGGCTGACAAGGAGAAGCTAGCTAGATAGCTAAAACTCTTGGTCTTGCTTGGGATCCATCTTCGGATAATCTCTTGTTCTTATTGTCACCTGTTCACCCAAAATTCAAAACTCTGTCGACCCATCTTGTCCATGATTGCACATATGTATCTATGATCCTCTTAGTCTTATTGGACCTGCAATTGCAATTGCCCTCGATTGAACTTCGGAAGACTGTGCTGCTCGTCAAGTCGCCTTATGAAGATATAACTGTTAATTACAAATTCGCCAACTCATTTGCTCCTATAGAAGGGATATTCAGCGTACACCTTCAAGTTTATTCATCGCCTTCGACATCAGGGTCTCAACGGGTCACACATTCAGCAAGGAACTATTATTATTCTTCGTCTCGTCCAAAATGCCCATATATGGAAAGATATAAAGACTTTGTTAGCAAGAGGAGCACTCAAGAAGTCTAGCCCCATTACGTCACTGTTGCCATTTATTGATGATTTTGGAGTTTTGCACGTTGGTAGCCGACTGGCCAACTCAAGCCTGCCTTATGAGGCCCGACATCAAATCATCCTGCCTGAACACCACCCAATAACTCTGGCTATCATCAAAGAAGAAGAAGAAAGCGTAACCTGCTCCCAGGCCCTCGCGCACTTCTTGCCAATATTGGCCACTTGGCGGCTTGAATACTGTGTCTCGGGTTGTCAACAAGTGCGTCAGATGTTTTCGAGTTAAGCCAAAGCTAATCTAACACATCATGGGCAATTTGCCAACAGTGCGAATTGAAGCATCTCGTTCGTTTGAAGTGACTGGAGTTGATTATTGCGGGCTCTTTTTCTACAAATCTGTTTTTCATACCAGACCAAGGCTGTTCACTCGGAGCTGGTACAAGACTTAACAACAGCATAATTTCTTGGCGCTCTGGGGAGATGGCAAGCCTCGTCAGATTTGGTCTGACAACGCCACAAACTTCATGGGAGCCAAAAACAATCTGAAGGAATTGAAAGATCTGGTGTTGAGCGATGCTCATGCTACTGTTGTTCATCAATTCTGTCTGGCTTGCAAAATTGATTGGCGTTTCATTCACCCTCGCTCTCCACACTTTAGCGGATTGTGGGAAGCAGCAGTGAAAACCGCCAAGCATAATTTGTATTGCTGTGTTGGCCAGTCGCTGCTCAGATTTGAGGAGTTGTGAACTCTTGTTTGTCAAATAGCGGCCATTATCAATTCTCGCGCTTTAGTCTCAATTTCAGAGAATCCTAGGGACTTAGATGTTTTGACTCCGGCCCATTTTTCGATTGGCGGAGCTCCATCAACAATTTTATAGCCAGATCTAACAAATTTGAATTATAATCGCTTGGATGGCTGGCAGCGAGTGACACACCTACAGCAAATCTTTTGGTCACGGTGGCTGGAGGAGTATCTCACACTCCTCCAACAGCGTACCAAATGGAGATCTCCAGCTAGTGCTTTTCAAGTGGATAGCGTAGTCCTCGTTAAGGACGAGAATCTGCCTCCAATGAGCTGGCCACTCGCCAGAGTCCATGCTTTAATTCCAGCAGGGATGGCATTGCTCGAGTTGATGACTTGAAGACGCCGAAAGGAGCTATCAGACGAGCCGTCAACAAGATGTGTCTCATGCCTATTGACGATTCTGTTGAAAGCGAGCATTTCAACGGGTGGAGTATGTTGGCAACAGCAGCAACAAATTTACAATAATATAAATGAACTATATATATTTAATTTGTCGCCTGTGCGGCTTAACATAAAAAGTTGTTGTTGTATATGCACACTCTCTAAAGTGTAGTTAAGCTGCAGCAGCCAGCGTTTAGCTCTCCTTGTGCAGCTCTCTCTCCCTCTCTCCAAAAGGGCGCTCACTAAGCCGCCGGCTTCTACAGCTTGTTATTCGTTTTTTGCTACTCTAGTTTATCGATCATTAGTTACAATTGTGTTAAAAGTTTAGCTATTAGCATCAAACTTGTAATAGAAAATAAGTGTTGTTAAAAAGACTAAGCTCTGGCTTCTGGTCTAAATATATTAAATAAAGGTCATAACGTGAAATATACTTGTGTTATGATTGGATAACAAAGTTATCAATAAGCCGGTAGTCGATAATCATACTTCCCATACAGATTCTGCAGAGGCAACCGATATAAATGCAATACGATCAGTTGATAAGTTAAAATTTTTGAATTGTGATGAGATAGTTCATATATGTATATCAAGATTGTATAAAAAACATGCGCTTATTTGACTATTTTTGTTGTAGTATTGATACATACAAACCGACATGTGCTAAGTGCAATCCCGTATCGGAAAACTTGCAACAGGATGTCCACCGAGCATAATCAGTGGATATCCACCAACAGCCTCGGATCCAATATTAAGATGTGAAAATTTGTGCCCCACAAATTTCTAAAAATAACCCGGACTTATCGAAAAATCTAAGATTCAAACCGTTTCATGTTAAATTGAAAGAATATTACCAGCGTAGAGCGGAAATATTCTGTTTGAAAGTAAAAACTCGTTATTCAGTTCGAATGAACGCATTCGTTAAATATTATTACAGTTGTCTCTACAGTCCGCAACTGTAATGATTCCAGTCCATATATAAATCTTATGTTATTTTGTCAAATCTATTTAGCATTGCTGGATAGTGGTGCTAATAAAAGCGTGATCGGAGGACAATTAGCCGCAGTTGCAACAGACATAAAGTTAAAAACAATAAAAAGGCAATTTTCGCACTCCAGATGCCAAAGTCAAAAAGTATTGGGTACTCTTCTTATTCCGTTGGAGTATGACTTAATACAGACATCATCTGTGGAATGGATTTTTGGAGGTCTTAATATTTCTAACACGATGGTAGTAAGCGAAATAGACTGCAGTGATCAAACGTCTAATAATATGTGTCTTAGTGTTACCGAGAAGCGTTTCGTGTCCTGAAGCCAGGTAAAGTGAGAATTAGTTTAGATTCAAGGAAGTTAAATTCAGTTACAGTAAATGATGCATATCGCTCACCTTTGAGCGAAATACTGTTAAGTCGCCTTTCACCTGTTCGGTGTATTTCGAAAATTCACATAAGTGGTGTTATTGTTGATTTCGTCCAACTTTGAGGAGCACTTGCCTCACCTGGCAGAAGTAGCAACGCAACTTAGAAAGGCTGGTCTCACGATAACTGATAATAAGAGTCAATTTTTTCTGAAGAGAGCCGAATATTTAGGATATATTGTGGATGAAGGCACATTGCGAATAAATCCAAACAAAATTCAGACTGTCTCCGAATTTTCAATACCTAAAACAAAACGTCAGCTTTTTTGTTGAATGAGGATGCGCAAAAGGCATTGGATTAATTAAAGAGACAACAATCACATGCACCCTTTCTCGTACATGCAAAATACCGCCAAACCCATACAATGCGATGGCCCTATAAATGGCTCTATAAATGTAGGCGCAGTACTAGCACAATGTGATGAGTCTGGAGTCGAGCGACCCATTGCGTATATGTCAAAGAAGCATAATAAAGAACAACGCAATTATTCTGTGACGGAGCTAGAGTGTTATGCAGTTATTTTAGCTATAAAGCGATTTCGTATGTACAGTGTCTCACAGCTTATTTCAGACAGTGTCTAGCAAAATTTTGAATTGCCTGCCATAAACTAATTATACATTATTTTTCAAAAATTCCAAAGTCCGATGGCAGGTACATATATTAACCAAATGAATGAATTTATGACCCCCATATACTGGGGTTTCCCCACCTGCTAGGTCGGGTTATGTAAAAAGTACCTTAATTTATGGTCACAGCTTTTTTCGGACACCTGGGTGCCATAAAACACGGATTTTTTAGTCAGGTTGATTATTTTCGGGAAAAATAGACCAATCCTTCGTAATCAGTATAGTTATATCCTGCATCTCGGGTGCAACCATCCAAAAAGGACTATTGGCAAACGGACTACCATTGAACAACGAAATCTCATCCTGGAACACTTCAAGATCGGATATTCACATCGTCAAATAGCTGAAATGGTCAATTTAAACAGGTCAACTGTATACAGCATCATTCGTCGCCTCGTCGACGAAAATCGGACAGAGGACAAGGGCAGAATGGCACCAGACAAGATTTTCACCGAACGGGAAAAGCGGAGGATCATCAGGAAAATAAGGGAAAATCCTAAGCTATCGGCTCCAAAACTGACTCAACAGGTGGAGGATGAAATGGGAAAAAGTGCAGTGTAGAAACTGTGCGCCGGGTTCTGCGCAACCATGACTTTAATGCCCGAGTACCATGGAAGAAGCCCTTTATAAGCACAAAAAATAAAGGGATTAGGATGACGTTCGCCAAAACCCACTTGGACAAGGATGTGGAGTTCTGGAACACAGTCATATTTATAGATGAGTCCAAATTCAACATTTTTGGCTCGGACGGACGGAATTATGTGTGGCGACAGTCCAACACTGAGCTGAATCCCAAAAACCTAAAGTCAACAGTCAAGCACGGCGGAGGAAGTGTCATGGTATGTGCATCTATCTCGGCAGCCGGCGGCGGAAATTTGGTGTGTATTGAAACAACAATGGACAGGAATGTGTACCTCAATATCTTAAAGGAAAATTTACTCCAAAGTGCCGAGAAGCTAGGAATCCGACGTACTTTCCGGTTCTACCAGGACAACGAGCAGGACAACAACCAAGCATAAGTCCGGATTAGTACAGTCCTGGCTTATCTGGAACTGCGCCCACATGATAATTCCACCCACCCAGTCTCCACATGTAAATGTTATTTAAAATTTGTGGGCTCTGCTGGAAAATAACATCCGGAATCACAGATCCGATCTCAAAAATGCTCTGCTGGATGAGTGGAGCAAAATCAGTCCAGAAACTACCCGGAAGCTTGTATCTTCCATGAATAATAGGTTAAGGGAAGTTATTAAGGTTAAAGGATATCATACTAAGTATTAACATCCTTATTTAGGTTTTTATACGCCTAATATGTTAATTTCTAAGACTGTCTCAAATAAGCTTTGACATGTATTTTGGATATGTTTTCAGTTTTTGACTAATTTTAATTAATTAATTAATATTTTAATAAAAACTAAAGTTTATTTTTCAAACGTGATATAGCATGAAACCAATTGGAATTTAGACATTTTGCATTTTTTTCTTTGTTTAAACTTTATAGCACTTTAAAATATTTGCTAGACACGGTCTGAAATACGCTGTGAGACACTGTACATAGAAAGTCACGAATTTAAAGTTGTAACCGATGATGCAAATTTACGTTGGTTAATGAATCAACAAGACTTGAATTGCAGACTCCCAAGATGAGATATAATGCTATAAGGTTTTAATTTTAGTATTGAACATCGCAAAGGCAGTGAAAATATTGTAGCCGATGCATTCTAGATCATATGAAGATGAAATAGCAGCCATAGACCTTGAAGTTATTCCGAAAATCAACTTAAGCTCAAACGCATTCAAAAGGAGCATTGTGTTAAAGCCAATTTACCTGATTTCCGAATTGTGGATGAATATATTTACCACCGCACTTGTTGTTTCCAAATACGCACAAGATCAACCTACAGCTTCTCATTATGGTATAGCCAAGTGCTTAAGCTAATACGTAGCAAGTTTTTTTTTGTCACGAATGGTTGTTGACAATCGAAATGATATATTTTGTAAAACTTCGAAATAGCCATCTCAAGCACTGAAAGCGAGAGGCCATTCCAAAGGCTGTATGTATATTTTATTGGAAATATTGGAATTATTATTATACTAGACCACTTTTCTAAATTTACATTCTTAAAACCTGTGGAAATTTAACTCGAAGATTATAGTTTCGTATTTGAAAGGAAACTTTCCGATTGTTTTGGTGTTCTTGTAATAATTTTAAGCGATAATGGAACTCAATTTAAAAGGCATGAATTCACTGCATTTCTCTCAAAGCATGATGTAAATCATATTTATTCACCTGAATCAAATGCCGCAGAACGAGTTAATCGGTCAATTAACGCTGTTCTAAGGTCGTATGTACGACACAATCAGAGAGATTGGGATTGGTATCTAAGCGGTATAAACGCTTCATTAAGAAATCACATTCATTAGTATATTGCACAGTCACCCTATTTCGTTGTGTTTAGACAACATATGCCCACTCATGGGATAGATTACTCGTTGCTTAAAGATTTGAATCTAGTAAGAAAGATTCTATCAAATTAAATCGAGCTGAGGAGTATGCTAAATTATGTTCGGATATTCATAGCCATATAAATAAAGATTATGATACAAATCAGAGAACATATAGTTTAAGTGCGAGGCCACATACATTTGAAGTTGGACAAATAGTTGTCAAACGGAACTTTATATTAAGTAATGCATCCGCTAATTTTAATGCAAAGCTAGCTCCTATTGGAACAAAAGTTATTGTAATGAAAAGGTTAGAAAATTCGTTATATATTTTAGAAGACCTGAATGGCAGAGAGTTAGGCTCAATTCATGTAAAAGACATATGGTAATTCATGTGAACATCTTTCTTCAGCTTTTAGCTTCGTCTCACAGACTTAGATTAAACCTGTGCTGTATTGGTGTACATACACGCCGCGAAATTCGATTAAAAGCACTCGTTTTTATGGTTTTAAAAACTCTATCAAGCCTCACGGGACTTTGTTTACGCATTTTATAACGGTGCTTCTTCTTCTTTCGCTATTATGAAGCGGTGGAATGAAAGTTACGTTAGTTTTTTCCAAGATTTTTGCATATTTGTGTTTTTTGAGCTAGTTTGGGTTCGAAATTCGATTAAAAGCAGTCACTTTCCAACCTTCGGAAAAGCAAATAGGGCGTTATATGTAATTTCTTTGAATAGAACAATAAAGTATACATATTTATTTAATATGTTATAGGTAAAAATAAATGAGCTGCATACAAAAATTCGGAATGTGAAAGGAAAAAACAGTCCAACCTGAGGAGATAGCTAAGAACCTAGCTTAAAGAATTCTGGAATGAACAACAGACAAATATAAATTAAATTATGTGAATCGACATCAACATTTCATTACATATTAAAATTTAAAAAAAACTACAACAAATAATATTAAAAAACCAACATCAAAAAATTATTACACAAGCACATATCTGCAATCTTACGGGCTGGGCTGGATAAAAATGCTACGGCATTTAAAATTCAAATTGATTTAAGGGTGCAAATATCGAAACATAGTGTTCAGCAAATTTTATTAAATAATGATCGATTGGTTTGGAAGAAAATGTGGTCAAAGTCAGTATTAGCGAATTAACAGATTAAATGTTACAAGAGAACACATTTCCTGGACCCAGGAGTAGCAAAATATGATATTTTCTGCTGCATTCAGTCATCGCAAAATGCCGTATGAGCTCAGAGAGTTATATAAACCTGTTGGACGAAGTTTTGGTGAACTTTATGGAGCCAGAATGAAATGCCTTATTCCAGCAGGACAATGCTCCAATACATATGCCGCGCGCCTGTGTTGGGTGGCTTCGGGATAAGGATTTTAAGCATTTAGAGTGGGCAGCAAAATAACCCAACCTGAATCCAACCTGAATCGAAAGTTTGAGACTGTTGAGCAGCTACGAAGGTTGCCGTTAAGGAATGGTCCGATATCCGACTATCTGAGTTCTAATTAGTTGTTGAATCTATGTGAACTCGAATTTTTTTAGTTATAATCAAATCTGAAGGCTGAACACATTATTAATTTCTTATTTTCTTATAAATAGCTTATTGTTAGTCTTAATTACATATCCACATTATGTTAAGTGCAGTTTGAGGTGCAGCAGCCAGCGTTAGCAGCTCTCTTTGTGCAGCGCTCTCTCTCTCTCAATAAAGGGCGTTCTCTGATCGGCCGGCTGCTGCAACTAATCTGTTGTTTCGCGTAGCTCTAGATTATCGATCGTTTTTAGTTATTCTCGTTGTGAGAAGGTTTAGCAATTGGCTTCAAACCTTTAATAGTTAATAGAAAAGACCAAGCGTTTGGCTTCTATTCTTAGTATATTTGAATAAACTTTATAGCGCGAAAATAACTTAGTGTTGTTAATTGGAAAATAAAGCTATCAAAAAGCAGATAGCGCAAACATTAATGTTACAAAGTTAATTCCTTTTTAATTTGACGCTAAGCATTTAAATCAGCTAACTTTTCTGGAAATTTTTTGGTTTTTTCAATTTTATAATGAAAAAATCAAGTGACGTTAATCGAATTTCGCGAAGTGCATATATGTTGCTGTATTTTAGCATATAGGTGTATATGCATAAAACAAACGAAACTAGTCATATGTTTGCAAATATGTTATGTGCGCCACTCACAGTGACTGAATATCAGCCCAAAATCCGGCCATGATGCAGTACTTGCGAATCCATCAGGACATGTGCCATTATTATATGAGAAATATTCTGGGAACAATATTGCTGTCCATACGTCAGGATTCGACACTACCAAATCACAAGGATAATCTCAAGGAGTGAGCAGGACATTGAAATCCGAAAACTAGATAAGAGGCTGGAGTTGTGGCAACACGAGGTATCCCATCAGAGGTAAGCGAGGCTTGGCCTGTGATTAGGCAGAGAGTGTAACAAGGGAATCCTGACTCATAGGAGTACTAGCGGCAATCCATGAAGAATTAAGAATTATAAATACATATAATATACAATTGTGTACTTTAGTTATCGCAAACGCAACCGAATACAAATGTCTCCACAATTGGTACTTGGAACAAGTTGAGATAATTGAATGCTATATACATAAGATTCTTAGTCGGTATTGTTTTCTCAGGACTAGTTATTCTATTTACAAGTTGACCTAAGTCAATAGTTATCTATGCGTTTTCAAATACCATGCCTTAATATTATTTTATTTACGACGCTGTGGGTGATAAAATCTGCTTACTGCAGGCCGCCCGACAGATAACGCGAAAACCCATATCTATGCCTATTTATTTATGGTGTATGTGCGATTACGAGTTTCTGCTCTTGGCGAATGCAGATTCAACTATCATTTAATCTAAGGTTGAAAGGTTGATTTCCAACGGAGGTTTCACATCTGGGTGTCGTTGATGTTTGAGCTTGATAAGGTGATACATCCGTTATGCGCCATTTTTAAAAACAATAAATTGCGTATGATTTCAACAATGATGTTTCCATATCACTCAAAGCGTTACGGTTATGGTTGTTAGTTAATTGCGTGGCTTATGCTTTCATCATTTTGTATGCTATGACCATGCTCTATGGGATGACAGGAAGCATTTTATCTTGTTTTAAATGATCTGGTTTTTTTTTCAAATTGGCCTCTTAGTTGCTGCGATGATCGTAGAAGAGGGCTTAAGGTATTTTGGCAGTCAGTCAGTATATTAATGATCTAGCTTTGCATGGATTGAAGATTGGAAGCTATTGCTGTGAGCTGTGACGGTATCGTAATGTACTATTGAAAAGTGTGGAAATAAGACTCGTCATTACATTCTTAATTCTCCCAAGAAGCTTCATCGCTTTGAGTAAGAAATTACATCTTCTTTCAACACCGAGGTTTACGTAATTTGGTCAGTAATATATTTTCCATAAATATTTCTTCTTCTATATGTCGGAAGTGTTGATACAATCCTTTGCATGCAGATGTCAATAACTTTGTAGAACTTCTCGAAAATTTGTCTATGTCAGTACAGTAGTGCATTAAGTCCAAGTAGGCCACTATCATTCAGTAAGCTACTGCTAAATGGGGTGCTCCAATTTTCTCAAAGAACATATGCCATGTTTGATCCGAACTGAGTTATGTTTATTGATTGTGCCAATTTTACCGACAATAAAATCAACATAACCAACATCGTTGTAGCCAATGAGCAGATATTAATCTGCCTTCTTTTCTTGGTATGTAAGCTTTCAGCTGATTCCTTACTTTAAATAGGATCAGCAACTGGATGATTGTGGGTGGGTTCCCCTTCGTTAAATTGTAGAGCTAGGTGTTGAACTGCTTGCTTGCAGATTCTTTTGGAGGTTTTCACGTCGACAACCCTCACGAAATTGTCTTTTTCGTGCTAGACTCGAACGATTGAACCCATGGGTCATTGTAGGACTGGTGTGTTGTCTTCTTTCAGTACTAGTACTCCAATTAGGAAATGTCCTGGTTATATCATTCGGATTATCTCATAGAGCCGTTAAAGGGCGATGTCACATTTTTTTAATATCAGACGTTTTGCTGACTTTACTGCAGCTTCCCATAGTCAGCAGAAATGTGGCTTTCGAGGAAGTATGAACTTAAATCGGACTCCTCTATTATTGCATTCCTGAATTATTGTATCGCTTCCTCTAGCTCTTCGGGTTTTTTCTTTTTTTGCTTCCAGCATATTTGTTGCGTTGTCACAGTGCACGTGGCATTTTCCAAGGTGACAAATGAAGCGATGCAGTGTTGCTAGATATGCCTCTGTGGTGAGATCGGTAACTAGTTCCAGGTGAACTTGCTTCGTTCCACGAATTTTGGAATGGATTTTAAATTGTCCACAATAATCAATGCCAGAGGTAAAAAAAATGGTCTGGCTTATGTCGCAGAAAGGGGTGGAACATTTTCTATAATCTGTCCTATTAATTCCGGGCTTGCTTTCGTGCAGTTTTTAATAATATTTCTCGCCATGCTCTTTCCTTTTGGAATCCAGAATTGCTGTCTTGATATGGTCATCAACGCTTGGGGAGAGGAATGCATATTTTCCTTATGAACTTGTCCAAGAATCATTTCGGAAAAGCATTGGAAATTTGCTTTGCTGCTTCCAGTCAAGATCCTTAGTACTCCCATGATTCCATCCTGATCCAAGAAGGGCGATAATGACTTAATTGTACTGTCTTTGTCGCTCATTTTGTCATTTAATTTGCTTGATGTTGTCCACGAAATCATTCCGTTGTATGCTAGGGATAACGATTTTGTTGCTTCTTGAAGTTCATTGAACTGCTTCGATTTGGCTTATGTATTCTATGATTCTGACTAGCTTATTGAATGAAACATTGTGCCAAATTTTATAAATAATGTCCTCCTGTTTGGTGATAGTCACTATTCCTTGGAGTGCTTGCGTTCTTCATCTCATCTTCAGTAGCGACAAACGGTGGTGGCCATAAGGATGACCATATACTGTATTTGCCGAATTTAGCAGTAAAAATTCATCTGGACAACACGGCAGCCGCATTTTTCGTGAGGCAACATGCCTGTTATAAGTTATAAGTCTTCCTCGGGTACTGATGTAAAACAGTGACTTTCATCTTCTGATTATATTACTAGACAAAGGCTTCTTACTGACTAAGTCAGTTTAAAACCTGGTGAATTCTATTTGTGATATATGCAAATGAATGTCTTTTCATATGTGCCCTTTTAAATAACTATTTGCTTAATGACAAACCACTGGATCGCATTGAATGTGTTGATGACTTGGATATCCTTTTAGATCACAAGCTAAAGTTTTACAAGCTTATTTCCTCTTCTGCTAATGGAGTCTTTGGTGTTTCGGGTTTCATCAACGATCGCTTAATTATTAAAAACACTATATTGTGTTTTATATGATCACCCAACTACAAGGTTCATAAGGACACGACGTTTATTAATATACGCTCCCATTCTTTCTGATCGTAGAACAATGCTTGGTGGAATCATTTTACAAAAACTTATAAACAGTGGGGTTGATTCCTCTGAGTTAATAAGCCAACTTAATTTTGCACTTCCGATCAGAAATATCATAACCCATTTTAGATCTTATGTTCAAATTATATTGCGTTTTTCCCATGAATAACTGTTGTATTATGTTGTGTGTAGCAGCTCGCGGTCTTCGTCACCGCACAGTATGGTTAGCTAAAAAACGTATACTTTGCTGGAATAATGTAAATGATATCTTTATAGAATCGATTTCCAACATTGTAAAAAGTTTGAATAAATTGTTTAAATCAAATTGCTTTGTTATTTTCTTATGTATTCTACAATTTATAAATGTTGCAGTTCGGAATGTGTGTTAAACTTTACTCGAATTCTAAGTAAACTATTTTGGAAGTTAAATGAAATGGAAGTTAATGGTGCGAATATTTTAATATATAAATAGAATTTATCTGATGCATGCATATTTTAATGACAGTGTGTGCATCGAGTGTAAGACTTCGGTAAGCTTAGCTTGCTTGCTGCATACCTAACTCTGAAGGTGCAGCTGGCTTAAACTTGCGGCTCATTAAGCTTTTAGCTCTCAAGCCCTTGAGTTTGAGCATCCAACGCTTGTGCTCTGAGCATACATTTCGAGTATATGGCGAGTATATTAAGTATATGGCGCTTGCGCTCTATGCATGCATTTTATTATTCTGTATGCTGAGGCCAGAAGCATTTACCAAAATCAGCGCGAAATATGTTTTCAATAATTTTGGTATAAATTTAATATGAAAATATCCGTAACTGTGTAAAGACTTGATCCTCAATATTATTGGCAACATCACTTTGAAGACTGGATCTACACGACCACGATTTGATTTATTGGAATTTTCAACCCCATTACCGGAATTTCGGCAGTGTACGTGTAAAGTGAATTGTCTGTACTTTGAATTGTTACATCTTTAATTTTTATTATCATCACCTACAGTCCATCTACGTCGACAAGCCTGCTAAAATCAACGAATCACTAAAGAGTGGTAAGGTAATAAGTACGGCATAGCTGGATGTGATTGCTCCATGGGATGCAATAAGATACAGTAAACTATTCAAGCACTTTGATGCACAGATATTTACCTTATTTAGTAGAGCAAATTTAATATTATAAAATTTTTTTATTTCAATCATGTAACATAATAATATCGATACGCCATGAACTATGAGCTGAATAATATTATAACGATTTCAATATAATTAAATTCATTTTAATAAAAAGGCACCTCAGGTTTATAGCACCGTTGGAGCATACAAGGTGGGCATAGAAGGAGAACAATACCACCTGAGTTCTCCAAATTTAGATAGGGTATAATGCATATCACCCCGTATCCATTTTGCCTGATTCGATTTCTTTCTTTAGTCCTTCTTTGTCTACAACATTGTTGTTGTAACACAGTTTGTCTGGGTAGCACAAGACACACGCTATAGTTCCCGGAGCAAGACCATCTGAATAATATACAGAGTGTGCATGCTGAGACGACTTTGTAAGTGTTAGATAATAATTGGCGCCCAACATAGAGGGCCCGACCGAGCGGTTGTTATCTAATAAATGCCGACCGATTGGTTATTGCATAATATTTGACCACGAACTGGTCATATCATCGTACGTATTATTCCTACTATTATCCTAAGTTCATAATTACACTCACCGCTTCTTAAATTATATTTGCACATCTCTTGTCTTGATATCGATATAATTATAAGCTTTTGTAACTTTACATATATTTAAATTTTCGCATTTACCTACATTATCGACATTTTATTTTACTATGGAGTGCAGAAGATTTAAGATCTGCAACCTCTATAAGCCTATCTTATGTATTAGTTTTAGTGTTCCTAGAAACACCCTGAAAACACAGGTTTCACAGATGGTGTCTACTAGAGTTGTTAGTGTGTACGTGTGAGGCAAATTTGTTCCGAGATCATGATTTAAATTAGAGAAGGCACAACGACTGATGCTAAGACCCCAGCTAGTAAACACCTTACTATAAATTCGCAAAACAGTTCTTGAGCTGTTCACAAAACTAGTATGAAACCCAGATCGATCTCCCGCAATAGAGCTAATACTAACGTCAGACAAAATCCGAACTTAAATGCTTTACGTGATTTACCTCGACGTAAAGCTTTATTGGACTCAGCAATATTATCTCTGAAGAGCGTATCCAGCAATTGATTTCAAATTCTATAGACAGCTCTAGCAAGTTTGACTGCATATATGACATCTTGTCTGTCCAACCTCAGGAAGCTCGTAACGAAGGTCAAACCGATTGGAAGAATAAGTACCCTCCTGCGTGTAATTAATTCCATCAATTATTGAAATATCAGTAATCAGAAACCTAGAAATTCGTACAATAGTGCAAACCTAAGTGATGGAGTAGTTGAACATCCCGAACGAACATCGAATATCATTTCCAATTGCTACATAAGGATTAGAATTTTATTTTTATTTAGTTTTTCATTTATTTTTTGTGTTGTATTCAAACAGTCGATTTTCGCGTCGCACATCTGCAATCTGTGTGATTTGTGCATGTGTCGCCACCACTCTGCTAGAGTGCGTGTGCTTGGTGGCCGCCTATTCAACCAATTTGAGTGACATCTCTCATACCTCCACTGACGGTGATGCGCCAGATACTGCAGTTCATTGGTGCTCGCCTTCTCTTGCCTGGCAGACGAGCGAACCCCGCTATAATCTGTGGTCTCGCCCGGCGAGCAGTAACAACAACAACAACAACAACGCAAACATAATGACAAATCCCAAGAGCTACAACAATTACATCAACAAGAACACCGTCAACAACAAATACAATGTCCACAAAAACATTCAAAACACCAACAATGCCAACAACAACACTAACAAAAACACCAAAAATAACGCCAATATCAACGTCAACAATTTCAACTGCAACAACGTCAACAAAAAAGGAAACTTGCGATAGTTGAAGATGAAATTGACTTGCATGCAGAGCCGCCTACTTCTGCTGGAGCTCGTGCAGCGCCACAAGTGCTCGAGGATCTGCTGTCAGATTCGGACGCAGATGTCCAGTCGGTCGACATGGAAGAGATGGTCCCGCCGAGTTCGCCTACTAGTAATGAAGTTACTGACAATGAGGACCCCAATCTAAGCACTTCCGCTGAGATACGCGATTGTTCCCTATCAAACGCACGAAATATTAAAACTCAGTAAGGGTAATGCCTAGTAGTATTGACGCTTACAGGGCAATACAGAGATTGTTTACGGATAAGCGAATCCCGTTTCATTCGTACCAATTAAAGGAGGATAGAGGTTTCCGCGTGGTGATCAGGGGACTGCATCCATCCCTGCAGAAAATTGATCGCATCAGAGATGAACTGGCCAGACTTGGGCACGCAGTGCGTGGTCCCCAAACTATCATAAGTCGCGTTGACAAGAAGGAGCTGAATCTATGTTATTTAGAGTTGAAGCCGGCTGCAAATAACAAAGAGATATGCAATCTACGCTCCATCTCTCAAGTGTGCATTTCAGTGGAATGCCCTGACCGCCATATGGACATCCCCCAGTGCCACCGTTGCCAGGAATTCGGCCATACGATGAAGTACTGCCAAAAGCAGCATCGTTGCGTGAAGTGTGGCTCAGCACATGCAAGTCAGGTGTGCGAAAAACCTCTGGACGCTGACCCAAAATGTGCTAACTGTGATGGTAAGCATCCAGCAAGCTGGAAGGGATGCCTAGCTTATCAGCGCGTTGCCAAGGAACGGAATTCTGTGACCCATTCGCCCAATTATCCGGATACCTATATGCAGTAAACTTTTTCAAATGCTGATGCTGCCAAACTTCAAACGACGCCTCAGCCCCAGCAGCAACTTGGGCAACAGCGACAGCAGTGTGGGGAGCTATATCGCCATGCACGTGTGAGTATGCATGTATATTTATATTTATGAGTATAAATATATATGTATAGGTATATTCATGGATGTGCATGCGAAATGCCCATATGCGTGAATGTTATATGCGCCCCTCACAATAAC
>JAWNLH010001158.1:0-140559 GCA_035042485.1 Drosophila cyrtoloma | reverse complement strand
GTTACCAAGCCATCCTGCAAGACAAAAAGGATCCAATTCAGTCTCATTATTTTTACCGTTTCAAGCCTCTTATTGGACTCAGTGAACTAAATACAGTGAATAAAGGACTTTCGAGATTCATCGAGAAATCCACGTACAAAATAGTCAGAAATCAGAAGAATGGACTTGGCTATTATGCATTCCCAGTTGAATTCAAGAGACCTGATGGCACCGTTGTGAAGAAGGAGTTTACCCCAACTTCCTTGTCATCTTTGATCTTATCTAACCTGAAATCCAGAGTTGAGATTGGCAGAAAGTACAAGATCAAATCAGTTTGTATCACCACACCCATTTACTTCACACTCGGTCAAGACGATCAAGTTAGGGAGGCAGCCATGATGGCAGGTTTTGAGGATGTGATCATCAAGAAGGAACCTGTTGCAGCCTGTACCTCTTACATGCAAAAGAAAGTAGTAAAGATTGGAACTGAAAGCAAGATCATGGTCTTTGACTTTGGTGGTGGAACAGTTGATGTTTCAATTCTAGAAATTGTCAAAGAGAACGACGAAGATGGAAAAGCTTCATCAAATGTTATCCCGCTTACACACAAAGGAGACATATTTTTGGGAGGTGAAAATGTTAATGATTGCCTTGTTGATTATGTCACTAAAGAAATAATAAAGGATTTCAAGATGACTGCACTTGACAAGCTTAGACTAAGACTGTTCCTTGAACAATTCAAGCTTGATTTGTGTAATAAGCAAAATGCTTCACCATCCAACGATAACATCGAACACACTGATATTTTCACAACCAAAGAGGGAACAGAACAAGAATTCAAGATTTCAATGTCCACTTTACAGTTCGACAGAATCATTGATCCAATTTACAAGCAACTCGAAGCTTTATTCTACGAGCGTAATGACGGTTTATTCAAAGACGATGTAGCACAGAAGGCTAAAGGAAATTCAAAGGATCTTTTGGCTGACTCAATTGAGAGTGTAATTTTGGTTGGTGGTTCCACGAGAATCCCTTTCATCAAAAAACTCCTCAAAACAGTTTGTCCCAAGGCTATCTTATATGATCAGATCGAAACTGATTTGGCTGTTGCTAGAGGAGCTTGTCTTATTTGTGTCAACTCAGATCCAAATTCAGGTACCTCTGATATAACTGTCCTTGATATTGCTCCACTTCCCATTGGAATCAGGGTCCACGACGGATCTTTCCAAGAAATAATCAAACGAGATTCCTTCTTGCCATCTTCAGCCGAGTTGCCCTTCACAACCGTCTATGACAACCAAACCAATGTTGTTGTCGAGGTAGCTATGGGTGTCAGACCAATGTTCGATGACAACACCAAAATTGGTAGACTTGAGCTAACCTTGAACAAGCCAATGCCAAAGGGTGAGCCAAAGATCATGATTGGTATCACTTACGAAAGCGATTACTCAATTGTCGTTACTGCTAAGGAAGGCGACAAGGCCCAGAAGATTGTCATCAAAGATAATATGGGTAAGCCAGATCCAGCTAAGGTCAAAGAACTTTTGGAACAAGCCAGATTGAACTTCGAGAAGGATGAGTTGACCAAGCAAAGACTTGAGAAGTTCAGAGCTTACGAAGGTGCTCTTACAATGTTTGAGTCTAAAATGAAGATGTCTAAGCTCAATGAACTTGATATTTCTTATTTTGAAACTATTCTGGAAGGTAACAGAAAATGGCTAAGCGACAACAAGGAAACTGCTGATCTTGCCATGATCGATGCTAAAATTGAGGATTTGAAATTGTCAGCCAAAGAACTCGATGCAAAAGTCAAGGAGGCTTCAGAAATGCCATCTGATACCCCTGCTGAGGATACTCCCGAAACTGGTAGAGATGTCTTGTGATCAATTAAAATTACTTAACTTTTCTAATTATTTTTCTTCTTTTTATTACTCTTACGATTTTTTGTAAAAATTAAAAACTAAGTATATTTTACCTTACAAATATATTTATTATTATATTATTTATCTGAAAGCATGGTGAATATTAATTAAATATTATTTTCTATATTATAATTCAAGAACAATCATTTTAAATCAAAGTATTTTAGTTGTAAGGAATCAAATTCAATGATTCACAATGTTTTTGTATTAAAATTCTCTGGGAGATTCTGTCACGTTTGCGTGGTTGCCTGGATAAGTAATAACGGCTCGCACCCCCTGTGAAACCTAGAACAGATACGCTCGTGATCCTAAAGTGAGCCTATGTATTTCCTGAGAAGACCGTCTGTCGATATAGGTGTAGCCATATCTCAGCTACAGGAGAATAACCTCTTCTCATGTTAATTACTGGAAGCACCGTCCTGTGCTTAGAGGCCATTGGTCATGGGTAGTCCTTAGAGGGTACATGCTAGCTTTCGGCAAGAAGCCTTACGATGTTATTCTACTATTTGTCAGTGAACACCGTCTTTATACATATCAAATGTATAATGTGAATATATGCCTCATGTAAATAAAGCCAAACTGGGTATGGTAGGTGGAATACACTAGAGTTTAATACCGAGATGAGAGATTTTTAGAAGAGCAATCTGATTTTTGAATTTTGTCGAGCTTGTGTCATATAAATATGAATAAACTAATATTTTCTTTTCTGAATTTATATTTAGAAAATTTTAATGTTTCAATAACTGAGATGAAAAAAATTAATTTATTATATCACTATAATGGGTCAGTGATTGATGAAAATCATATAATTTCTAGAGTTGCTAAAAACTTTGCCTAGGATTAAGAAAAATTGGAAGGATTGGACAAATACTCAACACATCACTCTGATTCAGGACAAAGTTTTATCATAGCATTGATGTTCTTAGATAACTAGAGCATCATATATTTATTGTATACATTCCATGTACAAACTTACACAATTAAGAAGCCAAGGTCTACATTGAACGATTATATCTCGTAAATATTCATGTCTTACACCTCTATTCTATATAAGTAGACTCGTGTTATAAACATTTTCACCCTACAATTTTCCTTGATTTTTAACTCATAAAATTTTTGTTAAAAATTAACAGGAAGAGATCGTCAGGCTCTTAATATATGTTAACATGAAGCTTCTCAACTAAAAATGCTTTTTACACTTCAAGATGATATGAAGATGCATTCATTTCCTTTCATATTATAAGTTTATCTCGAAGAAAATCCAGTTTATAGAAAATTTTTAAATTTGTCAAATTTCATCAAATCCATTTGGTTAATTGATTAAATATATACTGGGCAGAATCTATCGTAAGACAGATGACTGTAGCCTTTTCGTGGTTGCCCGGATAAGTAATACACTCATGTGTGTGAAACTAATAACAGTTTATATCAGAACGTTACAGCCAGCCGACTCATAAAAAGAAAAATCAAAAAAATGGGAGGTGGGGCCGGATGATTGCATGCGTGTGTGTGTGTGTATTTGTGCGGGAGCGGCATGAATAAAAAAGGGGTCGGCCAGGACCTCAGTAGGAGGTTTAAAGTTTCCTCCTATAGGGCACAGGCGCTTCTAGCTGTTTCTTTTTTTACATATCTTAGCTACAGGTGAATTATCTCTTTCTACATGTGTTAAACTATTGGAAGCACCGTCCCTGTTCTTAGAGATCAATGGTCATGGATTGGAAGTCCTTACAGGGGACATGCCTGCTTTCAGCAGGAAGCCTTACGATGTCATGTCACTGTTGTCGATGATCATCATCTTTATACATATCAAGTGTATACTGTAAATAAATGCCTTTATTAACCAAAGCCCAATTGGAAACGGTAGATGTGATGCACCAGACTTCAATAAGAATGTTGGAAAGTTTTTGTTCTAGATACAGAATTTTTTATATTAGATGGAACTTGTGTCAACAAAATTGAACAAACTAAATTTTTGATTCAAGAAAAATTAAAGGTGAATAAAAGAACTAATGTATTTAAAAAGAAATGCACTAGAAAACATCAATCATTTATTGTAAAACTTAGTCCAATAAGAAAATGGCTCATTTGGCTTGAGAATACTAGATGAAAATGAAAATATTAGACAACAGTAATTGAGAAAGCAAATAATATGAATTCTAGGACGAGAAGAATTGTGGAATTAAAGATCTAAAGCCATTATATCAATAATCTCTCTAAAGAATCCATTATAACTACTTAATTCATTAAGGATGACTGAAAATTATGTATGTTTCTAGCAGCCCAAGCTCAGAGATATCACTAAATCTACTGTATAGGATTTAAAGGGAAAGTGTGAGAGTCTTTGTGGATAAATCCTGATTTTTGTATGTTCATAGAACCAAACAAGAGAGAAATACTTAAAGTAATTTTTGCCTTCCACTAACTTACTTTAATCTCTTGATATTTCTAATTTAAAATCTTGATACATAAAGACTTTGCAGAATTTAAAAGTAAATAAGGCCTAGACTGTTTAATTAGATCAAATATCCTATCATTTTATAATTTTAATCTTTAGCAGGAAAAAACGGCAAATTTAAAAATTTTCTTATTTTCTAAATACTTAAACTTTTGAAGAAAAGAAATTTCAAAATTAGAAGAAATCTGAGGATTTCAGTTTTGCATCAAAGAGACAAGTAAATTTTAACTTTTTTCTTTTCAATACAATATTTTATTATTTTCGAAAATTAAATTTATTTTGATCAAATTAATCAATCTTCTGAATTTTATTGAAAATGAATTTATCAGTTAAAATTCTTCACTTTGCTTAATTATGCTCATTTGTTGAATTTAAATACTAAAAATGAAATTAAATAAAGTTGATCGCAATTATATTAATATTTGCTGTAAATATACAAACGAGCTGGAATGGTTTCTAATCAACTGCAATCCTGCGGTTGTAAGACTGGTCTGCATTAGTATATATCAGAGTCTAGATGATATTTTACTTCATCACAAGGCAGCTAAGAATCTAATACTTTATATGAGCATACATTTTGGTGGTTTGTTGGTTGTAATAGTTCTTGAAATGTCTTTGTATGTTAGAAAACAAGAGGTCGCTTTTCTCTAAAATTTGACCTTGCTTCTTTCCTTTAATGGTTAAGTTATAAAGTGTTGGTTTCCAATATCCAAGCTTTACAATAAAGCAAAATTCCATAGTTCGCTTCTTTTGATTCTTACCTTTATATTTTAAATAAAAATGTCTTTAGATACAGATTTTTAGTATTCCTATTTACTATTGTCTCTTATATTATTCTAAGAAAAACAAAATAGCTCGAATTCCCTTCCTTTTTACCGAATCAATACTTTTGAACAATTCATCTATATGACTATAACATCTTTTTTAAAGGGAATGCCATTTTTAAATACATTCCAACGTCTTTTATTTTTGTTCTTTTGATCGGCTTTCTAGAATTAGGTATGTGTTTTATTCTTTTTAAATTTATTGGAATGCTTTCTATGTTAAAAATGTTGCGATTCAAGATACAATAATTTTCGCTGAGGCTGAAGTTAAAGGCACAGAACCTCACCTAAAAATTACCAGTGATGATTCATAATTTTTTGAATAGGGATGAAGACAATTCCAATTGTGCAAATATTTAATCTACTTTCTATTAACTGAAACCTTTCATTCTACTTACGATGACTCAAGTAATTCCAGTGTTCGCAACTATTAGAAAAATCTCAATTCATTCCTTCCATCTACAAGCTATATAGTAAATTGAAATTAATCAGAAAGGAAAACAATGACGACATTTTCCTGAATACAAATGAACAAGAATTTAGAAATTCATTTACTTTAATATTTGTAATTATTAGACGATTCACCAGCGATATTTTCGAATTAATATATTGTTGATTTAATAAATAATTCCATATTTTCCTGGTTTTTATCAGTTATGCTAACAGAGATAGCGCCAAATGAGATACATAGTCATCGGAATCAACAACAGAAACCCTCTGTTATTTCTTAACGGGGTTTGATGTATACGAGGGCACTTACGATCAGAGGCATGATACTGCTTCCGCAGAAGTGTGAGAATTTTTCAGTATGTATACAATTGATTAAACATTATTCATTTACTGAAACTTAGAAGCAAAAAAGAGGAATCAAGCTGTTGAAAAAGTTCTAATCAGGCCCACGGCTAATGACCCTTGATTTTGCATTGCTTTGTCCTCATATGTAATGAACAAATTGCATGTTCAAGTCGTTCACATACAGATACTTAGCTAGAATAATTGATGGATTTTGGGTTTCAAGATCATCTGGTGTCGTAAATGGAATTGTATTTTGTAAAACATATTTATTAATTAAAAATTTCTACTGATACTTTTTTGCAAATTTATAATAAAAAATTTCGGAAATTTTTTTAATTTTTAACTTTCTTCTTTGTACAGTTTGGGTCTTGTTGATAGGAACCATAAGGGTTTGTTTCAGATTGGGACACTCACCATGAATGTCTCATGTGCATTTAACCCTAGGATATTCATTATCCAAATAATAATGCTACATGCACCATAACATTCATAATGCGTAAGATAGTGGGAAGAAGCTTTTCATTTTTCTCTACTTTGGTGTCGTCTCGGAAAGACCTTTCATCAGGAATAAAAAATTTGGAATACTGATGATGTGAATTTTCTTCATTGGATGATTATTAACCCGCTTTTTACAATCATTTCATAATTCTGTTCATATTAATTTTCGATTACTAGAGACAAGAGGAACAATGCATGCTTTACCACCTGCCTTTCAAACTTTTCTATTGAATGCATTCTACAACTAAATTTCAAATCCTTGCAGTCCAGCAACCCTACGACACGGTCATCTGCTGAAAATATTTATCCGACAGCAATTTTGTACTGGACTATTTTCTATTCGGCCTTATTAGATACGCTTCATATGCTTTTAAGGATTACATCCAAATTTCTTCACTTACAGGACTCGAACTCGAGCCTCAAGTTTTCAGGGGGTTCAATATTAATTTCACAGTGATGTGCTAAGGAAGCTTGGATCGACTCTATTAAATAATTGTTTCTTAGGTTCTAGTTATGATAATTCATTGCAAATTAGGTCCGACTTTCTGAATTTCTTGCTTTCGCCCTGGATTGGCAGATTAAGACTAATTATATCCATCTCTAGCAATGGTTCTTGTTAAATGTCTTTTTTATGTAAATAAATACAGACATTTCTGCTTTATTTGAAATACTTTTTCTCACTCAATGGAAAGCGAAGGGTTTGGATAAGGTACACATACCTTAATTCCAATTATCTTTACTATCACACTCTAATACATGCTTCTAACTTAAAAGCGTTGGTATTTCATTCATTCATTGCCAACTATTAAGATATGATCAATGCTTTCGACTTTGAGTAATAATTAATGCAATCTTCTATCACTTTTGATCAATTATATAAAATTTTCAATAATGTTGTAAATCAACTGTATTACAAAAAAAAAGAAGCATACAAACAATTGATTGAATCCACCATTAAGCGCATCATATTCGTAATTTCAATAATCTGTCTTAATTTCTTTATCAATCGAATCTCAACATTTTTTATTTTCTATCATTTTACTGAATATGTTTTCAATTTATTATGTGATTTAAATGGATCTTTTTTTTTGCTAAATATTTTAATTTCTATAAATATTTAACCTGATTTTACCCCATGGAATTACCTCAATCTAAAAGCATAACAACTTTCGCGCAGCTATTCTTCAATTATTTATTCGGTTGTGATATAAGCAATATATATGGGAATGGTATGTTACTATATTTGGCTAAAAAGATAGGTTTGTTTTCTCTTATTGACTATAATCCAACATCATTAGTAGTTATCGTAGCATTACTTGTCGCATTAGCTCTTAGGCTCCACAGCATGAATGTAAAAACCTTTGATTCATTTTGGCCTTCTATCATTGTTTACCTTATTAGAATCATTTACAGTAATATTTTAACGTCTAATTTTAGTCTATTGATTCTTTTATCTCTTACATTTTTTACATACGGAGCCATTAAATATTCGATATCAAAATCAAAAAATTCCGACTTCATGAATTCCTATTTGATGTTATCTCTTATTACATTCTACACGCAAGGTAATTTTTTCAACGCTAATCCTTTATATCGACTTCTTCCATATGAAAAAGCATTATTTGTCTTTGTAGAAAATATTTTAAAAAGCTTCGGATGTTTTAATTTAATCCCAGCTTCGGTGATTTCTGTTCTTTTGAGCAGCTTTATAGAGTTGGGCATATGCTTTATTTTCTTACAAGTAATTCGAAAGCATTTTGGTGTAAATGAAAAAAGTAAATCTGATTTACCATCCGATGATGAAGACATGTATGTCGATTCTATATTCCTAAAGAGCTCCAAGGTCAAGCTCTTAAGACCTAAAAAAATTAATGCAAACTTGTTTGACTAAGGAGATAGGCTATTTAAATTGTGCCAATATTAATTCTACCTTTCATTCTACTTACGATCACGCATGAAATTCCAATGTTCACAACTAAGAGAAACATATCAACATATTTTTTGCATCGACATTCTATTGAATTAAAACAAAATTAGTCAAAACGGAAGAATTAACTGCGTTTAAATGAATATATAGATGAGCAGGATAATATTTTTGCTTGAAAAGTTTGATTTATTTAATAAATATTTGGCCTTTTTTCTGATTTTAACAAAGATAGTGTCAATTAAGGCTGATTACACTCAGGATTAAGAATACAAATATTGCTGTTATCTCCTAACGAGATTGTGTATACATTGATCACTTAAGACCAGAGGTTTGAAATGGCTGCTGCAGAAGTCTTACAACCTTCCAGAATTGTACAGATTCGGATATTTTATAGTCTACTTTGTCCATTAGAACATAATGTTTATTCAAGTTGTTTACATACATACATATAGGTACCTGGTCACTATCCAGTGTAGATTTATGTTTTTAAGAACATCTGGTATGTCTTAAATGAAATTATATTTGGTTAGACACAGTTATTTTCATTTAGTGGGTAATCTAATAATTACCAATTATTCTTTAATTTATTCCATGTCAAGCATTTTTTCTACACCCAATGATCCAAAAACTATCAGCTCAAGAGTCTTTTGAGTGTGTATAAGTTTCGAGTTGAATCACTAGGCAGAATCTGCTTGGCAAAGTATTCGTGAGACATATGACTGTAGCCTTTTCGTGGTTGCCCAGATAAGTAATACACTTAAGTGTGTGAAACTAATAACAGTTTATATCAGAACGTCACGTCACGTCACAGACGACTCATAAAAAGAAAAATCCGAAAAAAGGGGAGATGGGCCGGTTGCGTGTGCACATGTAAAAAGGGGCTTGTCCGAAACTTGAAAGAGTGGGCTTAAGATTTGTGTGCTCAAGACCTTTGTAGGAGAGTTAAAATTTCTTCCAGCAGAGGCAAAAGCTCTTCTAGTTATAATAGATCTTTTTTATAGTTTACTTTGCTGCATAGAGTTTGTCGTGAGAGAGATGATTGTAATCTTTTTAAGGTTGTTCGATAAGTAACACGCTTATGCGTATAAAACCAATAACAGCATTCTTATAAAAAGAAAATTCAAAAAAGGAGAGATGGTCGAAAGAATGGGCTTAGGATTTGTTGCAAGTAGTCAAGAGGTTAAAACTTCTTCTTAAATAGACACTGGGGTTTCTAGTGGTTTCGTTTTTTAATAATTTGGAGTTCAATTAATTTCTTTAAACTAAAATATACATGTCGGAGAAGTAAAGATAGTATGGAAACAAGGAAACCGAGACATTAAATATCCTTTAAATAAAAATTGTTCTTTTATCAACCAACCTTATCAATAACCTATATTTCCCCATTGTATTTCTACAGCTTGGATGTAATTGATGAAAACCTCATTGACAAACCAATAACAGAATATTTCATCTACTTTGTATGTATATAACACGACAAACTTAAGATAAATAGAAAGTTAACAGATTATTTTGATTTCATGAAAACTCCCTTTATAATCTTATAGGCTTTTATAACTACGAAAAAAATATATTTTATATTTTAAGCAAAATGATTCATAGTCCTATACGAACATTTCAATCACCAGAATTTTGAGACAAACATCCCACAAGACGACGGTGCTATGTAAACACTGAAACACGAGAGTTACACATTCTACCCAGCAAGTATTGAATGTAGGCTTCTGTTATAGGAAAATGCTGTCCGTTACTCTAATTTTATTTACTAATAAAATTTTTCAGGGAGTTGAAAAAAAAAACGAATTCTTAATGAAGGACCTGATATATTTGGAAATATAAAACATTTGTCATGCTTCGGTACAGAATAAAGAGATTTCCTTTCTTGCTCTAGTCTAGAGTCATCTTGACTATTTAGAAAATCCATAGATAACTTTTCTTAATTATGATCAAAATTAAAAACCATGCTATTTCAACTGAATTATCACAGAAATAAGTTGAAAACAAAAATGTTGTTTTTTTATAAATTGAGTCAAATGAAAAATTTGAAGATCAGAAATAGCAGCTGGATTCAATTAAAAAACCATTATCTCATGATGAATTTTGTTGATCCTTGTAAAATTTCAAAAGATCAATGATTAAATTTTGGCAGTTCCAATCAAATATAAATTAAAATAATTGCACTAAACAGGGCTTACTCCAGCGATTTAAGATGAAAATTTAAACCAAAATAAAATTTATTTCTCTAAAGATGAAATTTTAATTATTAAATCCTGATTAAATTAAAAATTATAAATATTTTTTAAAATCCGCGTCCTAAGAATGTTGCCCGACGAGAAAATTTTAAAGTTAGTTCATTTAAATGATACATCTTGGCTAAAGAATCCTGTTTTGCACTTTATCTTCCGACACAAGGCAAAAAATGACTCTGTTTTTTTTTCTGATGCTGTTATTTCTTTTTATTATTTTACAGTTCATTTTAATCACGTTGTCTTCATATTGCTGGCCACAGTATTGTTTATCTTCCCTTTTGCATGGTATTCATTTTATAAAAGAGGAATGTTACTACCGAGGTTTGCCTTCTGCTTTGCTAAAATTTCACCGGCTTTTTGTCTCTTATTTGCTAAACTTCTGTATTCTGGATATCTTTGCTTATATTTTATTAATTTTGAAATTACTAGTTACTCTTCTATATTTTACTTCCCTTTATTCCCTTTACTTTTTTTCTTTTCATATTCATTTAAAAAGGCAATGTATTCTAACTTTTTATATTCCTTTGTCATATTCTCATTTGGATCGCTTTATTATGTAACTGATGAAGATTACGGTTTCTCATTGTACAAGGACCATCCTGTGGATGCATTTATTGGTGGTTTCCTGGAAAACCTATTTGAAGGACCTTTAATTTTGAATCTTATACCCCGATCCATAATTTGTACATTACTCACATGCTTTATGGAGCTTTCAATTTTTATGTTATCAAAATTTGTTATTCTTAAAGTTCAGGTTATTTTTGAAGAGAATTATTTAATAAAAAAGAAATCTGATGATAAAAATGACTGGAACATATTTAAAGTTAACCATAGTATTGAAATGTCAACACAAGAAAAAACAAGCACATGTCCTAGTGGGCGGGTTAATGACTTAATGAGTCTAAATAATTCAGATTCCCCAAAAAACTTAAATCTAGACGCAAGCCAGATATCAAGTTCTTTCTTACGAAATAAAATTCTTGAACTAGAACAGCAATCTGAAAATTTTATCACCCGATGGATTCCCAAAAAAAGCATCTTCCGTTCATGTTTTCAGCATAAGAACAATTATCAACAATGATTAATAAGAATGATTAATTTGGCAGAACAAATAGATAATCGTTTTTATAAGAACCCTGAAATAATGGCACAATTATCTGAAATTCTACAAAATCAAATTGATATCAAACCAGATTATAAAGAATTTATAAGAGAAGTATTCGGTGCATTGAGAAACGCCAGATAAAATTTATCTAACAACCATCCTAGGGAATATATGCCTACATATATCACATGTAGCAGAAGAATCATACAAATTAATAAAATAACAGTTGGATTATCTTATACTGTAAATCTCGAGAAAATGATTTAAGTGATGTAAAAGATCATCTTTGCTTGAATGCTCTGTGATTTGATTAATAGGTAGTTTACTGGTTTTTATTGAAGATTTCAATTAACTTGATTTATTTAATAAGCAAACCTGGCACGATTTAAGCTGATGATCTCTTAATTAATAGTGTAGTTAAACGATCAATTAAAACAACGTTTGTCGGATAAAGCAATTTAATAAATTTAACTAAAGTTTCTATGATACATTTATTGACATTTATCAATATCTCTAGGTCTTGGTAAGAACAAACAAGTTTATTTGATTAAGTTGTTGGTATATTCATATTATAATAGCACAATATTGATAATATACTTGATCACAACATTTTCCATTAAATCTCGGTCTAACAGATCTATTTTATCTAATCAATCGCTGACACCTAATTCATTAAAATAAATCTCCATGTTTATTCTAACCCAAATAATCATCTAATTCCAACAAATATAATCGGCTTATCTTGTTAAAATGAATCATTGATATACTCTCTTTCTATTAAACATCAAAGAGACAAATTAATTTCTTATAATTTTCAAAGACAAGATAAATCATCATTATTTCAGGCCAGGATAAAAATATAATCATGATTTAAAAAATCGTTTAATTAAGATAGACTCGAATATTCAAAATATCAATGAGTTTTTAAAGGAATATTTCTTAAGCTTATAAAATTAGAGTTCACTCTTTTATTTATACTATTAATATAGTCCTAGATTGATGTTTTATAAGTCTGATAATTTATCTGCTTTAGCTTACAAAGATGGCATCCTTAATAAATATAGAATGAACGAAATGGAAGAATCCGTTAGAGTTTCTTCAAGTTTTATTCATTTTGGAAAGACTTTCTCTATTTACTTCATTTTTATCTCAGAGGCTTTAGATTTCATCATCAGAGTTAGCCTAGAATCTTTTGATTATTTTTTAAATTTTAACACGCATATCTTTCTATTCCAAGGCTCTTCTGCATTTCAATGAATTTCTTTCGAATATGTTCTCAAATGCGATAAACTGGAAACTTTATTCTATTCTCCATGTGAAGTTAACATCGTAAACAACGAAAAATTTGAGACTCGGGTTCGAATCCTATTAAGTGAAGTAATTGAGGTCTACTCGTAAAATGAATACCCAATAAAATAGAAAAATTATTACTTAACTATAAAATTTCTGATCGAAAAGCCCTAGGAGAAGACTCTTCCTAAGATTAGATATGTTCTGAAATTTTGTTCTAAAATGTATTGAATAGAAAAGTTTGAAAGGTAGATAGTAAAGCCTCAGACCAAGTATGCATTGTTCATCTTCTCTCAAGTAACCAAAGCGGGTATGATCGATGTGGTGACTGGTGAACCTGCGGCCCCAAAATTTAGAATGGTGAGTTTGTGTCTTGAAAGTTAAAAAAAGTTGGTCAAAATCTTAATAAAAGCACTATTTTTGAGCTATAAACTAAATAACATGCCGGATGGAAATGATTTGCTTTCCTGCTCTAATCTAGCATGATCTCGAAAAAATATAAAATAAACCATTTTAGTTTAGGAATTGCAAGTGAAATGTAATCAATAAAATTCTCTTTCTTCTTAGGTAATATTAAGGAAGTAACTGTCTAAGTTCAAGAGTTGGGCTGACATTTTGTAGAGTGAATAAATTTATGTGCAATTTTTTTAAATAATGTAAACTAGTTATTATTCTAATAAAAAGTTCGACCAAAAAATTTCCTTATAAAGGGCTTTTTTTTAGGCAAATTGGCTTTGAGGTTTTATGAACTAACTTTCTAAGAATAAAAAGAACATCATTCTGTCTAAAAATTCAATGTTATATTTATTTACAATGGACGAAGGTAATTGGAATATGGTTTGTATCGGCCAAGCCTGGATCACCTTACTAAATTTAGAAGGGTCTTCTACGGGAGTTATTAAAAACCAACGAAAAAGATCTGCATCTTTAATATGTAAATTGCTTCAAAAAATTTTATTTTATTTAAATGAAAATTAAATAAATTAATTAGTTCATTAAATCAACATTTATAAGGCTACATTTGAACCCTATGATATGTGCGGCGTAGAATTAAAGAATATTTTCTCGAACTTAAATATAGATAATTATACTTGATTCATATTATACGTAGTTTTTTATTTTTTAGTATTCTTGTGATTCTGTTTCAATCATAAACCTTACTAGCAATATCATAAATATACTTGTTCAAACTAAGTGCTTATAAGACAAGCTTATTGCAACAACAAGCAATGTGATTCCTTATAAATCGAGTAAAGATGGTAGTCTTTTTGTTTCTAGCTTTAATCTGGAAGACAAGTAAGCACATTGAGACATTACATATTCCCTCTATAAAATTGAGTAACATTATTATTATCAGTTTGACTAGTTACTTTTTGTTTCAAAATTAATTTCTGTTTCACCTTGTTTCTTAAATCATTTCTCTTTCCAAATCATGCTCCTCCTTCTTATCTTGTACCTGACGAAATTAAGAGGACAACACAGCTTTACAATTCTATTTGAAAAAGAATTCAAAGATTTTGATTACGAATTCAATCATCAATTAATTAATTTGGTTCTGAATAAATACAATTCCATTTTGCCTTACAAATTTAAAATGGAAGCCATTTTTGATTATTCCAGGTATTCGAAGATTGACGAATTGAAACAATTTGCAAAGAATTCGGGTGACTCCTCTCTCAAATTGAAAAAAGAATCTTTAAGCGGGTTATCAAATAGTTTTATAATAATTCACAATAGTAAAAATATCAGTGAAGAAATCCATGAGAAAGAATCATATTTTTATAATTTAAAAAATTCATCGGCTGATATTGTTCACACAATAATAAAAGCTGTCGAAGAATATTTGAGTTTTCATTCAAATACTGAGTTACCTAAATTCTATAATATTAATAATGATACTTGTCAATCTAATGTACCTAAATTAAAGAAGGATGATCCTGAAAACATAAATGCAATGGAGAGAGAGCATATTAGTGAAAGAATAATTGATGATCCTGATAATAAAAATAGATATATTATTGATTTTGATAAAGCCAAAGTAGTGGATAAAAAAGATCACGATAAATATAATCTAGAAAAATACGAAGGTTACCCTGTTTTGGGTATTGAAACAACTAAATTTCGTAAAATATCTGACATTAAATATTATAAGGATAATAAGAAATTACCGGACGATTTAAGTAATAATAGACAATATATAAATGGTGATATGAAGAGAGACATGCCTGGAATTATCCATATCGATACATTAATCGACAATTCAAATAAAGCACGACCTAAAAAAATACATTCTGGAAGACTGAATAATCAATCGCTTGAGGGATTTAAGAGCAGGGCTGAATTTGTCAACAAATCAAGGAATCGGGGAAGTAAAAAGTCGAATAAATTTGACCTTCCAAATTATAGATTTGACATTAAGGATCGAAATACATCAAAGATGAAAGATCCCAAAGGCTGGAAACCTTTAAATTACAACATAAGCAATAGGAAAATAGATAAAGGTTTAAGCAATTTTGATTTGAAATCGAACAAGATAAAACTAATAAAAGAAGTTTTTAGATGAAATATGTAAAGAGAAAAAAAGTCTGCATCTGAGGATGCACTTGCTCAATACATAGATAACACTGGAAATTTGAAGGTAGAGGACGGTTTAGTGAATGAAGCTACAAATATCACTAACACTCGAAATGACAGTGAAGATATTTTAATTAGTTCGGAAGGAAACCCACTGAAATATATTTACTACCCAGATACACCAAAAATAGACATTAGCGATAGTCTTTCCGAGAGACTAAACCAGTTAAAAATTCCATCAAAGAAACTAAACAAAAAATTCCCGCTTCCAGCCTTTTCAGAAACCTTCAACTAAAAATATAATTGTCTTGGTTGGCAAAGTAATCATTCAAAAAAGTATATTTATTAATGGATTTGGGCATTATATTAATTACACACTGAACAAGAATAGATGATTTGCAATGAAAAATAACACTTAAAGTTAGATAGATATATAAAGGAATAATTAATAACTAATTATTAAATCATTATTAATTAACATCCTTTCGACAATAAATTAAGTACAGACAACGGTTGCATGTCAAAAGCTAAAATGGTGGATTACAACTTTGTTCTGATATCTCAGTACTCAAGAGAAAGACAATTTTACCGTCGGGTTTCGAATTCAATTCTCGTAGATTAAACAAATTCCATTTTTTCATAAACGGATATTTCCTCATTGATATAATATATAAATAATAACTGTGCTACAATTTGATAATAGAAGTCAAAGCTCAAAAGGATGGGGTAGATATGTAACAATAAGAATTCAGTAGGAATTTTTAAAGATATTTGTTAAATTCTTTAGTATTGCTTTTTGACAATAAAAATGCTAAAATTAAATCCAATAAGTCGTCGAAATGATTCCATTAAATTTGAAATTGATTTAAATCTATGCAAGAAATTCATCTTCCTTTCTCTTCTTTTTAAATTTATAAAAATACAGTTAAATTCAGAGATCAATGTATGTTCAACTGCTAATTAAAAATGGTATTTATTCAAACAGAAAACCCAGCATATTTAGAAATGAAGTTTCAACCTCCTTTGAAGGTCTAAGCCTTGAGATGGGTCTTTGTCGACCATCTCAAGTCAATAGGTATCAGTCTTTATACATTCCTCTCTCGTGATGTGCTACTTATGATTAACAAAGAAATGGTATTCTATAACTTTTATTAACAATAAATTTCTATTTCATTAATTTAAATCTTAAATTATCACAATTTCAAAGAATCCATAATAAAATTTATCTAGCGTGAAATATTGTTTGTCAGAGATGACATTAAGCTAGAGCAAGAAAGGAAAGCATCTTCATACTGTTATGCTGTATAATATGCACTTTATTTATAGTGTGGGAGTTTAGTGCTCCCATAAAGAGATTAGCCGTCTCTTTTAACTTCATGAAAATTTTAGGAGTTATAAAAATAAGGAAGACAGCAGGCTGCAGTTAACTGTAAAACAAGTTTGTAGCCACTACATAGGGGGTAGAGTTATATTCTCGGGTATTTACGACACATAATCGTCCTGTAGCGTTTGGTTTCGAAATGCCGGGTGGTTGTATATGCACTATGCAAAGACCATTCCACGTTGGATATAAAACATATATAGTGCATCTAGTTATCGAAGGGTGGCGGGATATGATCCTGAATTTAGAGTGGTCCGATGACTCTTTTCTAGCTTGAACTTGATGGAGTTTCCAGCGACCAGTTTGACAATAAGAGTTTCACTTATCACTCATTAGCTATATCTATAAAGTGAAAATAAATTGCCTTTTCCCAAGATTTAATATGAATTTTCATAATTTAGGCAAATTCCAAACAATCTGTTCTGATTGTCCGCCATAGGAGGTTTGGTAATGAATATGTCTTTAAAGAATTTAACAACATTTTACCGTTAATAAATGACTTATTGTAATTCTTCTAACATTAACGAATAGGTCGACAATATTAATCGGTGTTACTGCATTTCAATTTAGCAAGATACCCAATCAGCACGTAGGGAAAACACTTTTAATCTCCTAGAGATGAAATGAAAGAGTTTGATCATGAATCAAATCTCGTGTCTTGCACAATCAACAAGAATATTTAGTTGAATCCAAATAAATACAAGAGAACGAATTTTTCTGTTGAACAATTTCCAGGAGAATCACGACAAAAAGATTCAGATTAATAAATTTATTTTGACTCACTCTTAGATTTTAGGATCTGTTCGTTTGACAACATGGCTTTGTTGTAGCTCGCCTCAAATGCGTCAGAAGTTTCTTCGTCTTTAAAAATAGCAAAATAAACTGTTTCTTCATCGTTTCTTTCTGCGTCACTCTTGTCAATGCAGTCCAAGTCCAAGCATTCTTGGCTTTGGTTGCTCTTGCTGCGGTAAGGGGGCAGTTTGGGAAAATATAATGGTTGCACCCTTTGAGCATAATCTGGTCTCTGATCATGATGAGTCTATACATTCCCTCTTCGCCTTTGACGATCAAAAACTTCCCGTTACCGCGTGTTTCCATTTTTCCAGTCTTTTTACTTAAAAAGTAAAGTTGGCCGATTCCATTGAATATTCCTGATTCCTCGGCAAATTTGTCTATCATTTCGTACTGCTTCTTCAAAGATGAAGATTCTGTGTCCACCACTTGCGTTGTGCTAGTTGCACTTTTAAATAAAAAAGGGCTTGTTTTCTTTGCAGTTTGTGCCTGGGTTGCAGGCGATGCTACTTTGAATGGGATAGGCGTTACTTCGACTACCGGTGCCACCGCTTCGGCTTGTGGCCTTTTATCTTTGGCTTCGGAATGGGGTGTTACTGCTTCGGTTTGTGGCCTTTTATCTTTGGCTTCGGAATGAGATGTTACTGCTTCAGCTTGTGGTCGCTTTTCTTTGGCTTCGACTGGTGTCACCGCTTCGGCTTGTGGCGCTTTTCTTTGGCTTCGAATGGTGTCACTGCTTCAGCTTGTGGTCGTTTTTCTTTGGCTTCGAATGGGGTGTCACAGCTTCGGCTTGTGGCCTTTTATCTTTGGCTTCAGAATGGGGTGTCACAGCTTCAGCTTGTGGCCTTTTTCTTTGGCTTCAGAATGGGGTGTCACAGCTTCGGCTTGTGGCCTTTTATCTTTGGCTTCAGAATGGGGTGTCACAGCTTCAGCTTGTGGCCTTTTATCTTTGGCTTCAGAATGGGGTGTCACAGCTTCGGCTTGTGGCCTTTTATCTTTGGCTTCGGAATGGGGTGTCACAGCTTCAGCTTGTGGCTTTTTTTCTTTGGCTTCGGAATGGGATGTTACTGCCTCGGCTTGTGGCCTTTTATCTTTGGAATCGGAATGGGGTGTTACTGCTTCGGCTTGTGGCTTTTTTTCTTTGGCTTCGGAATGGGATGTTACTGCTTCGGCTTGTGGCCTTTTATCTTTTGAATCGCAAGTTCCTGCTGTGGTTTCTGGGATTTCAGCCCCCTTATCAACATTCTCTGAAAATTCACTCATTAGGGTGATCTTAAAAAAATTTTAGAATAGAAATGATGTAAACAGCAACTCATTCGAATTGCCATCAAAGTGATTGGAAATAATCCAAAATGGGAAAATCTATTTTCATTTAAAAATTGTTTTTTTTTACTTATTTTATTAATAGACTGTTAACAGTATGTTTTTTGATGTGTTCTTGTGATTGAAATTTAAAAAATAAACAGATTTGTTAATAAAAATGTAATTCAAATATCTTTGATAAGAAGAAGCAATAAAATAGAAGAGAGGCCAAAAAAGATTTAGAATCAGCCAATTGGCATATATTGATATACCAGCAGAGCCTAGAACAAACTCAAAACATGAAATTTGGATTTAAAAAACTGTTTCCATATTCTGTTTCATTTTTCCATAAATGCTTGATGGTTTAACATATAAACCCTTATACTCTAGTTTGAAGAGTATATTTAACTTAGTATAATTTATAAGCCAAGATTTATTTTCTTTATTCAAATAGCTATTTATTTTAAAGGTTCTTAGTTTTTATTGTTGTTCATTTCTATTTAAATAATAAATATTTTTTGAATTATTGCATGCATGATAATGTCTAATAAAACTGGAATCTAAATGAAAACTATCCTTCAAGATTCGCCATTCCCGAAAAAGTGTTTTAAAAATGATTTTGATGACTTTAAACATCTCAAGTTTTTCTGATCAAAAATTTAATATAAAATTTTAATACATTCAATAATAATCACAGTATAAATTTACTTCTTGTTAAATCTTCTAGCATACTAATCTTAATATGATTCTTCAAACCGACTACTTTTGAATAATAAAACCACGTTTCAGGTTTAGTATAAATTCAATACAATTATCATACACATGAGATATATGCTTTATTTAATTGGATTGGGCTTAATATCAACCCGTGGTGCGAGTTCAGGTGGAAGCTTTGATGAGAATGCGTTTACTTCAATTGATAACTTTAATTCTGGGGGTACAGTGTCAGATGAAATAAGAGCCAAGAAAAAGGTGTTTAATGTAAGAATTCTGATATCTCCATCATATGTTGCTTTGTACGAGCAAACACACCCATCATTGGCCAAAGATCTCAAAATCATAGCAATGGCCATGGAAACCACATTTAATAACACCACACTCGCCAAAAGTAATGGGTATGAAATTGAATTTGAATTATTCACCCCGAAGGATAATCCTTTAATATCAAAAATGACTCCAAGTATATGCGAAGGATCTATCACAAACATAATTAGCTTGTTGAACGATGTCAACAATTTAGATAACACGCATCATTATGTCCATTTCGTGCCTTGTCCTCCTACAGCTTATACAGAAATATTCAATAGTGTAGATGTCGACGTTCCTATAATTGATCATCACAGAAATGTTGAATGTGCCAAAAGAGTGGCTGTTTTATACGAGTTTAACTTTCAGCAGCTGTTTTCGTCATTTTCTAATGCCCTTCTTAAAATAATCAATGCACCAGCATCACATTACAACACCATATTACAAAGTTCATCTGGTGATGAAGGACTAAAGTCATCAATTACAATTAGAGACGATACGATCTACTCCATATTGAATAGTAAGTGTTTTATTAATGCGAGATAATATTTATTAATTAAATATACATATTAAAGCAATACTATTATGTATAATGGGAAGATTTATGTGATCATACTTAATGACATAGGGTTTGATAATTTCAAAACATTTTATTTTCTTATCAAGCACTAGTCTGACAGATGGGTCAAGCTTAATTTAGATATAGGTTAAATTTCTATTTCATATTTTTCCTGATAAATCCAACTGAAATGAATCGAAAATCAATTCAGATCTATCAACAGACTGTTTTTAAAAATTATGATGCCTCATTCTAGGATGTATCTAAGGAAGTCTTATGTAATTTTTTTATCAATCTCTATGTAATTGAAATGAAATTTCGATTTTGATAGACGAAAAAAATTTCAAAAATGCAGTTGTCAAGGGACTGAACTGTGGCATCTGCGTTAGGCATGTAGCGCTCAAATTAACCAAACTAACTAATATATTTATATCAAAAATTTTACAATTTAATTATTAATTTGCTGTCGAAAATCATATGTGTTCGCACCAATGAAATCACAAATTAAGACTCTTAGGTTCTTTTCTTGTATCAAACTATCTTATTCTAATTATTCTGAAACATTTTTCTTTCTTACAATTTGAAACCTTTAAAGTTCTGAATTTTGAAAAAATAAGGATGAATAGCTTTAATGAGATCATAAAAGATTTAGATGAAAAGATTTTAGAAGTTGAAAGCTTCTTAATAGAACAAATAAATAGCCAAATGAAGAATAATTCATTGGGAGATAGTCTCGTCTCTGCAAATAGAAATACAGAAATATGTGAACCTGATCAGATGGACAATGGTACGGTGAGATCCAACACAAGAGATATAGAAGATGAAAACCCTGGGTATTCAGATAATCAAGTAGAGTCACTCAGAAAAAGCAAGGGCAAAGATAACTCTGATCTTGATTCTTTTGTTCAACCCAGAGTAAGAAATAAACAAGAATTATCCGACGAACTTAAGCTCGATTCCATAAATCAATATGCCGAAATAGTAAAACCTGGGATACTAACTGATTCATATATAGAATATATAAACCAATGTACTGAGGAATTAAACTCCGGCCTATTTCTTGGGTTGAAACCAGAATTTACCAAACGATATTCAGAAATAGCCAAACTAGAATCATCATCACTCGCTGATCTGAAATTGGATTCAACAAAAAAATTTGATGGAATGATGAGCCAAGATTCTTTCGATGATTCTGAATCAATTAAACAGTATACAGAGCAATTAAACCCTGGTTTAATTAATTACTCTAGTCGTTCTTTGGAGAAGATAACTACGACTGATCAAACCTTAGAAATCGACAATAAGGAAGCAATTATAATTAAAGATCTTGCAAATTTAAAGACACAGAACAATATGAATCCGATTTATCCTAGTATTAAATTGAGTCAAACTAAGATTCAGCCAATTACTTTAAGGTCCAAGTCAAAAAATCTGTATTTAAATAGAATAAACAAGAATAAAATAATCAGGTATCATAAGCAAAGGAAAAACAATGGGAAGTTGAAAATAACTATAGGTAAAAGGGTAAACGTAGATTTCAGGATAGTAAATAATAAAATAAAGATGAAATTCAAAAATAATCTGAAAGATAAGCCAAATGAAATAAGAATTCAGAATAATAAAGGGCATACCAACCGTCTTAAAATAATAGGCGATATAAAGGAATATCAAGTAAATGAATCTGAAAGACCTGGTTTAGAGATGAAAGGGGATGTCGAAAATTTTCGAAAAAAGGATAATCCAGTCATAGTCTCAGAAGCGACTAATTATATGAGGGATTTAATAGATATTAATGATGAAAAAAAGGTTGCATCCAATTTGGAAAACTCTTCTAAAAGTCTCTCCAACTTGACCAACAGTAGCTTATCTGACCCCTCGACTATAAATCAAGCACACAACACATCTGATGCATTAACGCAAGGTTATGGAGAGAACCCAGATAGAATGGTGATTACGGCTTCAAATATAGAAAAGGTGAATGCCGATGATGTAAAAATCATAGGCTCAACCAAAGACAATCATTCAGATGAACTGGAGAATAAAGAACCCATAGATTCGAATATTCAATCTGATTTAACATCTTCTTCGCCTGATAAAAGTCAAGAAGAAAAAAATAATATAAGTAAGAATGATTATAGAATAGAAACTGGTTCAAACCTTGGAAATTATATTGACAATTCTCATATTCGGGATTTAAATAACAATAAAACATATTCAATAGATATTAAAAAAAAGCAAGAACAGTTTATTCACAGCTTTGATAATTCTGGCTCTTCTTCTAAGAGAAACAAAGAAATAAAGGAATACACAGTTATAAATGAATATCCAAAAACTTCAAGTTACAATTTCTCAAGTGTTGAAAAGCAAAGAAAACCAAATAAGAACTTCCTTATGAAATATAAGATGAACCTAAGAAAAAAGAAACCAATCCCCTTCCACCACGAAATACAGAAAGACAGTAAAGAAATTCTTGAACTAATTCAAAATTCAAAAGGTCTTCAGACAGAAGAAAAATTGAAACTTTTCGAATTCTTAATGAGATTATATCATATTACACCAGACGAATTAGAAATTAAAGAAAGTAGCGAAAAACCAATATTTAAAGAATATGCAAATGAATTTATTATGAAATTAGAGGGCGACCTAGTAAAATCTATAATGAGCATATCAAACAATGAAATAGACAGTTCTGTTAAGAAAACATTACCCGATAAAAAGATAAGTATCTCAAATGAGATTGCAAGAATCCTGAATGATAGATATTTTAGAAATTATCTAGGGCTTTTAATAGCCAAGAGTCTATCAAAAGCAGATTCGATAGTTGAAATTAGAAGCCAAATTTTGGCATGTGAAAAATACAAAAACTTCATCGAAGAAATTATCAAGATACTTAGTAATGGTGAATTGGAGATGGACGAGAGATTCTGTGATATGATAGGAAATTCAGTAAATAAACTACAGGCATCCGAGGATCCATTCACTTGTAAGATTGTCGTTCAATCAAAGCTATGCCAACGGTATGTAGAGGATTTCATAGCTTTGAAGAAAATAATTAGAAAGTTTTCAGACTTGAACCTGTGAATTAGATATCATTGATTTGGGGCTCAATTATCTCGGTTCAATGGTTGTTTTCTTGATGATTTTATTTAAAATTTAATAATAAATTGTGTTTTTTAATACAAAAATTTTTTAAGTAAAATATTTGAGTAATTTGAATTGGTTTTTTAGACCTTCAATTTATTGTTTATTAAATTATTTTCATTTTTAAGATTTCTTTAAATATTACATGATACTTCTAATTTCAAGAAAATATTATAATAGAAGATACATTAAGAAGGAAACACGTTAGAGCATGCGTGACATGCTGAATTTACTAGCTCTAAATATAATGTAAGATCAAAAAATTTTTTAATTTTAATTTCCAATTGATTCCTAATATATAGATATTTGCGAATCAAAGTTTATGATTCGGAGACAACATAAAATATCTACAATTAGTGATAAGATCAGGTGCAATTTGAAAATGATATGAGTGGGCAAAAGTCTATCGTTCTGAGCTGGTTTGAAAGATTTGAGCAATTATCTTTCAGGGTTTAATCGATATATTTGATAATACATAAAAAAAAGTATTAATTATAAGACTTTCTAGCCTATTGATGAATGAGTTCTGAGACAATCTCACGTTTCCAATAGATTCGAAGTAAGTCAACTAGTCGCATTACATTTGTAAGAAACATTCCCTATAATGTAGAATAGCTACTATTCTAATAATTAAAAGATAGCCGAAAATATTCTCTAAGTAAGTTTCGAGTGTCTAATAGATTATGCCCTTATTAAGAGTCCTGCGATATGATTGAACTAGAATAGAGAAGTTGAAGCATGTTTCTCTTTTTTCACTAACAAAAAGCTAACTGTTAGTAAATGATAAGGCGATTGTGCTGTTTACTTCTTTTCTAACGTCTTAATAAGAGAATAAGATGATTTGTTCCTTAAATATAGATGTTTATGACATTGTTGTCGATCTATTACCATGCTGAATTAATAATTTCTGATACAATGATTAGTTGCTGAAAAATACCTGTGACGGTTATTGAGACGTGGTAAATAATAAAAAATTTTGATATTAATTGAAAATTTGTAAATGGCCACTAAGTAATTTACGTATCAACTAACTAACATTTCCGACGTCGATTCCAATTCTTCCAAAGAGATTGGTAATTTAAGTGCATAGAAAATATTCAACTATTAGAAAAAATGAGTTTCAGATCAAATAATTAATAATCACAGACACCTGTCAAAAACATTCATCCATCAATATATCAATATGTGATTTACAAACAGTTTTTTAATTATTAGATCAATTAAAAATTTAATTGCCTTTGTAACAATTTAACGATATCCCAAACTTCAAACGCAGTAGTGGATTTGCAAATTCACAAAGATATTCCTCAGAAATTACAAATCAAATTGGCATTCTTTCTGTCAAATTATATTTGAATATTTTACATATATAAATTTGATTGCGAAAATAGAAACTTATGGCAAATAACGATCAAGAAACAATCACAACTGATAAAATTAATTGTAACCACGCGAGTGAAAACAAATGCAAACAAGAGAGCAAGTTGTCCGAAGACAAAATTTCAAAAGAAAATACTCACAAAGGTGGTGAAAAAGACAAAGCTGATAGTGAAATCCCTGACAAATTAAACGGTGCCATGGAAACATTCAAAGACAAATACAATCAAGTAGCCACAGTGGTTTCTCAAAAATACGAAGATGTTAAAAATAAAATAACTTCTGATGAAAGCAAAGAGCAATACAATCAGGTAACCACAGCAGTTTGTGAAAAATACGAAGATGTGAAAAGGAAAATGACTTCTGATGAAAATAAAGACAAATGCGATCAAGCAACCTCAGCAGTTTGCGAAAAATGCGATGAAGCCAAGAAGAAAATCCCTTCTGAGGAGATCAAAGACAAATGCGATCAAGCAACCTCAGCTGTTTGCGAAAAATGCGATGAAGCCAAGAAAAAAATCCCATCTGAGGAGATCAAAGATAAATGCGATCAAGCAACCTCAGCAGTTTGTGAAAAATGCGATGAAGCCAAGAAAAAAATCCCTTCTGAGGAGATTAAAGACAAATGCGATCAAGCAACCTCAGCAGTTTGTGAAGAATGCGATGAAGCCAAAAAGAAAATCCCTTCTGAGGAGATCAAAGACAAATGCGATCAAGCAACCTCAGCTGTTTGTGAAGAATGCGATGAAGCCAAAAAGAAAATCCCTTCTGAGGAGATCAAAGATAAGTACAGTCAAGTATCCTCAGTAGTTTGCAAAAAATGCGATGAAGCCAAGAAAAGAATGTCATCTAGTGATGACAAAGACAATTAGGACGTTCACAACAATGCTGATAAATAAATTCGTTTTTATCAAAAAATTTAAAAATTACTTTACTATTAAACCGATTGGTTTAGAGACATACACATTACAAAAGCTATTACTTAGAATCCTAAAATCATCATTGTAAGTTAAGGATTTATTTAAGTCATTAATTTTGAATTGAAATCGATAAATTTAATACTTGAAATTTGCATGGTTGGAATCGAGTAGTAATTAGAGCCAAAAGCTTATGAGATAAGTGATATTTATGTATTACTTTTCAACAGCTACAATATAGACAGATAGGAAGGCTATTATAGCAAGAATTATAAAGGGATTAGTCTATAAAAACCAGAACAATACTCACTCTCTAAAAGTTATTGATCGAGACCATCTAAATAAGGATCAAAAATTTTGAGACTTGTCTTTTAGAAAAAATTACATATAAAAAAAGAGTAATTTATTTTCACTATATTTCTATAGCTAATGAGTGATCAGTGAAAACCTTATTGTCAAACGGTTTGCCAAAAACTCCACTCACGAGGGATGAAGGAAACTTGGCAAAGGCAAGATCGGAAATACACTCAACGAATCACTCTAAATTCGGGGCTGAGCCCTATCATACCCTGGTGGGCTTCAATAACTAGGAGCAGCATATATGTTTTATATCCAAAGTGGAATGGCTTTGTGTCCATATATAAACATTTTCTTGAACCACCCGGCATTTTGAAACCAAACGCTACACAGGACTCCTATGTGTCTTAAACATTACACCTCTACCCCCTACAATAGACTTGTTTTACAGACAACTGCAGCCTGCTGTCTTCCTTATTTTCCAAATTCTTAAAAATTTTCACAAGGAGTTAAGAAAGAGATTGCCAATCTCTTAATGGAAGTACCAAGTTTCAGCACTATAAAGTGCTTATTATACCGCAAGAAAGTATGAAGATGCATTCCTTTCTTGCTCTAGTTTAAAGTCATCTCGGACATTTTCTTTTTCCCTAACATTTTATTTTCCAATAATTTTCTTGTTCGCATAACATTTTAAAAAAATTTCATATAAATTTTCTTTCTAGCCATAATAATCAAAATTCAATACGGATTAATTGAAAGAAAACAGTCTCATAATCAGATTTGAAACAAAATGGCAGGCCAACCAATTATATTGTTTAAGAGTTATTGATTGTAGCTTGAAGCAGAAAATATCTGAAACGTTGTTTTAAAAATTTCAATATATTTCACAAATCTATTTATCCCATGGACTCTAAAAGTAACACTTCAAAGCTTACAAAGGAAACCAAGAAGCATCAGAACAAGAATTCAGAGAAGACCAAAGACAAGCACAACAATGAAACTAAGAAAAAGGTTGAGGAGACTAGCGATGAAAGTTTTGAAAAGATTGAGGAGAGTAATGAAAGTTTGGAAACCACACAAAAGAGGGTTATTCCACAAGAGACAGAGGATCAAACAAGCGTGACAACAACACAGAATTGTAAATGCCCCATATCAAGGAAAATGATAGGTTATTTTTATTTGGTGTTGACTGTTGTTTTCTCTGCAATTTCACTGTTTTTTTTCCATCAATATTTTAATTTAGAAGGCAATGAAAGAAATGAAAAATCAGGGAAAATTTTACTATTTAAAGCCTCACTCAATATTTTATTGTCTTTAATAGCTTCTTACAGCAGGATTACCCTTGTTTATGATACTCCCAGTAGCTAGTGTAATTGTTGGGTTTGATTCAGCTTATAAGTAATCTTCATCATCAGAGAATAAATAATTTTTATTTTAATATAATTGCTATTTCAAAAATGTAATTTATCCAAATAAGTTCTAAAAGATTTCAGTCATCGGCATTTGGTCGTCATTTTGTAAAAATAACTGCTGGTTTGATTTTTATCGTTCTGTAAATATACATATGTTACAAGAAAGATTATTTAAGTTATTATCTTGTATTTATTCAAATTATAGAGAATAATATAAGTATTCAATATATTTGGCTAAGTGCTTTCTATAGCAATTCCCATCAAATATGTCGTTATACTTGTGTTCCAATTCTTCAGGAATATTCCTTTGTAGCAATCCTAGTAAAATATATTGTTATATCTGTGTTCTATTCCTTTAGGAATACTCTTTTGAAAAGTATAACTGATATTTACAGTTAATTAAAGAATTATTCAAATTCTTCTTACATTGAGAACAAGTAAATAAAATATATTTGATAGATAGCCGATATCAGTCCAAATGATTACTTTGGATTAAATTTAATAATAATATCGAATGTTGGTATCTCCAGATAGGTTTATTATTCTTCATTCAACATTCAAGTGAATTCAATATTTTTAACAGTTAATGAAGACTGATCATTATGAAAAACGGGTTATTATTCTTTCCATTAATCAAATTTTAAACTCCTAAACATTTGATCTAAATAAAACATTTATTTAATAATTGGTCCACATCACTTGAACAAGGACCTAATGTGTAGCAATCAAACGTTCTAATAGCATTCCGGTCTCAATCCCTCCAATTTTGTTATAAATATCTTCATTTTCAATGATTCTTTCACATTTTCTGGATAATAAATATCTTCGTTTTTAATTTTATCTGAAAAATTTCACAGACAATGAAAATTTTTACTTCCCCCATGGACAGTGCAAGCAGACTGAATATTCTTATTCAGGATAAAATTGTTCTGATCCCTTTAAAATCTAGAACACTGATTTATCAAAACAAAGACATTATAGGCACATGTTCCATGGTATTTAATCAGCCAAAAGTTTATAACTCCAAAATATATGATTATAACAACAATAAATTAACTTCTTATTGTGTAGAAAATGAAGGTTCTGTATTTTCAATTTTGCCGAAAAGATCGGAAGAGTTTTGCTTTGGTTCAATCGTAGATTTTCACAAGTTTGATCAAAATTTTGTATTTTTGAAAATTAAAAATTCCAAATTTGCTCTTTTTTCAAAATCTGGAATAATTTTTGAAAATTTACAATTCGAAGATTATTTGTTTTGTGAAGATTCATTCATTTTTAATGATAAAAATTCACTGTTTAAAATTAATTTGAAAACTAAAGAAAAAACTGTAATTAATAATTTTAACTTCAAGATAATGAGCTTTTCATTCGAAAAGGAAGCAACAGTAGTTACGGACAAAAGCAATAAATTGTTAATTGGCCCTCGGTCATATCATTGGCTAGGCAAAAAGGCTGATAAATTAATTTTTTATGAAGATTCTGTTGTAGTAGTTAGTGATCAAGGGGTTTATCAGTTTTATAGTAGAATAGAAAAAATGAATCCCTTTTTTAAGTTTGATGGTGTTTTTTATGACATTAAAATCAGCAATAACCTTTTATTTCTTTGCAGTGACATAGAATTCATTGTTTTTGACTTATCGATCAATAGTATCATCTACAAACGATATTTGACGGAAATGTATTCTTCTTACGTCACGTTTAATGATGAAAATGATGCTTTTTCTGATTTTAATGAAACTGAAGACGTTTTTAAGGCAAAGAAGAAAAGTTTTGTGGCAATAAAAAACTCAATTTCACCCATTAAAACCCAGTATGATGGATTATTTGCTTGCTTGAGCAACACCAATCTTACTTTATTTCATACTACATCAGAAATCGTTTCACTCTTCAAATTATCTTCTTCTTTGAATTATTTAAACAATAATTGTCTTTTTTCATTGATTTATAGAAGAAATTCAATTATTGTGAATTTATATGCCATTTTTCAGGACAGACTTTTATTGATTTCAGTGAGAAATATTTTTCATAAGGATAAATTAAAAGTTGATGGTATTCATTATGTAAAGAACAAAATTTATTTACATGCAAAGGGTAAATGCTTCCTACTGAATGCCATGGGAATTCTTGAAGAATTATTAGAAGGTGGCATCATTATCTCGTCTTCTGAGTTATTTTTGAAAATAGATGAGAAGGGTATATTAGATATTATTAGTACTAAGTATCTGATCAAGGAAAAAAAAATCAAGAATGTGCTTATATTCAGAAAGTATTTAATATTTTATATACCTAATAAAGGTTTATTCATATCTTCTAGATGTGATTCTTATTGCTCCAAACATTTTATATGCAATATTTCAGTCGTAGATCTAGCAAAACAAACAAAGAGTTCCTTTCTAGTAACTTACCAGGAAAACGGTGCCCTTTTTTATATTTCATATAAAATATCTGATTTTGATGGTGAAGAAGGACTTGAAATACAAAATTAAAATTTTAGATTAAAAATATTTTTAGCACGTTATTTCTTTATCTATTTACTTTGGTGATCAATATTAATAAAACTGTATGGAATGTTAAATTAAACATTGCAATTCTGTATAATATATTTAGATTGAAGATATTTCGACAAGGGAGAATGTATATCCAATCAAATTACAGGTATTCTTACTAACCAATTGTTTTTCTGTATGTTTTTACATTCTCTATTACTAATATATCCGTGTATATTCCATTTTTTTATTATTACCTCAGGAGTCAATGTAAATGCATATTTTCAAGCAAAACCCATTTTATAGTCTTTCTGTATCTGGGATATCCTTTAGTATTGATGGTTTAAAAGTTTCTAATTGTACCCTTTTTACAAGTCTCTAAGAATCGAACTGCTAACATTATATGATTAATTAATTTATAAAGGTTGCTAAATTGCTTTAAGGAGTATTATATTTGAGATAAGTGAATTCCATTGACGTAATCAATTAGAACTGCTACTATTTTATCTAATTCTGGAGGATGCATCCTCAATCTTATTGAATCATTCATGGGAGTATGAATCAATTATGAAATGAATATTGCAAAGAAAAGCAAGGGATATCTAACAACTATGTCATGCTTGTAGTCTATTTCAGCAATGTCAATACGTTTAAAGCTTCCATTCGGTAAATGTAATAACATCTTTGTTGTATAATAAATATTCTGGCTCAAATATATACAAAGCACAAAGCTGATTTCAAGATGTATAAATTGAGTTTTCTATGGAAAAGACATAATAGCAGCACTCCTCTTCGAACTGGCCCAGTTTGATGATGACCAAGATTGATTTACTTTAATAAATATTGATTGTTCTTCATGATGTAATCATTAACTTTATCAAAATTTCATTGCTCAAGAAACTAGACAAATAAGGAGTTACACAAAATATTCATATATCAATAAGATTGTTTAAAGGGATTTCTTCTTTATTAGAATTTTTGTACAAAAATTAAACCTCCGAAGATTCGGTACAAAAATGAAATACTGTTAGAAATTTTGAATATTTAAAGATGTGATTTATTAATTATTCAGGTTTAAATTTATCAGATCAGAAATTGGCAAAATTATTTGAAAGACCTTTTTTATTACTCAAAAAATCGTTTATAAATCCCATCATAGTCATTTAATTTTAGTGTTTAACAATCACATAAAATATTTAGCTATTGCATTATGCATAATTCATGGTTTTATTTATATTGTTAACAAATAGTTTTTCTTTGACAAGATTATATTCTTTATTTGATGAATAGATCTTATATTCTCTACTTTCATACACTGATCGCGTGAATGTACTACCATAAGTTTCGGCTTGGGATCTTTTGAATCTTAATTCAATTTCTTTATGAATGCCATTTGCTTCTAATCCTCGTTTAGATTCAAATGAGATGTTTTGATTCACGTCTAAATTGCGATAGACTGGATATATACTTCTACTTTTGATTAGATATCAATCGCGATAAAATGTTCTTGTGACAATTAATATTTTAATAATATAGATTGCATAATCTATAACTCAGAATAGAAATCTATTCTTTGGAGAAAAAGTCAGATGCCCAATTGCAATGCTGTGCCAAAGACAGTAGATCATCTTGCCACTAAATGCGATCGTATGCTAGATCATGATCACATGAGAGGCATAATGAAGTGTTAAGATGCATACATTTATCACTGTGTAGAAGATTCGGAATTAAGAAGACTAGAAAATTGAAATCTCATTCCGTTCAAGAAGTTGTAGCAAATGAAAATATCGAGATTTGAGTAGATACAAGAATTACAACATGACAGACCAGATATCTTCTTACATGATAAAAAGAAAAATGAAATAACTCTGATCAAGGTTCGAATTACCAATCTTGACCCATTAACTAAAGTTTAAAATGAAAAAACTAGAAAATATGATTCAATAGCAAATGAGTTATCATTGATTTACAAGTACAAAGTGAATATAATTTTATACGTAATGACCTGGGAAGGGCTGGTAACGAAATACCACAACAAACATAGTAAAAAGATAGGAATTGAGCCTAAAATCGAAAAGTACATCCAGTCTATTGTACTCAAGAAAACTCTGGAGTCTGTTTCATTTGAAAGACGACGGGCCACCATGTGAGTTTTGAGCAGTTAGTGCCCAGATTATCGGGTGTAGACAAGAGACTTGACCCGGGATATATCAAAAAGTAATATTAAATTACCCATTAAATGAATTCTTTATAATCTATAATAAATAAGACTCCCAAGAAAGATTTAAATAAGAAAAATAAATATATTTTCATCATATTGCTAAAAACACAACATGTGTGATGGTCAACACTTTGCTCAAACAACAACGGAGAAGCATTCTAGAGTTTAACAAAGTCCTATCATGCCGTGGCGGTATTTGATAACTAGGATCATCATATATGTTTTATACCCAACGTGGAATAATTCCGTTTCCATAAGCAAATATTGGCCATTTGGCAACCAAATACAACACAGAACAACTATATTTCGTAAATACTCAAAAATTAATCTTATTCTTCCATTTCCTAAGTAGTGACTGCTGATTTATGCTAGATTCGCTGCTCGTTGCCGCCTTTCTTATTTTTTGCTTCTGATAAAAATTTTGAATAAATTAAAAAGACAAAATTTATGCAAGTTATAGCATCTGTATCTTGTTGGAGGAAGTTTTAATATCTTGCCAGTGCACTTGGAACAAATCCTAAACCCAATATTTTGAGCTTCGGGCAAAGTCTTTTTTATGTATGTGGGATTGCAGTTCCATCTACTTCTTTTTTGTGTGTTTCTTTTTATGAGGAGCCTGCTATTAGTTTCACAAGCATAAGCGTCTTACTTATCCGGGCAACTACGAAAAGGTTACAGTCATCTGTTTCACGACAGACTCTTAATGAAATCACGAAGTTTCTGCAATATAAAGTGCATCCTATATCGCAAAATGTACGACAGTCATTTTCTTGCTCTGTGGTCTAGTGTCATCTTGGATAGACTTCTCTTTAATTAAGTTTTGATCTATTCATAAGTTGACATTTCGGATGCATATCATATCTCATTTTGATTATGGACAAAACATCTTCTAAGGGTATTTCGTTGCTACAAGACTCATTAAATAGAAAATTGGTAAATAAATGTCTATGCTTATTTATATTTTGTTTTGAGAAAATTATGAGTTTGAATCGGGCATAGAATAGGATCCCGTATCTAAAATGATCAGGACCTAAAAGAAACGAAACAACTAGAAGCGCCTGTACCTCTATAGGAGGAAATTCTGAACCTCCTACCGAGGTCCTGGGCACTTAGAACAAATCCTAAGTCGTCCGCTCTTTCTAGCTTCGGGCAAGCCTCTTTTTTATTCATACCGCACACGCCACCGGCCCACCTTCCCTTTTTTCGGGTTTTTCTTTTTATGAGTCTGCTGTGACGTTCTGATATAAACTGTTATTGGTTTCACACACACGAGTGTATTACTTATCCGGGAAACCACGAAAAGGCTACAGTCATCCATCTTACAACAGATTCTGCCTAGTGATCAGGAACCTAATCAAAGAAAGATGCGTTGAATGCAAGGGCCTTCCACTTATTAATACAAAATATAAGGACATCCACTAGTATGGTTGTATGCAATATTACCCGAGTGCAATATACTAAAATGTCGTCAAAGGCTTGTAGAATTAACTGAAAGGTTCTAAAAAACCTATTTGCCCCTCAAAAGAGCCATGAAATATTTATTTGGTCTCACTATCCAGACATTCGACCTCATTGTCTGGATCTTGAAGATACATTCATCTAGGACAATAAATTTAGATTTAAAAAAATATTAGTAGCTCTCAATGAACGAGATCCGTATCTTAACGTTTATCCTTCTCGAAAAATCACAATTGATAGGAAATAATGGCAAGAACATATGATCTAGAAATAAACAACTTTATTTAAATATTTTTTATTATATATCTTCTTGATGTCATAAAATTTGACTGTTGACAGCTAGATTGATTTGACTTTGATATATTTTGTAATATTCATCAGAGCAGGTACCATAACTGTAAATTTGATAGCCTCGCCATATAAGCATCGCATTATCAGCATGACAGGAAATAACACACTTCTGATATAAAACTAATTCTAAAATCTCTTTAGTTAAATTGAAATTATTGGTTTGTTCCAACCGACTATTATTGTAAAATCTCAGTGAATTGTTAGAACGATTCAGTTTAATGACGTCAAAATCAGTCAATAAAAATGTAATTATGTGGCAAGAAGATTATTAGTTGAAATGATCTGGAACAATACAATGGCTAGAAGGATACGAAAGAAAACAATCTGTATTAAATAATAAATCTATGAAATATAAATTTAATACAATATGTTTGATTTAATTTTAAATTCCAGCGGTTAGTTGCCACGAGACTAACACTATGTCATTAGCAGAAGACATTTCATAAAATTGTATTAGATGAAAAAGCTTATAAAAATATTGATTTCATAAAAATCAATTAACTTATTCTGGTCAATAAAAAAATAGACAAAATAATTAAATAAAAATTTTACAAATCCATGCTAAAATATAGATACTCCCAAGTTCACATTATCTGAAAATTGAAAAGAATATTATATGGGAATGTGTGATTTTCATCATATTAATAGTGTAATTTCACTTTCCATTTATATTTGTAGAATGTTTTGACTGTTTGAGATCTTTTTTAAAAATCGTCAGAAAACATAAAGTTTTTTTTTTAATTGCAACATAGAAAGTAAATAGATTTCATTAACCAGAATTATGAAAACCTTGCGATCTTCTAAAATGAATAACTTTTAATTAAAAAAGATGATTATAATTTCGAAGTAAAATGAAATTTTACAGTTATGATTTTAATTTTTAAAACAATTTAACTGAATCAACAATTCAATTAAAGCAGCTTGATCGCTGACGATTTTGTCTCGAAAAATATATTAAGTACATTTTTGAAGCCAAATGCCTACATGATTAAATAAAACAATAATTCCGAAATCTACAAAATTTTATGTTTTTATTTCATAAAAATTTTCTAATTCAGAAATGTGACTAAGAATTTAAAAACAAGATTGGTTTTAGAAAAATTCATAGATCGTTAAATAACGGTAGAATTAATCAAATTAATTTGATGAGAAAAATCAACAGTTACAATAAATTTAATTTACAAATTGCATACCTTTTTGACGTGTTTGCAAAACAAAGAGCAATCATTGATCTCATATTTTTCAAGAATTCTGTTATTGATGCAGATAGAATTTCCTGAGTTGTGTCTTAAATAGGACAGTAAAACATTCACTGGCTTGCCAAATACTTTATATCCGCACAAATTCCTAGCAATGAGCTTACCTTTGTTAATCCCAATCCTTACTTTAAAGAATGAAATCTTTTCTTTGTGGGTATGAACGAAATCCTTACAGAAATTAATAGCATTGTGTGTTGTTTTGAATACCAAATAGAACGAGTCACCTTCATCAGCCACTATATGTCCATTGTACTTATTTTTCAGTGACTTTATTATGGATCTATGGATATCTAGATTTTTTCTCATTTCCAAAGGGAAGTCATTATACAAGCTGGTAGAATCAATGATATCAGTAATCACAAGAATGGACTTTTCCAATTTAAAGTCTATGTCCAAATCTGTTTGCTTCAAATAGCAAGAGTTATTATCAAATTTAAGGGGCTCAGCATGAGAAAAAGACGGGATTGGTTGTTCCTTTACAATTTCTAATTTGCAAAATACATAGCAAATACTCTCATAGAAAATACTTGCTTGGGTACTTAACATTAGTAAGAATGTGTGAACAATATTCAATGTGCTCATGATGATTATAGAAACACAGGGTATCATTGAAGGGGTGGTTTTCCATTCCTTATATATTTTTAAAAATTAAAAATAAAATCAACGGTTCCGTTATTAATTAAATAAATTAAAGAAATAAATCAAAAAAATAAATCAAGTTCAAAAATTAAATAGAAATGACACAGAAATTTGAATTAATCGGGGTTTAACGATAGAAAATTTGATTGATTAAAATCAGTTAATCGATCAAAATGAAAATTATTTTCAAAGAAATGTAATCTTTGGAATTCGAAGATGGCTGAGATTGTGCGTAAAAAAAACTGGATCAAAATCTAAAAGATCGACAAGATTTTTTCAAATCTCATCCAAGCAAACCAGAGTGCAGTTGAATATGGACGCTAAATTGCTTTCTCTTTAAATAAATTATTCTGATGCAATAAGTAATGATTTGACTTTTAATAAAGATAATCTATAGCAGAGAGAAAAGATACTTAAGATGGAATATGGAAATATAAATGGAAGATCAATATATATGTTATTGATCAGTTATGAAGCAGCAAATCCAATCATTACTCCATATGTTAATCAGAAATGTATTCAATAAATAAACCAGTTTACATTTTTTACATATCGACAATTTATTGCTATCAATTTATTAGAAGACATTATTGAAATTTGAAAAAATATCTAAAATAATTAATTTGCAAAAGGATGATCTTTCATTGTATATACACCATCAATGATTGTGTTTGAAGTAGATATAAATATAAAATTCTGTACGAGAGTCCATTTCTGCAAATATTAATCGATGTGATTTTAATAATCCTTACTAAAATTAATAATTTTTAAAAATAATACAAAATAGTAAAGCACCGGAATGATTGACTCGATTAGCTTTAAATATCTTTTTACACATACATAGTCAAGCCAAGAATTTATTTAAAGTCTTATTCAAAGATTAAAACGATGTTTATAAAATTTGCATTAAAAAATAACAATAAAATAATTTATTAAAAAAATACTGATCTTTTTTAGTAATTATTTTTGAATTTACAATACAAATAAATTAAGGAGATTTAATGAAATCGAGAATCTTCAGCTTAAATTGGCTGTTTATTTTATGTTCGATAGAATTATTTGATGCATCGGGTTGGTTTTGAAGAAAGCACATCTTTAAGATAGTAATAGAATTTTAAAACAACGCTTTGATCAGACTTTGTCTTCCGTTTCCAAACGTTTATTCCTAGCTTTATTCAAATCATCATTGAAATTATATTATTTAATTCGCAGTCAATTGTAGAAAAATGATTAATTAATTTTAATTCTTTGAATTTACGTTCAAGACAATCAAATCAGAGAACTCAAATGGTATTTATTCACGAGCTAATCCCGAGATTTACTTACCTGTTAATTGAGATATTTAATATAAATTTATTTTTTATTAAATATGATCGCGAAGATAACTAAAATGAATAGAATAATTCCAAATTTTTTAGCTTAATACACGAGCACAAGCAAAAAGATGCAAATCTTTATGTTTTTGTCTGAGATTAAAGTCCTTCCAGTCTATTTACAGTACTGAAAATTAAATTTTATTATTTGTTACAAGAATTAAGGAGATCAATAAAATAACGGGGTTTCCACTTTTAATGATTATGTTGAAAAAGGATAGAAACGGTTAAATTTGGAACAATGCAATTTGAATAAACATAAAAAAAAAATTTTCTATCAACAAATCATTTGATAATCGGATTAGACGACGAGAAGAATTTATTAAATAAAAAAATTAGCTGATGTAACATTTTTCATTGAGTAGTGACTGGACCAGTCCATTCGACACTCTTTATATCCTATGTACCATTCACTCGATTTATTCAACACCTCGTCTTCTTAAGATAAAAAACAGCATATGTCTCATCTTTTGGCAAAGTCCTATCTCCTCATCTGTATCCTTTGTTGCATTTCAATACTGACACATTACCTATCATTACATACAGCATTTTTATAGATAAGTGACAACTCTTTAGCTATTAAATTGGATTTTCTTGCTTTTTTGATTATCTTCTACTTAAATTAATAGATCTAAATTAGTTCAACCAATTTTGATAAGTGAAATTAAAGAATTTATTTAATGGATAATCCAATAGTTGTCGTTTACGTGACAAGTCTCTTGTTACACCTGATGATCTGTGCACTAACTGCTCAAGACTCACATGGTTGTCCGCCTCTTCAATACTTCGTCGTCTTTCAAATGAAATAGACTCGAGAGTCTTCTTGAGTACAATAGACTGGATGTACGCTTCGACTTTAGGCTCAATTCCTATCTCTTTACTATACTTGTTGTGGTATTTCGTTACCAGCCCTTCCCAGGTCATTACATATGGAATTATGTTCACTTTGCACTTGTAAATCAATGATAACTCATTTGCTATTAAATCGTATTTTCTAGTTTTTTCATTTTCAACTTGAGTTAATAGGTCAAGATTGGTAATTCCAACCTCGATCAGAGTTATTTCATTTTTCTTTTTATCATGTAAGAAGATATCTGGTCTGTCATGTTGTAATTCTTGTATCTACTTGAATCTTAACATTTTCATTTGCTACAACTTCTTGAACGGAATGGGATTTCAATTTTCTTGTCTTCTTAATTCCGAATCTTCTACACAGTGATAAATGTATGCATCTTAATACTTCATTATGCCGTCTCATGTAATCATGACCAAACATACGATCGCATTTAGTGGCAAGATGATCTACTGTCTTTGGCGCAGCTTTGCAATGTGGGCACTTGACTTTTTCTCCAAAGAATATATTTCTATCCTGAAGGAAGCAATAAGCTCCTTCATCTCTTGGCTTCATATTTCCTTTGGTAAGCCATACTGAAGAGTCTTTAATGGAGGCAAGTTCATGATCACAAACCCTAAACAACCTTTCGTGGAGTTGTTTGCTTTTAATGTTGGTCATTAGGGATTTAATTTGTGATTCATAAAGAGATTCTTTGGTAATCTCGCCTTCTGTATTGTACTTCAGTCTTATGTATTTGTCAATTGTTGAGAGATGTGTCTTGTTGTCTTCTTCAACCTTAATTATGGCATTACGCCTTAAGGACATATTTCTTGATTTTTCCAGGGAATTCTTCAATTGGAGGAGCATACTCTCACTCTTATGCTCAATATTGGACATTCCTCTTCCCATCATTTCTCTTGGCAAATACAGCCTTTCTTTGTTTGCTGGCTGTAAGTGAACTTTATATTCCATTAGTACTTTCCTAATGGATTCATCGAGTTTGACATATTCTTCCGGTTCAAGCTTTAGTACTCCTACATGGTAGTTAATCACAGACACTGCATGCTCATTTATCGCTTTGAATAAATTCTTTGCATTCAGTTTGCTTTCACACAAATTCTTGACTCTCTTTAAAATTTCATTTCTTACTATTTCCTATGAAAATACAAATAAATATGATCAGCAGTTGAATATTCAAATCTGCATCTATTCTAGTCCCTACAGATTTTCTTTTGCTTAACTTATTGTTCAAAGTGAGATATCAATTTTTTTGATTTCTTGATTTCCAATTTGTTACAGAATGATAAATAGATACATTTTACAACTTCATAACCACTTGACATCCTACCACACGTGGTTTCTAAGCGATACACTGCTTTCGTTACAGATCTACAGCGTGAATATTTGGTTTTTTTCATTTAAGAAAAAAATTCTATCTTAACGGAAATAGAAAGCTCCTTCGGCCCAAGGTTTTATATTTCCTTAAGTAAGGCGAATTCTTTACTCTTATCGATTCGTGATCACGGCCTTAAACAATCTTTCATGACATTGCTTACTTTTTATTATGATTATTAGAGATTATCTGATTACGTGAATGAATGTTAATAAATATATGTAGAGTACGAGACATTACTATATTTAAAAAAATGCGATATAAGTCTAAATCCAGAGCTTATTTCATAATCCCATATGATGGGAAGCTCACCCACAAGATGATTTACACTATATCTCTTATGTTGAATAGAATTTGTTAACATAAAATGTCTTAGTTTATCCATATTTAAATAAAGATATAACAGTAGTCTTTGAATTTCAATCCAATTGAAAATATATAAATCAAAGTAGACTTGTTTTTGCTATAGCTAGTGAGTGATAGGTGAAAGCCTTATTGTCGGACGGATTGCTAAAATCACCCTAATAAAGAATCTTGACCCGGGAAAGATCGGCAAAACAATCAGTGCATCGCTCTAAAGTCAGATCCGAGCCCAATTCTACTCTGCCGGCCTTCAATATCTAAGAGAAAGTTTTTTATGTAAAGCGATGTGATTTCATGTCCTTACACAACAACCTTGGAGAATCAAACCCTTCACAAGACGAGTATGTGTCGTAAATATTCGAGAGTCAGATCTCTATCTTCTATAACCGACTATCAACTGTTGTTTTTCCTATTTTTGTAGATGTAAAATTTTTCAAGTGTTTAGAAAATGTCAGCAAGACAGACTCTTAATAGAAACCCAAAGTTTCTAAAATATAAAGTGCATGATATACCGCAAGAAAGTGGTTTTTTTCTTACTCTAATTCATTTTCATCCCGAATACTTAAAAATTTAGTCAAATTATTATTTTCGACTAAAATGTCTAAAAAATTCTCATTCCCTTTTCGAATCATGCAGACAGATTCGACTGGAAGTGAATTGTCATTTCTACTAATACAGCCTTAGCTTAGTTTAATCTTTTAGAATTGCCAACTGGGCAGAATCTGTCGTGAGACAGACGGATGACTGTATCCTTTTCGTGGTTGCCCGGACAAGTAATACACTCATGTGTGTGAAACCAATAACAGTTTATATCAGAACGTCACAGCCTTCTCGTAAAAAGAAAACCCCGAAAAAAGAGGAGGTGGGCAGGAAGGCCATCCAACATGCACATGTATAAAAGGCTTTGCCGGAAGCTCGAAAGAGTGGGCTTAGGATTTATTCTAAGTGTCCAGGACCTCACTAGGAGGTTTAAATTTTCTTCCTATAGAGGCACAGGCACTTCTGGTTGAATAAATTTCGTTTATTTTTTTTTCTTTAGAATTGCCAATGTATTTTTAAGGGTACCAAAAGTCTGTTAAGTTTGATTTATAAAATTCTCTTATAGTAATAATACTTGCAACAATCGATAATATCGATGACATAAATAACTACGTAAATGCTTTATTCAGGGATGAAAATGATTGGGCAACATAAATATTTGCTTAGGGACTATATTCTACCTTGCCAGATTAATATTACAAATTTAAACACACGATCAGAAAATTTCCAGATTATAATCTGTATTAAATATCGCCACTTGACCTAATGTGATTGATCTAACAAGACAGCGTCTTTTTCAGAGCAGTAGTCCTTTCATATCTTTGGATGCTCTTTATATCTTTCGAATAGCTAAAAAACTTTCCACTCAATAGAAATCAAGTCTATTCAAATTGAAGGAATAAAAAAAAGTAATTTATTTTTAGTATATTGCTATAGCTAGTGAGTGATCGGTGAAAACCTTATTGTCAAACATGTTGCTAAAAGTTCACCCACGAGGAATGGGGAAAACTTGATAAGGCAAGATCAGAAAAACACCCAACGATTCACTCTAAATTCGGGGCTGAGCCCTATCATACCCTAGCGGGATTCAATAACTAGGAGCAGAATATATGTTTTATATCCAAAGTGGAATAGATTTGTGTCCATATATACATACATTTTCTTAAACCACCCGACATTTTGAAACCAAACGCCACACAGGACTCCTATGTGTCGTAAACATAACACCTCTACCTCCTAAGTATTGGCTCAGAATTTTTTTATAGATAATTGCTGCCTACTGTCTTCCTTATATTTCAAATTCATAAAAATTTTCACAAGGAGTTAAGAAAGAGATTGCCAATCTCTCAATGGAAACACTAAGTTTCACCACTATAGAGTGTTTATTATACCGCAAGACAGTACTAAGATGCTTTCCTTTCTTGCTCTAGTTTAAAGTCATCTCGGACGACAAATTGACGGAATAAATTTATTTTATATTGAGCTGAAAATAACTTAGTCCAAAAAATATATTTTACCTGGGCAGAATCTGTCGTGAGATGGATGACTGTAGCCTTTTCGTGGTTACCCGTATAAGTAATACACTCATGTGTGTGAAACTAATAACAGTTTATATCAGAACGTCACAGCAGCCGACTCATAAAAAGAAAACCCCGAAAAAAGGGGAGGTGGGGCTGGATGGTATACATGCGTGTGGGTGTGTGGGAGCGGCATGGATAAAAAAGGGCTTGCCCGAAGCTCGAAGAGTGGGCTTAGGATTTGTTTTAAGTACCCAGGACCTCAGTAGGAGGGTTAAAATTTCCTCCTATAGAGGCACAGGTGCTTCTGGTTTAATAAATTTCGTTTTTTTTTAAATATATTTTAGATCTACAAGATTTGTTTAAATTTAAACGGCTCAGATTAATATTAAATCAATAAATTTATTGTAGGCTAATTCCCAGATATCACTGCAACATAAAAAAGGATTTGAATTATACAACTTTTCACCCGATTGATCTTATTAAATTGATAAATTAAAAATCAGAAAGGAAAATATCTAAAGTTAAATCATTCGTGAAATCAGTATTTCAACGACACTACATACAGTTTGTTCCAAAAAAAAAACGCACAATCTATTTTATGGCACCATATGCTTGGGGATTGTATTCTCATGGCGAAAAAATATCCCTAGTTACGTTATGTGCTATGCGATTTTTCTCAAATATTTCACATACCTCGAAAACCCACATTTTTACCTTTAAAATAAAATTTTTGTCAAAAAAAACGCATGGTTTTTCAATATCATCTTTCCCGCCAAATCGCCGGTTCTAAATGCCATGCCCTTCTTTATACATATGGTAATCGATAAATTCCTTCTCAGAAAAATTATCTGTCTCTCAAACAAAGGATACACACAGGCGAAATTGCTGCGAAAACTGGCCTGTCACAGAGCGCTATCCCTCATTGGTTGAATAAGCACAGTCAATATGAGTCTATTGCTCACATGGGTGGTAATGGAAGGCCTTCCATTGTTTCTCCAATTCTCAGGGAGTGAAAACAAACGTACGGTTATCGCTACGAAAGCATGCCTCGAAATATCGGTATGCCATAATACCGTTAGAAAGGTGCTTTTTTGCCGATTCTCCAGTGAAAAAGTCGGCATTACAGGTCAGGTACCTCGATACTCGCCATAGAATGAACGGGACTGGACTAATCCAGAAAGTGCCGAAAAGGATAGTCTTTAGCGACGAAAGCAAGTTCAATCTCTGCTACTCAGATGGAAAGAGTAGTGTGTAGCTTAAGCCTGTTTCTGGATTTTCAATGAAGAATATTACCTAACCCCCAAAATTTGGTGGCGAACTCGGTGATGGTGTGGACTTGTTTCTCATACCACGGCATCGGGAAACTTGTGTTTATCAATGGGATTATAAATGCCCCAAAGTATGAATCTATACTCGGTTTATTATTTGCCCCTCTTCTTTGGAGTCTATGGGACTTTCTGGGTTCATTTTTAATCAGGACGATGATTCTAACACGCGGCAGGCATAACGATGCAGTTCTTTGAGGATAGAAACATATAAATATCGCCATGGCCAGCAATTTCGCCTGATATTAACCCTATAGAGAAATTATGGGGTCGTGTGAAAGAACGTGTGGCCGAATATGATCTAATAAACATTCCAGATTTGAGAGACAAAATCTTTGAGATATAGAATATTATTCCCAAAGAAATGTGTGAAAAATCTGCACTGAGTTTTTCTAAACGTACGTTAGGTCTTTGCTGAGCCTGTGGGAAGCATAATAATTGTTAATTAAAAATTATGAGTTTCTTTCAAACAAAAAATTTTTCATATGGGTAAAAATTGAGATTTTCAGGGTATATGTTTCAGGTTGAGAAAATGTGGGTAGCGCATAACGTAACTAAGGATATACTTCGCCATCAAATGCAATTCCCAAAGCATATGATGTCATAAACTCGATCATGCGTTTTTTTCGAACAAACTGTGTTCTGAGATAAAACACCTACCACAACTGTTTATTTACTTCTCCAGAACATCTATAACAGATCATTCTTGAATAATAGTTCGACAAATATATGGCGCTGTTGCGGTGTGAGTTAAATGACTCAAATTTTAAATAAATAACGTATGATAAGACATATTATTTTAAAAAATGGCTTGTATTAATTAAATTCTAGAAATTATATCTGGTCTGAAATGACTTTAAACTAGAGCAAGAAAGGTAAGCATCTTCATACTTTCTTGCGGTATAATAAACACTTTATAGTGCAGAAACTTGGTGCTTCCATTAAAAGATTGGCAGTCTTTTTCTTAACTCCTTGTGAAAATTTTTATGAATTTGAAAGATAAGGAAGACAGCAGGCTGCAGTTGTTTGTAAAACAAGTCTGTTGTAGGAGGTAGAGATGTGACATTTACGACACATAGGGCTCCTGTGTAGCTTTTGGTTTCAAAATGTCGGGTGGTTTAAGAAAATGTATTTATATATGGACACAAAGCCATTCCACTTTGGATATAAAACATATATTCTGCTCCTAGTTATCGAATCCCGCTAGGGTATGATAGGGCTTAGCCCTGAATTTAGAGTGAATCGTTGGATGTTTTTCTGATCTTGCCTTATCAAGTTTCCCCCATCCCTCGTGGGTGGAGTTTTTAGCAACCCATTTGACAATAAGGTTTTCACCGAGCACTCACTAGCTATAGAAATATAGTGAAAATAAATTACTTTTTTTTTCTAGAAATTATATGTGTGTTGGAATATTAGAAAAGAAATAATTAAAAAAAATAGATTTTAATTTTCAGATTTAATGAACTACTGTCTGATTTGATTAAATTGAAATTACTATAATAATAAAATCTTAGTCAGGTACATCAGTTTCAATAAAATCTTATTCACACTGCTTTAATACATATTAATCAGATACAGCCCGTTCTAATAAAATATTATCAAATATATTTTATTAATTAAAAATGATCGAACCTTAATAATTCACCATGAATTTGCTTATATTTTCCTCCAGTAGCTGAAATCGGTGTAGCTATAGTCAACATCAAAATTCGTTTGAAGAGGTGGGAAAATTGAGTCTACGAATTCGTTGATTGTGTGATAGGTTCCAACCATTCCCTTTGTATATTCAGCCTGTATCTGCCCTGCATCATTAATGGTATATATCCTATTGGTCGGGATGTCTACAGCCTTGTATGAAATTACATCAGTGATTTTATTGCCAAATCCAGCCACGAATGGCGAGGTATTGTTAAACAATTCCTTTACCCCGCTTAAATATTCGATTTTGAATCTTTCAGGTTGCTTCAAAATCACTTCGGTGTAAACTGTTTCTAAAACACCGTTGGGACAATGAATTATGGGGCCATCAGGCAAATAGCATTTGTCTTGATTGACCTGCTTCAAGTATTTTCTTGTTATGCTAGATTGACCCAGTGGTCTATGTGTCAAATACAGAATCTTGTAGCCATTTTTCGATATCTTCGAATATAAAGAAGCTATTCCTGAGTGTGTCCAATCCCTTCCCACCATATTGTATATGTGTCCCCTAATATCACTCTTGGTTATAGTTCCGTCGATGTCAGATATTACAATCTTCTCGTTTATGTCATATAGATAAATGGAGCCTTCCAGCTGCTTGTTGATCCCTGCTATTTTGAAGACAATGTCGTTCTTCCCGTTCTTCAGTCCCAGAGATTTCAACTCATCGCTCTTTAGGGTCAAGGAGAATGACACATCCCTCTTTATGGATTTCTTACCTTTAAAGATGTTCCATCCCAGCGTTTTATTGTATTCATTTTCAAAGAATTCTTGTAACCTTTTAGCTTTGGTCTTCGAGAGAATCAATTCAAAATAAATTCGACCGAACATTAAAAACGAAATGTAAAATATGTGTCCACGGTGATCAGTTAGCTTCACGACTGTATTTTCGGGAGATTCTATTTCTTTGACCTGAAAATCCTGGAAGGTTTTTGTATGATCACTGTCAATTTTGTTGTACATAGACTGTGAAAACTCCATCTCCGAGCTTGTACTCTTAAGGTTCATCAAACATTCGATGATTCCACTTATCGTAGCTACGTTGTTTAGAAGATATTCCAGGTTTTCGTTACTGGCGATAATGTAAGAGAACTTCCCGTACTTCTTGCTAAGCTCCGTGTACGGATTTTGCTCCTCCCTTTTCAGAAATGCACTCGAAAAGACTCGAAATTTTAAATTCAGATTCCTGATCTCTGTGATTCTCTTCAAATCCGGAATCTCAACAGATTTTAATAGCTCGGACGGTGCTTCGAGAATTCGAATAATTTGGGATTCCTTAAACAATGTTACGTTCGATAGCTCGGTAGTGCACTTGTGGGTTCTGTCTTCGAAGATCAAGTCTCCTTGACTAGTCAGAGTCATGTCAATGTCAGTTAGCTTGTTGTTGACATACAGATGGACTTGGTTCTTGGCAGTTAGGAAAGTCAGTCTTGTGAATCTCAACTGGAAATGAGTGCATTTTAAATTGCCCTCACTGTCTTTGATCACAATGACGTCGTTGACCCCGCTGAGTGTTATTGGGTTGAGATTGTTGTAAATTCCGGTGAAAGTAGAAAAGATTGTCTCCACAACACCCATGGGTGATTCAAAATCAAAAATTGTAAGACACAAAAAGATTTAAAAAAACGGACATAACCGTAACAGTTTAATCATTAATTTTTTTTGTCGGCTAAAATTTTTTTAATGAAGTTTTACAATCATTAATTTTGTTTTCATTTTCAGTGATTCTTTTTTTTTTTGTAAATGTCATTTTTCAACCGTCAATGCCTCAAGACGGTGCCAGATTAACAAAGCTCAAGGAAGTTTTTAAAAGGGCAATCCAGGAAATTTTGAAAGAAGAGCAGAACGCACATAATTTAATGAACATAAACACAGCCAAGGATTCTTTTTACTCAGACTCGACTATTCATGTTGGCCCGGAGACAATAAAAAATGTTTTTGCTGAAATTAAAAGCAAATTCACTGAAATATTTAAAAATAAAATCAGAGCTGGAAATTTGGATACAAAATTAAATGGATTGGACAACGATATTAAGGAAAACAGGGTAAACACAAAGGATATTAAAAATGAAGCATATATAAGAGAGATATTCGAATCTCACATCGTTGATAGAAAGGAAGATTTTATCAAGCTTGTGGAAACAGAAGAAAAGGAGCCGGAAAGAGAAATACTGGCTTTGGAACGGGAAATAAAACAATTAGAAGAAGAAATAAAAGCAAAGGAGTTTGAAAACTTTGAGTTTGAGAAAGAATACAACGAATTAGTTATGGAGATCGAAGGAATATTCAAGGACTGAGAATGAATGTATTGTTTTATTTATCAATCTCGAAATTTAATATCTAAATTATTTATTAAATTGTGTTATCAGGCTTGCAAATTCTCACTTTAATTTATATTGAAAAATATTAAACATTGATTTTGGATATTAAGTTTCTTATCCCTTGTAGCCTTTATCTCAAAGTTGAAGAGATGCTATTCAAATTGATTTATTATTATCGTATATTAAGTCATTATTTAAAGAATACATTTTTATTAAATTGATTTCGTATTTAAATCTTAATTGGTCAATCATGTAAGATTAGATAATAAAGGAGAGTTATTGAACAATCATTTTTTATTGGAAAATTAAAAATATAATTGGTTACTTTTTTTAACGACAATAAGAATTCGAATTTTTTTTAGTAAAGCTATTTTCTAAATTGGCAGTTTTGAAAATGTATTTTTTGGTTAAAATTGTGTGATTTGCTTAATTCTAAGTTTTTCTTATTAGGAACTTTCTGGCTCAATTGTATATTTGTCTTGAATTCAACGGCCAGCTAAATGGATTTGTCGGTTGTGTTTCATGTAAACTAACGCGAATACTGTCATTATATACAAAGTGATGTGATTTTTGTAGTTTTCTGGAAATACCTTGTTTAATAATGACTGGCGATTCGTTCTAATTCCCTTCTTAAGCATTTATGACAATTTGATTGTTTTGGGTCCTATCTCTTAGATTCATTGTACAAATGTAGATATTTAATTCTAGCTTGCTCAGGCTGAGACTTGTGTTTAAATAAACATGATTAATAAAACCATCCACGGTAGTTTTTCAACTTGTAAGGTAAGTTAATAGAAAATAATTCAAATCATCAATAAATAAATACTTATTCAAATCCAGATATAATTCTAAAATTAATATAAGCAAAAAGGATCTTCATCACTTACCCTTAAAATCTAAATGATTCATGTGCATATAAATTATACTATTTTTATTTCCCAATATAATTTTCAGAGACGATACAGATGTCCAAGCTATCAATAAAAGTTGAATCACAATCTGTCACCTTTGCAGCAATGAACGCGAAATGTTGTAGCAAGTCCTTAGTGTCATACTCTGTCTTTGAGCCATTTCTATATTGGTCCGCATAACATAAAATTAAAAAAAAAAATTAATTAAAAAGCTGTTTTCAGAGAAAAGTGCACTTAAGATTCGTAAGCTTATTCAGACTTCTATTATATTGATCAATGCTATAAACTTTACGATTGGATAAAGAAATGTTAAGATGTGATCAATATATTGTTTCATTCTAAATAAGTTATTTTTATGAATATTAATATTTCAATCTCCATCAATGGTAAGGTTAAAGTATTTTAGGAATCTTCTTAAGAAGATAATTTTAATTTTGCTTATGAATTTGAAGTATAAGATTTTTTAAATATCATTCAATAAAAGACACTGAAAATTTTCAACATTATTTATTTTAGAAGCATATATCCAGTTTATATTCTCAAGAAGACATTTGAATTTGTTTAATCTGAAAAGATTAAAGGCATAGGAACGGAAAGCTCATATGAGAAATTTGAAGAAAGAATGGAAGGCATAGCTCAATATGCTACTCAATCAAAGCATTGAAATTTAATCCACTAAATAAATATATACATTTAAAAAAAAACGAAACAACTAGAAGCGCCTGTGCCTCTATAGGAGGAAATTTTAAACCGCCTACTGAGGACCTGGGCACTTGGAACAAATCCTAAGCCTACTCTTTCGAGCTTCGGGCAAGCCCTTTTTTATTCATGCTGCTCCGGCATGTTAAAATATATACATTATTGGTTTTTTTTTTGTTGTCACTGATATTTAATATATTTCACCTCTCAAGGATAGTTAATCAATGAATTTTAACAATATAGTCATATGGAAGGGATTCAATTTCTGTTACTAATATTTGAGGAGACTGCTCAGCACTGTACGGGTTTGTGGTTTGTTATTCAATATTTAGCTAGGGACTCAGATTTTATATTAAGAGTTTGGTTGTTCACTTTTACCTCATAAAAATTTTATTACGAATAGAAAGAGATAGCATTCGATTGAAATTGTCTGCAATCACTACCACGGAGATTTAAGGACCGCGTTCGAGTCTTTAAGATACCTAGTCAACCTATGGGGTTTTGTCCAGAATTGGTTTGTTTGACGGTGGTTAGAGTGTCTGTATGTATATGCTTTCATTAAACTATTCCACTTTTGGTATAAAAGATAGAATTTCTCCTAGTTATGTAATAAGGCCAATATATGATTGTGACGGTCAGTCAGACTTTACGATAATTGTGTGTAATTCGTTGCGTGTTTTTCCGGTCTTTCCTGATTGGAATTTTTATCTATCCGTTTGACCATAAGATTTTCATCAATCATTATCCATAGAAATATGATTAAAATCAATTACTTTTTTTATAGTTATTCAACATAAGCCAAAAAGGATAGAAGAGACTATTTAAGTAATGGAACCCTTGGAATTTAGGGTTATAAGATTGTTTAAATCAAACATATTTAATAATTTTCTTTCCTTAATAAGTCTATCAAGTGTTGATTCACAAATAATATCTCTATTGATGTAGCTTAATCTAGCCAAGTATACAATTTGGATTCTGACAAGCTAGTTTTTTTATTGAATTATACATCAAATTTCATACCTGATATGCATGATCAACAAATGTAGTGCGTTGTCATTTGACATTATGTTCATGTGTAATCATACCTTAAACCTAGGCTACCTACTTGCTTATACGGTTAGACCTGAAACTAACGTTTAAACATATAGAATCTTGATTGCCAAATAGAGAATATGAGATTATTTTATATTAGTTATTCATTATATAATGAAGGCATTTGAAATTATTAAGCTTTGGCATGTGTCCTTATCTATCTATCTTTCATAATTAATTTGATATCAGAGGAGTCTTTAACAATTATTTTATGAAATAATATTGCTGAAAAATAAAAAATTAATAAATATTGCTTGAAAATTGAAAGTACTTATCTGATTATTATAAAAATTTTAAGCATCTTGATGAAATTTATGACAAAAAAGAGTAATTTATTTTCAGTATATTTCTATAGCTAGTGAGTGATCGGTGAAAACCTTATTGTCAAACGGGTTGCTAAAAACTCCACCCACGAGGGATGGAGGAAACTTGGTCCAGGCCAAGATTGAAAAAACAGTCAACGGATCAGTCTAAATTCAGGGCTAAGCCCAATCATATCCTGGCGGGCTTCGATAACTAGGAGCAACATATATGTTTTATACCCAAAGTGGAATGGCTTCGTGTCCATATATATACATACACTTTCTTGAACCACCCGAAATTTTGAAATCAAACGCCACACAGGACTCCTATGTGTCGTAAACATTACACCTCTACCTCCTACAACAGACTTGTTTTATAAACAACTGCTGTCCTCCTTATTTTTCAAATTCATAAAAATTTTCACAAGGAGTTAAGAAAGAGATTGCCAATCTCTTAATAGAAGCACCAATTTTCAGCACTATAAAGTGTTTATTATACCGCAAGACAGTATCAAGATGCATTCCTTTCTTGCTCTAGTTTAAAGTCATCTCGGACCAGTCTCAAAATAAACTAACTTTTCATTATAGATTAGAAATTGCATTGCTCAATAAGTCAAATCAATATCAAATAAGTGGAGATGAAATTTATGACAAATATTACATTAACATTATATTAAGAAGACAATTTATTAAATAATTATATCTTAAAGGAAAAATCATTTAGTTATTGAATATTAATACTAATATTGATCAATTGCAAAGAAGTGATGATCAATTATCTCATGGAAGAACTGTTACGACAATAATAATAGAGAAATATTTAATAAATGTGTCGTGATCAAAATAAGCCAGCTGCCATTTCAGCATCTTTAGAGCTGTGTGCTTTGGTTTCAAATTCCTTGACTCTTCTTTTATGTGCTCTTGTTTTGCTGTGTTCATCTAAAGTTTTCTGGTCTCTAAAGAATACATCGCATTTAAAGCATGAAAACTTCCCGTTAGCTGGTATATTTTCTAATTCGGGAAGACTCTTATTTTTTCTTACACTCTCTTGGATCATATCTAATGACCTTTTGCCCTTTGTATTAACAAGCTTGTATTCCCATTGTTTTTTACTATGCCCCTTTCCGTGCTGCTGTGTTGCTTTTCTTGCCATGGGATTTATTACACAGTTGAGAAAATAGTAAATCTGACCGTAAAAATCAGAAATTTTGATTAAAATTTTTCAATAAATAAAATCGAGTTATTGGGATGAATTTATAATTACGTGATCATATTTGAGGTGATTTGTTCTCTAACCACAATTTATAGGCTTAGATAAACTAAGCCGGGTGGAATTTGCCATTGTGGATAAAAGTTTTAGGTGAAATAACTTATTTTGCTATGAAATGTCTATAAATTAAAAAGAAATAAAATATTTTATTTCTCAATGATTAAAATGCTGAAAGTGATGTAAATTTGAAGCTTGGATTTGGATCCCGGCAAAGAAAGTAATTGAATTTTAAATGATAATGGCCAGCCACTGGTTTGATTAAAATAGCAGACAAAAAAAGTTTTCAAAAGCTAAGCCTTAGATTTAATAATCTGCGAAATTTGAATAAAGAAGATTGAAAGGTGATAAAATATTATCCTCAAAGCATTTGAATTATGATAGACATAATTCTAATTGTCGAGATTCATTTTGGGGTTCTTAGAGCCATCTCAACAAAGGAATCTATCCTATCAATATTTATTTCAAACTTCTTTAAAAGAATTAATAAAATTGTTTCAACTATATTCATTTAACGATATATGTTTATATGGAATCCTATGATGAAATCCTCAACAAATCGGTGGTCTGGTACTTTATAATTTACATTCCTAGATCTTGATAAAATCATTCACAATTTTTATTAATTTTCTCTCAGATTATGATTTATCAATTGTTAATTGATCCATTTCGAATTTTTAATTAAGTTATCGGCATAATAATAATTGATCCGTTGGCAATTTCTCCTTTCACAATTTTTATTAATTACCCGCCTCACTTTTGATTGATCTATTGCGGACTGAATTCTTTTGATTGGTTTCATAAGGCTCCAATTAGGTAAAATTTCCTTGAAAACTTTTCCTTGCTTCAGTATCATGCAAAGTAAAGTAACTTACATCGACTTTTCAGAAAGCTTTGGGGGAATCCAAACTTCTATAAAATTGTTTGAAAATGAAACACATTTATTTGTCTACGTTAATCAGCAACACAATGAGATTCATTTATACAATGATTTTTTGAAGAAAAATATCTTGAAAAATTCCAGCAGACTTAGAAAAAAAAAGATAGAAGTTGTCTGCAATTTAGAGAAGTTTGAATGTGTTGAAGATATTGCACTTGAAATATCTAAAATAATAAACGGTTAGATAAGTTTCGAATCAAAAGTACCCAGGGAATGAGACTTATGATCTGAATATTAAACTAATAAATAAAAATAGATTTTAAGAAAAATTCTCTTAAATTTTATCTTTGAATGTTAAAGCTTTTAATTATTAAAATTTTATATCAAATATGCGATCCTTCCATAAATGGATAGCTGTTTATTAATACTTAAAGAAGATTTTATTACATTTTTCATTCTCTTAAGATAGTTGACTATTAAAACATTTGATTGGTCTTTCTATTAATATTAAATTCAAAAATATAAAAGTCATACTTGAAATCGGATCATATGGAAATGTTTTAGATGTCATGACATTTCAAGGCAGAATGATTATCATTTTTAAATATTAATTAAATTTAAAAATTACATTAAAAAAGTGAGTTTAATTCGTGATCATTTCAGTCCAACGTTCATTTAAATTTGGAATATGGATGTCATTTGTGTCGAGATGACTATAAAATATCATCGAATTTAATGATTCTGTATCATCTTATATGATTACAGTTACTAACCTAATTAAAATAGAGGTATATATTAATTGTGCAAATTTTCACCAATGATAAATGGTCTAATATGAAGACATAGAATTTACTAAATTGATGGCTTTGATTTGGTATCTTTTGCAGAATTTTTATTTTAGACATTAAATATTCTTTCATGATTAACTGGTAATTTGAAGAAATTAGTAATTTAAAATACACAGATAAATAAATAGATTCAAAATCTTGAATTAAAAATTTAATAGTTAGTTTTAATTTTATCAGGCTTCGAATAGCTTAGATGACGTATATCTTGATTGTTGTAATTAAATAGCAACTTTATTCATTTTTCTTTGTGCTTCCTCTTTTATAATAAAAAGGATGGAAAAAGACAATCAAAATTAAAGTAAAAATCGTTAGACACATTTCAATAACTATTCCGATTTTACTGGAAGATCTGAAAAATACAAAAATACCTTCTGAAACAACAGAAGCGATACTCAAGTACAACCATGTTCCTGAATACACAAATTTTAATCCAATGAGTCTTAATAAATTGAGTCCAACCATGAGAAAGTAAGTGATCATTAGTTTGTTTCTGTAGTCATCCAATAAGATTTCTTTAAATAAAGAAAAAACCTTGAAAATGGAATATGCTGCTAAAAATTTTGGTATAATTCCGGTGAGATACCCCATTATATGGATGAAATTTTAATTTAATAACCGTTTCAAAGCAAATAATTTTCTGATTTGAAACGGTTTCGGGGTTTTTTAAATTAAGAAGGAAAAAAGCAAGCAATGGTCGGAGTAGCAATAATAACTAATCAACAAACAATACCAGGATTTGAAATAGCCGGAATATCCACAGATAGTAACGATGAACTGGTTTATATTCTTGAGTTGGACGTGACGAAAAATCAACTACTGAATATATTTAGATCACTGATCAATAAAAGTGAAGTTGGAATAATTTTAATTAGTGATAGATTTGCTAAGCTGATAGATGTAGAAATTAAAAATCATGATGACAGTCATCCATACGTTCATATAATACCAACAAGATTGTGAAGAATTATTTTTGAGCGTTTTGAACGTATATATTGCTCAAGTATACAGAACGAAATCAGGACAAATGAATGATATATTTGATTGTTTTGTCGAACTTAAAATTTAAGTGGAATCAAATGATAACTAGATTAATCGAATCTTTGAATTTAAAATACGGTCGAAATTGGAAATTTGATGGCGTATTACATGAATTGAGAAAGTTTTATAATGGGCAATTATCAATTTTGATGTTTTCTGTGAATTGTTTTTAATATTTATTTTAGCTCGATCCGTTCTTTTAAATGAGATCGAATGAATAATAGTTTTATAAGGCAAAGCTTGATATGTGCAATTTCAACAATAAATTTTTAAATGATTAGTAAAGTATTCAAAACAATAACCAGAAGACATTACTTTTAGAGTTACCAAAAGGATATAATATTCAATATTAATGAAGATATTTGAGTATAATAGCATTGAAACATTTATTTCTACACAGAGTGCGTTAACAATAATTGTCATAAAGTGACTAATAATAAATGACCAATTGGGTTATCATACCTTTACAATTGACGAACATATATTGTAGTTATTCAATAATTCTTCTTTATGAGAACCAATAAGTATATGATTGACTAATTAACATATATATACTAAAACCCCTTTAATAAATATGTCTTCTTTAAATACTGACTTAGTAGACGACAATAATATTTTTAAATGTAATTTTGTCGAAATTTAATCTAGTAATTTTCTAAGGTGAAGTGAATGATAAAACCTAAAAATGGTTAAGTTTCAATGATATGAAATGAATATAATTATTTAGGAGGTTGCATTTGTGTGTTCTAACAAGGTATTAATTATATTCTTAAGTTGCGCCGCTGCATCAAACCAAGATCCTATTTGAAGAATTATAACGAACCTGTATTTTGGTGTCTATTAGTGCTCATCCCTAATATTTATTGAATACCTATTTTATGATCAGTAAAAATACGAAAATAAGCGTTAACATAATAATTAAAACAAATATAAAGATTCGGAATAATGAACCCGATTTATTCATCTTTGGCAAGAAAGTAATAGTTGATTCCAATCAAAACCTGGTGGTAAGTTTAGATATATTAATTTAAATTGAAAATTAAAAAATATGAAGATGCTATTAAATAACTAAAGGATATATTTTTAAGTAATGCAGATGATAGAAAATCTTGCATCTAGATGAATATATTAGTAAAGAAATGTGCTACATATCCAGTGAACATCTATGGTAAACTAAAAAGTAACTGCACATACCAAATCTATTATATTTTAGACGAGGAGTTAAGAAAGACAATGTCCATGTAACAGAGCTTATCATTTGAAAAGACAATTGATGTATTTCACCAGGTTTGATAAAATATTTTGAAAAAATAATTTAAATATATAAGGTTATCATAAACCGTTTTAGATACATTCAACATCAAGAAGATACAAATGATGATCAACATGTCAATGAAAAATTATATTTTCATTCTCTCATTACATTTGAAAAGCAGGAGATTGAATTCTATGCATGAAAAAGAGTGCAATGATATTGTACCATAACTAAAACTATATAAATTTTGTTTGTAATGGATGAGGCAGCAAGGAGCCAAAATATTACTTCTTGATCCGATAGAAATGCCCAAACTATCTAATATACAGAAGCATTTATATAAAAACTACTCATTAAATAATCTTGTTATAATATGCTCGATTATTGCTACAAGCAAAGAACTTTATATTGAATAATTCTAAAATTGTATTTGATTAACCTGCTCATTTATAGCCTTTATGAAACGTTATGGCTGTTCAGAACCAATTATATATCTCATTCAACATTATCAGCGTAATATGTTTCAATAATCGGCAGCACAACAAAATTTATTGTTAGTCATTGGTGTAAACTCGTAGAGTCAAGAGCTTTAACAGATCAGAATTTGATGAAAAAGGTAGAATTTTTGAATGAATCTGATCTATTTTTCGATAATTATACAAATTTATTTTCAATATCTGAGATAACCATGGTGCTATCTTATGGTATAGTTGTAATTTTTTTAGTGCAACAATAATAATTTTGATTTTCTGTTATATTTTTGTTAGCTTTTTCTCAAATTCTTATAAATTTTTACATTTTTTAAAATAAGAAAAACTGCAAACTACAATTGGTTTTAAAGCAAGTCCACAACTTAGATGGTAGAGATGTAATTTTGAAGTATTTATAATATTCGGAAGTTCTATATGGCTGCTGCTTTCAAAAATTTTTTGTATACAACATATATTTACACTTACTTATCGATGATCGCAAGATATGTATTATTTAGTCTGAAGAGATTTTTCTGAGTTTAAAATGATACGATTCGCGTTTTTCCGATTCTTTTTGGCCTGTGCGAAGTTTTCTGCATCCAAGTGGACTTTTAATAACTCGTTTGGCAATAAATTGTCGTTGATGATTCACTAGTTTTATTAATATGATGAAATTAAATTCCTTTTTTTTTAACAAATTTATTTTCATTATAGTTCTCTGAATATTAAATGATCGGTGATTACCTTATTGCCAAATTTTTTACTAAAAGCTTTGCCCAAGCAAGATCAAAAATAATTAGAAAAATCGATATGAATTTAGATAAGGTCAAATCATGTCTGATGCTGTTCTATTAGATAAATAAATGTATGCAATGTCTTCAAAATGGAATGGTTTCATATCTTTCTATATTCTTTCGCAAGGGAAATGAATACCTCGCCAAATTAGGCGTCTTAAATACACGGGTACTTGCGTTACATCTTTACCTCCTAAGTAGTCATTTTAAACTTTGACTAAAAACAACTGGAACTTTGACTATTTTTCATAGTTGATTAAAATTTATGAGATGTTAAGAATGTGATAGTTAAAATCTTAAAGAGAAAGCGTAGACTCCTCACTGCGAAATATATTTTATGCCGAAAAAGCGAACCAGGACAAATCCCTTTCTGAGTGTAATTTGATATTTTTCAGATCAAGAATTTTATTTTCAAAATTTGCAATTATTCCTTTCTTTCCTTTTTTTAAAAAATTTACCCAATGTCACAAGCACCAATTAAAAAAATTAAAATCTCGAAAAAACCGACAAAATATAAAAAACTGACTAAAAATCCAAAAAATTTATCAGAAACAGTAATTAAAAGACTAAATAAACGACTTCTTGAAGATTCAGAAATGAGAGGAAAGGTGCGAAGCATGAAAGAAGATAAAAAACCAAAGAGAAGCAAATAAAATTTTTTGAAAATTTTATTCTTTACAAAATAAAAGTTTTATCAAATCCAAACTTCTGTATTTATTTTACTGATTACTAAACATTCTCAGAAAGATAAGGTGTAAAATCAAGCATTGGGTTTCCCTGTTATATTGATATATGCAGAACCTTTACAAGACTAGCATTCTAGAAAATCTATACCACTGATTTAAGATGAAAACAGATCATTTTGCACCATTGTTTCTTTTTACACTTAATCATCTTAAAAAGATAACTTATCATTAAAGAATTTATTTAATGGGTAAATCTAATATTTATTCTTTGATTGATTCCTTGTCGATTCTCTTATCTATGCCCGCTGATCTAAGCACAAACTGCTTAAAACTCATATGGTTGTCCGTCTCTTCTTCGATACTTCGTCGTCTTTCAAATGAAATAGACTCCAGAGTCTTCTTGAGTACAATAGACTGAATGTATGCTTCGACTTTTGGCTCAATTCCTATCTCTTTACTATACTTGTTGTGACATTTCGTTACCAGCCCTTCCCAAGTTATCATTAAATAATAATTTTAATGAAATAAATAACTCTGATCGAGGTTGAAAATAACTCTGATCGAGGTTGGAATCACCAATCTTGACCTATTAACTCAAGTTGAAAATGAAAAAACTAGAAAATACGATTTAATAGCAAATGAATTATCATTGATTTACAAGTGCAAAGTGAATATAATTCCATACGAAATGACCTGGGAAGGGCTGGTAACGAAATACCACAATAAACATAGTAAAGAGATAGGAATTGAGCCAAAAGTCGAAGCGTACATCCAGTCTATTGTACTCAAGAAGACTCTGGAGTCTATTTCATTTGAAAGACGACGGAGCATCGAAGATGCGGACAACCACGTGAGTCTTGAGCAGTTAGTGCTTAGATCATCTGGTGGAGATAAGAAACTCAACACGGAACCAATCAATGAGTAATTGATAATTATTAGAGTTACCCATTAAATAAATTCTTAATGAAATAATTCACTTTAGTTCATCATTTACAATTTATTAAATTATCAGAATGGATCGGATTAGTAAATATAATATGTAAACTCCAATTTATTTACTAAAGGCACCAATCTCCTCCGTCGGATGGTTACTAACCCGCTTTTTATACGCAAACACAGTATATTCTAAATTCTAAGGATCATCCAATTCATAATACTCTTTGATTTCTCGAAACAAGAGTAACAATGCATGTTTTACTATCTGCTTTTCAAACCTTTTTATTGAATCTATTTTACAACCATATCTGTTCGTCTGTTTAATTAAAACACAATCATCTCAAAGAACCTTATCCAATCTCTAATTTAGTAATGCAATAATATTTTTTCGAGTTTGTAACTTTTTTAAAGGTAATCTCAAATTAGTCTTCCAACAGGATTCGAACCAGAACATCAAAAATGTTGGCTATTCTACGACATTAACTCTCTCTGGAGAAGAAATTTACAATCTGTGGTTGAATAAAAGATTTTCATTTATTTTCAAAAAATGTAAGGATAACTGACAACTTAGCGTATCTAGTAGTATTGTTGCTTATGAAGATGGAAATTCAAGAATAAAAAAAGTGAATTGTATAATTGGTTCCATAGCATCACGTATTTGATACATTATTTTTTAATAATAATAATAGTAGGATGTTGAAAGGAAGACCATTGGCTAGTTCGACTTGAATAGAATTCGTTCCTATTATTTATAAGTTTTTTTGTGCCTAAGGAGGGAAAATCTTAAAAAAATATCCATATATATGAAGGTATATCACTTATAAATGAAGCTACAACTATTTAATAAATTTTCTTTATTAAATAAATCACGAATAAGAGTATTTAGTCAATTTTGTAACAAGGCTGAAATTCATTGCTCAAATAGAGTATCCTTCCAGATCAAAAATTTATTGATTTTTTAATTTATTAACAGAATTAAAAAAAACAAATGTATAGCATTTATTTAAGAAATCTAGAAACTCTATTCAAAAGAATCCACTTGTATTTTTTAACTAAAATTTAATTGATTATTCTTCTTTGATATATGCAAATTGAGGAGATAAAATTTACATGTTTAAATAAATCAATTAATAACTGATTTTTTCTTTAGATTACTAGAGTTTGAAAAGAGGAAGTCTTAGCTGCCATTTATCTTTGATTTTTATTTAATTCTTCGATTAGTAACCTGAAAAATGCATCTTCATTGAAAAAATTATAACTCTTTGAAAATTCTTCGAAATGAATGAAACTCGAAAGGACCTGATCAAATTCCCATCCCGAGCGTGATAAAAGAGCTTCAAATTGATTATACTCTTCTCTATATGTTACTATCTTTGAAAATACCATCACTAGATTCAACAATACCATCGTAAAAAATATCGAAGTAAATATTTTTGAATCTCTCATGAGGGATCAGTAATTATATATTAAATATTAAATTAAAATTTAAGGAATTCTCCTCTAATAGATCGGGATCGTTAAAAGGAAATATAAATTTTAGATTCTATTTGCATATTTGTTTGGCTACTTACGTAATTTATAAGAATGATTAACATGATTTAGTTAATTAAAATTCTTTATATAATTTCGAAATCATTTTATGAAGAAAACCTTAAAGGATAGAAAAAATGATAAAAATTCCCGTAGTAATTTTAATTGACAATGCCTTGTTGCTACATATGTTTGATTTAAATAAGAACTGATCATGAGACTAAGAATGACATTCAAACAGAATTTTATAAAATAGTTAAAATATTTAAACTATCGATCATTATTTCAGTCAGAATAAATAAAATTGTTTGATTTTGGATGCTCTCGATGATATATTCTAGCCTAGTCAGTATTCATTTCTCATGGGTTCACAAGACTATGTGTGTTTTTTGCACTCAATCACTTCGGTCAGATGCTAATTAATGACTGTAATGATCCACACAGTTATAAAATAATAATGTGAATGGTACTCGCCTACTCATTCAGGTTCTGTCACGATTTAATATATGCCCATTAATGAGTATAGTTTAAAATTAAAAAAATATGCCATTTGTGTTGAATTCAAAATAGCCTCCTTAGCACAATTGTGTGATTTTAAAGTTATAAATAACGAGAAAATTCAGGCTTGGGTTCGAATCCTGTTAAGTGATGTAATTTGGGTCTACTCCTCAAAAAAAAGCTATAAAGCAAATCAGCTAAATTTTACTACAAAATTGCATTTCGAAAAGGTCCTTGAAGAGAGGATCGTGTCTTCGATCAAATAGACTGCAAAGTTATAGAATGTGTTGAATATAAAAGCAAATGGTAGAGTATGCATTGTTCCTCTGGCCTAAGCTATTAAAGTCTACCAGGACATGATCGAAGTTGTCCCCAGAATTTAGGATAGTGAGTTTACGTGCAAAGGACGGTTTAGTGGCCATTTAACGAAGATTGATACCTTAAATATCAGAGATATTTTTTAAGAAAAAATGTTTGCATCCATGAGCCGAATTGTATTCTCTGGATTTAATAGACAAAGTATTCAGCAATCCAATTTCTACTAAAAAAGATATTTGTAGAAATTCGAAACAGCATTTCGCTTTTTGAAAAAATTTTGATTATGTGAATATTTATAGGCTTGAAAAGCTATGTTGAAAAAAAAACGAAATTTATTCAACTAGAAACGCCTGTGCCTCTATAGGAGGAAAATGAAAAGCTATGTTGAACTTTAAAACTTCAATTGGTTTGGAACCAGGAAGGTAAAGATTAACTATATTGATATATAGTGAAAACAGTTCAGAGAGAATTTAAATTTGCTAAAAATACTTAAGTCAATTTAATTACAACCAAGAGAAGTTTATATTCAGTAATATTTTAATTATATTATTCTAGTGTCATTGAATCTTAGCCAAGATTTGCTAATCAATTAGATTCGAACAACCTCTGCAGCTCACGGGTTTTGACCGTTCCATTAATGGCAAGAACGGAAATCAAATCTATATGTTGTCGTGTATCATGGACAATTTACGGATACTAATTTAAATTCCCATACCTATTCCAAATAATTTATTGGTAAGTCAAGCCACAAAAGCGACAATGATTATCAACCATGATTCAGATTACTATTCCTAACAGAATGCTTTATATGGGGATGTACTTAAGGCCCTGAAAATGTTTAATCTGAGCAATTTTAGAAGTATTTAATATGAAAATACATTTCTAGCAGCAACAGTAAAAAAATGATTATTATATATTAATCTACGATAAGAATGTAGAGGGATTATATTCTAAATCTACTTAGCAAACTAAAAATAATAAAGGCTTTTCGACCATCAAGAATTTAATAAATAAAACTCAAATTTTCATAAATTTAATACAGGTCAAATAGGCGTTTGGAATAATCAAACGGATTATAAAAATAACCACACTCTTTACGCTGTTTTTCATATTCACGTTTTTCTCTTAATTTATCTTTGATTAAATTTATGATCCAATACATACCTATAAATCCAACACAACATATAAGAATCGTGACATATCCGAAATCCATCACTAAATAGTCATTTGCTTCCATGGTTTATAATAAAATTTCTTTTTATTTATACTTTTTTAAATTAAAATTTATAACAGCTAGTAATCAATGACGTTAATTTTTTACTATTTCATAATTAAAATTAATTAATGATTAATTTTATTCCAAAAGAATGCCATTTCTTAAAATATTTAATTTTACCAATCCTCTCCATGGAGAGGTAAGCTTACATTCAAAAGATTGATAAGTAAAGTTGAAACTTTTAGATGCCAATTCTTAATTCAACTGATTTTTTGTTCCTAGTCGAATTTTGACATAATTCATCAAATAAAATTCATTCATTAATCAGTAATCAATCCATCTTCTGTCAAAATTTTTAAAAATGCGAGCCAATCTACTGACGAAGCCTAAATAGACCATTCTATGATTTCACCTGTTAGTTCTTATATTATATATCAATGTGTCAATATGTAATGAATCAAATTAAATATTTTACTTGAATTTAAAAAGTCTTTATCTTGAAGATACAAATTTTTTTAACATATGCGCTAAGCCGATTTACTAAATTTACACAATTGGTTTGAAAGAAACTTATTTGAATTTCTTGATTTTGGATTGCTCAGCCTAGCCAATTGATTAATTAAGATATCCTAAGCAGATAAGTTCAGAACGTTTAAATTTGCTTTAGATAAATGTAAAAGGAAAAAACTAGTGCTACCTATTTTGATCTTTGACAATCATTCAATAAAAATATTTTGAATGATTAGATATATTTGTATAATAATAGAGATAGGAATTGAGCCTAAAGTCGAAGCGTACATCCAGTCTATTGTACTCAAGAAAACTCTGGAGTCTATTTCATTTGAAAGACGACGGAGCATCGAAGAGGTGAACAACCATGTGAGTCTTGAGCAGTTAGTGCTTAGATCATCGGGCGTAGACTTAAGACTTGACACAGAATCAATCAAAGAGTAATTGATAATCTTTAGATTACCCATTAAATAAATTCTCTATTATATATATATTCATAATTCGATTGTAAATATTGGTTAATTATCACACTAAGGGCTCTATTTATTTCCGTTGGCGTAGCCATACTCGGCATGGGTTTTATTTAGTAAAAAAGTTTTGATTTCATTCGTCACGATATATGCGTCAGATTATAATTTGTTTATGAATTTGAATCCTGGGGTCCATCTCATCTTAAATTCATCTCCCAAGACTTTCACATATATTAAAATGTAATCTCTACTTTTATAGTTGGCTCGACATTCAATCTTGCCTTTAACTATGCTTGTTAAAGCGTATGAATTGAAAGCCCTGTTCCTATTGATTGGGAATTCTATTGGAAGTATTTTTTACAACTTTCAATTGTAGTTTATTATAAGTTTTCATGATAAAGTAACTATTTCCGCTGGATCTGGTCAATGAAATTTTAACATCAAAAGTGGCCTTACACAAGAATGCATCCAAAATGTCAGAAGAAAAAGATGACAGTTTCCTTAACTTTTAGAATGATGTTCGAATGGCTCATTCTGCTGCGCAAACTGTCATATAATGAGTGGAAAGCAAAAATTCTTGATACATCAAGCTAATATATGATGAATTTATATTTTAAGATATTATAGCCAAGAGGCTTGTCAAAAAATATCTTCTCTGGTGTATTTTTGTCTCTAAGATCGAATCGACTAAAGCTGCTGATTTTTTGTCTCTATTCATTTGTTGCAATGATTTACTATTTAAAGGATAATTTTTTTGGTATTGCTTTCAGGGGGTTCACCAATGAGATCGCAAACCAAAAGTTGATTTGGATATTTATGAGAGGATCTATGATATTTGGCATATCATACACTTCATTGTAAAGTGTGAGATTCGTTCGTCCATATTAACCGCAACATTTAGATTTAATAAGCAAATTTGTTTTTATTTCGGTAGGTATGATATTCTTTGAGAATCTTGACTCGGGTGCTTCATCAGGTGTGAACAATGAGGGTGGTTTGATGTGGTAGGCCAAGTACCTCGGCATATTAGATATTCTAATTCAGTTGAGAACTCTTGTAAATTTCGTCTCTATCTCACCAATCTACTATTCATATTTCCTAAATTTCGTAAATAGGAATTGCGTTGTGATCAGTTTCAATGTGAATTCTTTTCTAATCAAGTAATATCTAAAATGTCATTTCTTCTGATAATAATTTCGATCTATTCTCCCATAGTTATTTTTAATTTTATATTAGCGACTAACAGCTCTTGTCATCACTTCTTTGCACTGCTGGGTTATTTACCTGTGATAAAGTAACTCAAATTACCATGCCAGTATGTCGATAGTTGGTATAAATACAAGGGTAGATCTGATTAGGCACGATAAACACCCAATACAATGTTTTTCATTATCATCCTGAATGTATCTCTTATTTCTGAGCTCCATGAAATTGATTTTGTCGACCTCTTTTGAGTTACTTTGAGCATATTCATCACTGGAGCTCCAATTTCATCAAAATTTGTTCTGAATTCTCCCCAGTGACTAGATATTCCAAGGAATGGTATGAATTCGTTAAGGCTTGAAGACATGAAATACTCCTGCATTGCTTTAATTTGACCTTGAGAAAGTTTTAGGATCCTTTTAGAAATAGTATTCCATAAGATTACTATCTGTAATAACAAATTTACAGTTCTTATAATTTAAGGATGGATCTGAGGCATTGAAGTTTTAAAAATGATTCAATGTATTTCACATGTTCATCTAAGTACCAAAGAAAAAAGATGATTTCATCGAAATATAGAATGATATACTTCCAGCTTCCCTTTAAAAACTTAGAATTTATGGCTCGTTGAACGGTGTATGAGGCCTTACAATGACCAAAGAGAATACGTAGAGATTCATAATGTGCACCTTTCCACAAGAAGGTGGTTTACTTCATAAACTCTAGTTCCAGTGCGAATTGGAAGCTTCCCTTGGGTGGTATCTAATTCTTTAAATAATGATGATTTTGTAAAGACATCTAATGTTTCATCGATCCTTGCTGTTGTGATTGGTTATTTGAACCGTAAGAATTAATGAGAACCAAATAATATATTCTTCATTTTGGAGGGAAAATCCACAAATCAGATTGCGTCATTTATATTCAGTATAAATACAACTTTTAAATAAATACCCATGCAATTTACAAATGAGCTTTCTTCAGAGAGTCAGAGGACTCCCAACACTTGCGATTGTGTATTTATCATGTTAGTCATTCTATTCAATAATTGATGTCAAATCTTATTGATCCGCAATTATTTCGATAAGAACGACTATCGAGTTTCATGGGTTCTTGATGGTCGTATTATTTCTTAATTTTAGGTTTTTACTCATTTATTTTTTCAATTCTTCTTCTCAATGAAAACGATTTAGAAGTGGTACAGAATATTGCTTCTTTGAAAAGGTTTCTAACGTATGTTTTCAGTGATGCAGAGGTGAAATTGTGATATTTCTGTTTGGAAAAGATTCTTATATTGTTGGAGATGGGTTTTAATCGATTCCTGAGTATTTTGGTGTATTGGGATTTTTTGAGCTTCTTAGGTTTAGGTGGGGCCTTCGTATGATTTGTTCATTCTACGTTGCTAGATGATAGACTATTGGGTATTTTTGGTCTGTTTTATAAAGTTATAAGCTGTTTTCTTTTGAATAGCATTCAATATAAAAGGAGTCTATAGCAATTCCTTGATTTCAAAAAAAATTTGTTTAATATTCAAGAGGCTAGTGCTGATTCTATCCTTATGGAACCTTCTGTTATGTTCTATATTAGATTTCTAACCTCGAAAACTGTCTTGATTGGAACATTGTTTGATGCTCTCGATTTGATTTTATTTGAACTGATCTGGGTATTTCTTGGGGATGTCTTTAAAATTCAATATAGTAACATTTTTCCTTGTATCAATTATTGCATGTATATGGAATCTTTTATTGATAATTTTAAGGTCGGCCTACAATTTTTCACTAAGTGAAATGCATTAAGGCCTTAAAAGCAATCTGATTTTTTTGAGGCTATGTTCCCTTTTTCTACTTGATCATCATAAATGTCTCTGATCTTAAGATTGTAATCATCCACACCTTTCTTTTTAATTTTCGACATTCGGAGGAATCTTGGTATTTTGAGTTATAGAATATCAAGAATCTGGACGACAAATATTTGAATTTTATCTATTATTTTGAGTGTCCGAAATGATTTCAATCTAGAGCATGAAAGGAATGCCTTTTCATAGTGCCTAGCGGTATAATAAACACGTTATAGTGCTGAAAATTGGTGCTTCCATTAAGAGATTATCAATCTCTTTCATAATTCTTGTGAAATATTTATGAATTTTAAAAATAATGAAGTCTGCATCTACTACTTAGGAGATAGATGTGTAATGTTGAAGTATTTACCACAGATAGGAGTCCTGTGTAGGGTTTGATATAAAAATGCCGGTGGTTCAAAAAAGTATTTATATATGGACACAAAACCATTCCACTTTGGGTATAAAACATAAACGGTACTCCTAATTATCGAAGACACTAGGGCATGATGAGACCTAGCCCTGAATCTAAAGTGATCTGTTGTGTGTTTTTTGGATCCTGCCCTGGCCAAGTTCTTTCCATCCTTTGTGGTAGAATTTATTGGAACATGTTTGACAATAAGGCTTTCGCCGATCATTCACTAGCTATAGCAATATGTGAAAATAAATTACTTTTTTTTTAAAATTTCATAAAATTCCAAAATTTATTTTTTATCAATATGTTGTCTCAATAAAAAAATCAGAATTGAAAAATTGGATTATATGATTGGTTCTTAGCATGCTAGATTTTGTATATTCTCATTGATCAGATGTTGAAATAGATGATATGAATCACTCGGCCATAATAAGGATATTTAATATAAAGCGGCATAAAGCTATTATAAAAGATCTTTTTAATATATGAGTCATGACCAAGAGTATTACATCCAATGTTGTAGTAATTCAAGAAACCAATCATCAGACTGTGTATTTTTCCAAATATAGAAAACCGAAATTCAGATATGTTTTGCAAGAATTAAAACTCTGAGAAAACATTAAATTTACCTGAATACATTTTTATGTTTAAACTAGAATTGAATTCATTACTATTATTTGATATGAATGGTTAGCATGTAAAACTTAGATACTTAAACGCTCAATTTCCAATATTGTTCCTTGTATGCGTCGGGTTCCAAGAGCCTTCATGCTATTCTTTTTAATAAAAAGGTTCTTATCAAATAAAACGTATCTATTTAAATATAATTTCTCTTTATATATTTTTCAACTTTGAATATATCAATGATGACCTCAATCAATACACTATTATCTATTTGATTAATTCGTTATTTAATCGACATGTCAAATTGCAGTCTGATAATTACTTATTGTCATTCATCATATTTCTGTTTTTGACCTTACTGTATATTAACATATTAGAAGCGATTCTGTTTTTCGGATTACTAGAATTTGAAGAGTGGTAATCTTGACTACCATTTATCTTTGGTTTTTTCTTAATTCTTCCATTGGAACCTGAAAAGTGCGTCCTCATAAAAAAAATTATATTTCTTTGAAAATTCTCCGAAATGAATTAAACTCGAAAAGACTTGGTGGAATTCCCATGCCCGACGTAATAGAAGAGCTTCAAATTGAATATATTATTCTATATATATTGCTATCTTTGAAAATACCAATACAAGATTTAGGAAGACCATTGTAATAAATATCAAAGTTGATACATTTGAATCTCTCACTGGGCAGAATCTGTCGTGAGGCGGATGACTGTAGCCTTTTCATGGTTGCCCGGATAAGTAACACACTCATGTGAGTGAAACTAATAACAGTTTATATCAGAACGTCACATCCTTCTCATAAAAAAAAACCCCGAAAAGAGGAGAGGTTGGGCCGGATGATTGCATGCGTGTGTGTGTGTGTATGTGTGTGCGGCATGGATAAAAAAGGGCTTGCCACAAGCTCGAATGAGTGGGCTTAGGATTTGTTCTAAATGCCTAGGACCTCAGTAGGAGGTTTAAAATTTCCTCCTATAGAGACACAGGCGCTTCTAGTTGAATAAATTTCGGTTTTTTTTCAATGACTTTAATAATTTCAGATAGTCTATTTTAACCTTTTTGATTCTACGTTGCATTGGATTTGAATCCATATTATAGGCATCAATTTTTGTGACTTATTTAATCTGTAAATTGGTTGGTAGTAACATGGGTATTTATTTAATATCTTAAAAAGTCAGTAATGTCCATTAAGTGTATTGCAATAATGATAAAGAATTTGATTGCAAGAATAAAATCTCAAATGACTGTTATAAACCAGAGTGTGATCGCTATCCTACTTTTATAGTAATAAAATTTTATACCTTTTATAAATTTATTAAATATTTTATTGATATTATTAAAAATCAAAATCTTTTTTGAAATTAATTGTTTAACTGATATCAACTTAAATATTAAAATTGATCTGGGGAGATCAATTGTCAATGCTATGATCACATGCCCCTAAATCATTAGATACATCATCTGTAGTGGTTTAGAAGCCTTTTTAGGGAAAATCAAACTCTAAAATTGGATTCTTTGTAAAAATACAGGAAGCTGTTATTTATTTAATAACTAAAGTCTTCGCATAATGTAAAAAAGACGACTAAAGCGATAAAAATAAATAACTTGAATCCAATTAGATGATTGAACAAGATGAATATAGATTTAATGAAGCAATCCAAATCTTTGACGATTATTTTTCCTAAGAAATTCACATTTATTTGAATAACCTCTTCGACCTGGTAGTAATTGATTCAATCATAAAAAACCTCGGACATTCAAAGGTGATATTTCTCCAGTTTCTCGGGCAACTCTTGTCTTTATATAACATATCTGTGATCTTCTTGGCACATCTTGTGATTGTTATTGCACGGCTACTCCTATTTTAATTATGTGACGGAAATTTCTTTCAAAAAAGTCCAAACCAGATTTCACGGAGAAGAAGCAAAAAATTGAAAAGTCATAAATCGGAATTGAAGGTAACAAAAGATGACACAGAAACAATTGATTTGAATAAAGAGAGCGAAGACGAGAAGTATGAACCAATAAGTGAATTCGAAGACGAAATGTATTGTCCGAGATGACTTTAAACTAGAGCAAGAAAGGAAAGCATCTTCATATTGTCTTACGGTATACTAAACACTTTGTAGTGCTGAAAATTGATGCTCCCATTAAGAGATTGGCAATCTCTTTCTTAACTCCTTGTAAAAAATAAGAAAGACAGCAGGCTGCAGTTCTCTGTAAAACAAGTCTACAGCCACCACTTAGGAGGTAGAGGTGTAAAGCTCGTGCTCAAGCATTTGCGGCGAATAGGAGTCCCGTGTGGCGTTCGGTTTCAAAATGCCGGGTGGTTTAAGAAAGTGTATGTATATGGACATAAAGCCATTCCACTTTGGATATAAAACATATATGCTGCTCCTAGTTATCCAAGCCCACTAGGGTATGATAGGGCTTAGCTCTGAATTTAGAGCGATCCGTTGAGTGTTTTCCCGATCTTGCCTGGGCCAAGTTTCCTCCATCCCTCGTGGATGGGGTTTTTAGCAACCCGTTTGACAATAAGGCTTCACCGATCATTCAGTAGCTATAGAAATATTGTGAAAATAAATTCCTTTTTTTTTGATGGAAATTTCTTTGTCCTGTTGTATTATCAAAAATGATTACAGTTAATTATTTTTTAATCAGTAATATGGTAAAATTAAAATCATATAATTGATATTATCAAGGTTAAATTAAACCGTTTGAAAAGCTACTTAATTAAGAAATTTAAACAAAAATGGGATTTCATGAAATGTCGGATCTTAAGAAAGATTAGATTAAGCGGGAAACGATGGGAAGACCACTTACATCAACCAAAAAAACTCAAATGAATAAATAGAATATTAGCCAGAGATCATGTTATACAGTGTGCAACATCTGTACCATACGAAGTGTTTTAATTTGTCAAGCTTTTCAATGGTTGTCGTACAATTTACTGTTCATAAACTTCCTTGCATTGAGCGATTTTAAATGGATCTGCAACTTTTAAGTTGCTTTGAATTTACAACAGCCTTGAAATGAGAGTAAAACATATGATCAAAAGCTGTCTGTTAAACTCTCAGGAGAAGAATACTTAGTAAAGACAGAATTTAAAAACACTTAATCGAGAACTCCAAATTCAAAAAACCTCAATCATATCTTGTCGGGTTTCGATAATTAGGAGAACTATATGTATTTTACATTCAAAGTGGAATAACTTTGTGTCCACTCCATATACAACCATTTTTCAAACCAAAAGCTACACAAGATTCCTATGTGTCACAAATACTCGAACCTTAGATCTCTACTTCTTAACAGAAGACTTGTCTTAGAGACAACATACTCTTCCTTATTTTTTATGCAGGTAAAATTTTTAAGTAAGTTAAGAAAAAGTCAATCAAAGCTCTTAATAAAAACTCAAATCTCTGAACTATGTAAAAGGTCAATATTATATTGCAAGATTGTAGGAATATGATTTCCGTCTTTCTTTAATTTACAGTCATCTTGGATTTTGTACTTTTTTTCTAAAATTAAAATTTTAATAAAAGTGAAAGATTAATTTGGATTCTACAAAGAAATAATCTTATAAAGCCAAATATTGAATGGTTCTCATGTAATCGAAGTTAAAAAATTTGAGCAACTGTTAAAAACTTTAAATGATTATGTTTCAAAATCTTATCAATCTGTCAAAGATTTCAATTTTCTAATTATTAAAAAAATTTTAAAAATCATTTCTGAGATAACAGAAAATTTATAAATGTACATGGAATGAATCAAATGGACAAGAAGGTAGCTATTACCATCACCCTTCTTCTTTGTAATGAGTTTAAGAGCAGAAAAAATTAAATTATCAACTTTAACCGAACATTAATTCAAGAATGATTGATCAATAAAAAAATTTGATTAAAATAAAAGAAGTTAATTTTATTTATAGTTAAAAATGCAGTAGAAAAAAGATACAAAAAAGTAAATTGATAAAGAACGTGTACAACCAGCAATGATTAAAATAAATAACAAATATTGTATAAAATCTTTATTGTTTTATTCTTTTTTCTTTTCATCTCTGTTAAAATCTGCCTTAATTGGATTCATCGAATTCGAAGATTTGGGTTTATTTACAGTTTTTACATTATTGAATCTGCTTTGATTGTAATTTTCATGATCGAATGACTCATAAATCGCCGAACCTTCATACATAGGATGTATATTTTTATTAGGATAGTCTGAATTCGCAACCTTTTCATTATGGTATCCCAGCTCTGATCTAGGCGAATAGTAGTTGGCATAGGCGGGATAGGCCTTAGGGTCCATTGGATAAGGGGGACGGGGGACACAATAATATTCCCTGGCATATTCCTCAGCATAAGGATCTGGTGGATAGTAATGCATTTGATTGTAATAATGCATCTGTTGTTGTTGCTGCTGTGGATTTCCGTCGTAAAAATGCGAGTAGTCATACGAGAAATTGTTTGGCATCATAGGTGATTGATAATAATTATTAAAATTGGCCTTGTAATAAAGAAAGCATTCCTCACACATGTTTCCGTTAGAGCACATCTTAAGCCTAGACATGGGATGAACAGTGTTACATGCAACACAACTGAGCTTATCAAAAACGCCCTTCATTGCCTTTGTCTTACCTTCAGAATTAATGCTGTAAGGTCTTGGTCTATTGTGTAACTTTTGATATAATCCACATGCATTACAGAGCAAGATTTTTCCATTTCTTCCTCTTCTCCATGATGGAGTATTCGTAGTTTGGCAATTAGAACAGATTCTCTGCTTTGATCTTCTCTTGGGTTCGCGAAGATGTGAAGAAGAATCGTACGCATTTCCATAAACATACTTTGGATTGAGATATTTTTCTTCATTAGATGAATAGTTCTTATTGGTATAAATATAATTTTGATGATCATTCTGGTCTGAATTATCACCAAGAAAATTTTCTGCCAAGCCTGCCGACCTCCTTTCATGTTCACTCTCCTGGTCTGGACTTCTTGCACTATTCTCTGAATATTTTAAATTTACATTCTCTTCTAACTTTTGCTTGTCTAAGTTTTTACCTTCCATGACGTTGAAATAAATCTTACTTTTATAGAAAAATCACAAAATTTTTTTGAATTATTAAAATGATTTTTTTGAAATCTCAACGGTTTTTAAAAGATTCTTGATCAGTAAATGGTAAATTAAATCGAAATCTTGACCGGGAAAGACAAGAAGATTGGAAAAGTGGGAAATTTTCTATCATTAAAGAAAGTATTAAATTATATATAAATTGATCAAACATGATTTACGATGACGGAATGATCATAAAATAATTAATATGGCCAAAGATGGTTTCTAATGTTAAAAACAGACAAGTAAGTATTTTGAGTTTCTCAATCAAGTTAATATATTAGAATTAATAGTTTAATAAAAAAAAGACTTCATTTTAATTAAAATAGCATTGATTTTATGTTTGAGATGCAATAATGACCTGCAGGTTTATGACTAAGATAATATAAAAGAGTTAAACAAGAAAGAATAAGCGATGGTTCAGCTTTTAAGTAAAATTACAAATAGACCTGATTAGTTTTATATAATTTCAGTATTGTTCACCTCCAGGAAATAAATCATTTCTTACATTAATACGAATAAAACATAAAAATGGAACTACTTTGTTATATTTATTTCCCATGATTGATGGATTTTTGATCAAAATTTATAAGCCCAATTCTTAACAATTTTCAAGAAAAATTACCTTATATAGGGCTCAGTCGCTTTTTAGAGGAAATTAATGGCTAATTCGTAGAATTACCATTCAAATACCCCAGGAATATAACAAACCAATGGATTTTAACTGGCTGAAGAATGTATTATAAAATTGACAGTTTTATTTTGTTTTAATTATTTTCATATTGTTTCTTTGTTTATTAAAAATTTTCAATTACAGGAAGCAATTCTTATTAAAATAAATGGAATTTCTGATATATTTAAACCGAACTTCGTACTTTATTTGTATTGAAAAGCTTTATGTTGGCTTAATATAATTAAATTTCAAGAGAAGCTAAGAATCCAATTAGACAAAATTTTTATAAATTTAAGATAAATATTTACTTTTAAATTTAATTGAGTATGCTAACAGATTCATTAAAGTCCTGGAAATTTGATCTGTAAAACCATTGATAAAAATAATCAATGTGATTAGAGATTCGAACAAATTTAATTAATAAATCTTCATTTTTAATTTGTTTAAAATTCAATTCAAATTAAGAGTATATCTCTTCTTTTACTTAAGACATAGATCATAAACAACGACGAGAACAGTTTTTAATCTGGGTTTCATCCTTTTCACCTCAAACTAAATTGATTTAAAATTTTAGTACACAAATTGTTCAAAATTTTAGTAAGAAATTGATAAAAATGATTTTTTAAATCTAAATTGTGATTTTAATCATAATCGCTTAATTTATTGGATTTTCTAGCTTGAAATGATTTCAGATAAATAGCGCCTCAAAGTCAAATTGAGAAAATTCCAATTTTCGAAAGGGATTCCGTTTTCTTTCTCTCATTTTAAAAAAAAATCCGAACTTTTTAAAACTATCAAATTGAGTAAATTTATTTAATTTTAATTTATCAAAAATCAGTTTGATAATTGAGACGATCAACCGGAAGGAAGAACTCCAGTTGAAGACAATATTTTGATGAACAAAATGATTATAATTTAGATTCATCTCTAATGATTGAAGTTTAATTGCCGCAACCGTAATGAAAAATCTTACATAATCATATTTCAAGATAAATTTAACTGTTAAGAAAATAAACGGATTTTTGTAGACAAATAAATATTATTCACACTCGTTTTAATTTCATAAATTTACTGTAAAGAATAGAATTTTTTAGATAACGATAATTTAAAATTGAGAAAATAAGATTTTTCCGAATGAAGGAAAGAACGAATCTTTGATTTTGCTTTAATTCCATATTATTATTAGGATTTTACATATAAATATTAGAATCGAACAAGATTGTTGGAATGACACTTTTTAAGACGGGTTTTATTAAAAAGGGTGTAGTTTTCACAGAATTATTGGAGAGAATACACTCAAGTTTTTAAATTTAACGATATCCAATCATTTATATATTATTTGCTCAAACGGTTATGAAAAACTTTAATTCATTTAACGTAGACACCAATCTTTTCTGAAGTACAGTACAATCCGCTTTTACATATAAGATCAATTCTAAATTCAAAGTGTTATTTCCGTCATGCTTAAGTAAGCTTTGATTATTGAGAGGAGCTTGACATCCTGAACTGAAAACTTTGTAATCTGCATTGAAATTTGTATTACATTCCGAATCCAATTTTAAGCGGGTGTAATCTATTTAGTTCAAGGGACTCGTAGTTCAAAGGACTTTTTTTGATTAACATCCATTGTTTGAGAATAGACATAAGAATCCACCTAACAAGATTCTTGTCTGAAATCCTCGGCAGTTGTGCTGGCCGGAGAGGATAAAATAAATGTATGAGATTAAAACCTTTTTTAAGGTTAAGTTCACCGAATATGATCATTCCAACTGAGATCAGATAGAAGTTAAGGTAACAAGAAATATAAAACAAAAGGTATCTAAAATGTCATCAAATATAATGGTCTGCATCAGATCTAGGATGTTACTTTCATTCTTGGCAATTGAATCTTTACTATTATAAGAGCGATATCAATCAATCACAAAAAAATTCAATTTCCAACCGTATTATAAGATATTAAAAATGATGATTAAAAAAAAAGGCAAAAATATCTAGATTAAAATTGGGTTAAATAGTCTGCTTTATTAAAATAATAAATGCTAATGTTATTTAAATAGAGTTTGGTTTGTAAATATAAAGTATTTAATATCTCAATAAGATTGGTGACCTGTTGGATATTATGGATCAATCCAAACGGGCTGCTTAATATTTGCTAAAAACCTAAAAGATCTTAACTCTTCAAACTCTTGCACTGGAGATTCAATTTCATCTGAAGATCTATAGGATGAGCTCAAGCCTTATTACTTTGTTTCTCAGCTGTTCGATAAGCAATACTTCTATATAGGTACCGATTATGGCCTTCCATTGATTTTAAAGACAATTAATCAGACTTTTAATTCTAATCAATTAATATAAAAAATAAATTAAAATTTGAGGATCAATGTAATATTGACTTTTGTATATCTAATTTTAAAGTATAGTATTGAATAAAATCAACAATTTTCATATTAATAAATATGCAAAGCATTAAAATATCCAGAGGCGAGAATGTCGTGGATAGGATGCTCTAAACATAAATATTGATAAATTAATATTGATTTATTACCATTGCAGCTTAAGAAAATTAAAAAATGTTTCCGAGAAAGTCAAGTTACTTCTCCAGATCCAAATATCAGGTTCTTTTATATTATTTTCAAACAAGATTATCCTCATTAAAATCTTCAAATCGTTATTGTAACAAGATTACTTCTATAGTATATGTATTTCAAAGCCTAAAAGAATATTATTACAAATTTTTCAAATTGAATTTAAAATTTCGTTTAAGTATTTTGTAAAAAATAATGCAAGATAAATTTCAAATCTAAGATTTTGCAAATTTTATGTTGATTTTCTCATTGAATAATAAATTCAAACATATCATAAACGCAATAAATATCGGAGGCCATCTTCTACCCAATTGATGATTTTTTAAATAATTTGAAATCTTTTAAGAGCCTTTTTCATTATATTAATTTAGAAGTTCAAACCTCCATATGACTGATCGAACTAGATTACTTATTTTGTGAAAGATGTCACTAATTTTTAATTGATTTTATTCTCAATTTTCCCTGACTAGGAAATATTTGAGAGTATGTAAGCAAAACGAACTCCATGGGAGTAATATGAATTTTCTTATACCAAATAGTTTTTGCTTTTTCATATTATTACGAAATGGTAACCGTTGTTAGCAAGGAAGCAAAAATAGAATCATCAACAAATTGATGTTTTTAATTTAAATAGTCCTAAAGGAATTTTATATGATAGAATTCAATTTGATGCAAATTATCGATCAATAAAATGCATTTTATTACTCCTTGGATTACTCACCAGGGGCTATAGCTCAGTGGTAGAGCGCTTGCTTTGCATGTAAGAAGTCACGGGTTCGATCCCTGTTAGCTCCATTTTTATTAATGTGAAATTGTTTTTGCTTAGCTTATATATTATGAAAGCTTCTAGTAAAATAAGTTCTTAACTTTCCTTGTTATATCGTATTAAGCCTATAAATCAAATAAATATGACTCATATCAATATAAATTTTTTTGAGCTATCAGCTTATCTTGAGAGATGTATTTAATTAATCATCTTTTAATTTAGATTTTTTTTAATTGAATGGGCTGGTTTCAAAACTAATTAATTTCATCCACTTTGATTTGAAGTATTTTATATTTTCAAGCTAAAATTCTCAAATGATTTTCTTTCAATTTAGTATAGGATTATTTGTAATAACAAACGATATTTACTTGAATTATATATACACACAAGTTTATCGACATTTCAAGGTAATATTTGCATCAATATATTGGCAATTTAAAACAATCTAGATTTGTTGTTTTTCCTTTAAATCTGATTTTAATTGATAATTTAAAGTTTTTTCATTTTTCCCCCTCTTGATATCATCTTGTTGTGAATTGCATGCTATCCTAGATAACAATGTTTAACATATAAATTCTTTTAAAAAAAAGTACTTTATTTTCACTATATTGTATAGTTGGTGAGAGATTCGTGAAAATCTTATTGGTAAACGTTTTACTAAAAACTCCACTTGGTGGTGGAAACTTAGCCCAGGCAAGATCGGAAAAACACTCAACGGATCACTCTAAATTCAGGACTAAGTCCTATTATATCCTAGCGGACTTTGATAATTAGGAGCAGCATATATGTTTTATACCCAAAATGCAATTATTTGTGCCCATTTCATATATAAGTACTTTCTTGATCTACCTGGCATTTGGAAACCAACACTACATAGTATTTCTATGTGCTGTATATACTCGAGCTTTACACCACTACCTCCTACAACAGACTTGCTTTACAGAGAACTGCAGCCTGCAGTCTTTCTTATTTTCAAAAATTTTACAATGATTTGAGAAAGAGATTGCTAATCCTTAATGGATGCTACCATTTTTTATATTATGAAGTGTTTATGATACTGCAAGAACGTATGAAGATGCTTTTCTTTCTTGCTAAAGTTTAAATTCATCTCGGAAATAATGAAACTAAATAAAGTGTTTTTTATTGCTGTTACAAATCTTGATTCAAATCCATTATCCAACTCTTTCCTGAAGATATATCAGGCATATTCGTAAGGAATCAAGAGAATTATAAGAATGAACTAGGATCTTAATTGAACTTGATCAATACGACTGATTAGAATATATCGGAAATCGATTTAAGAAGGCAATATATTAAAATAAATTTAGTTGGTTCGAATCTATCTTCATGAGGAGCTTCCTACTGTCTTTATTAAAGTCTATTTAAAACTAAAATGTATTGAAGCAAGACGAATTATTTTGATAAGAATATTTTATTTCTAAGACTGAGGATCATTCACTAAAATAAAACCCGAGGGTAGCATAGCATTGCCATTGTTGACTTTTAACTATTTATTAATGTTCATTCTTGTTTTTTCCGATGATAATTTGTTGTACCTAAGCCTGCAACCTGTTTCAGATATGATAAATCACACAAAGTCTTTCAATGACTGTTTCAATGGATTTGGGAATTTGCTAAAAGATAACAGCTCAACTTAATAATGAAGTCGATAACGATGCCTAATTTAGGGAGTAGAAATTAATTATTTTATTCTAATGATTTCCAAACTTGGAATTCAGAGAATCTGATATATTTCACCAGATGGAGAAGCAATAGCCAAATTAGCTGAGATCTTTAATTTTATCAGGTTGGTACCATTACTTGAATCTTCCGTTTCAATGTAAACGATTTGTCCGTAAAGATGTAGTAGAATATAAATTATTGAATATTCTAGAATTTTTCTATTAAATTCTGCGATCACAAATCTTAAGATCAGAATGGGAAAGAACAGTTTTGCTTGTAAATAACTATATAAATGATACGGCTTTATAGAAATGACAACTCCTTAAATCCTGACAATAACGTTATGGGAACCATCTTATAAAGCTTGATATTTTCATACATCGGACGGCATGAGAGTATCACAATGTGTGTCATTCTGGAATCTCTTAGCTATCTATTTGATTTTCTCATGAATATATGTTGGCCTTACAACCTAAATTAAATAAGTAATCTTGTTCTCCACCAGTTATTATTCAACAAATATTTAATTTACACTTCAAAATTAGGTGTCAATATTAATTGCCTTGCTCATAGTTATAAATCACAACAATATTTTTTTGTAGTCCTGAATCCAAAATAACCGTATTTATCTAAAGAAATTTAATTTAAAAGTTTTATAGTTTTCAGACTTATTTTAAAATATTAAATTAATTAACACTTAAGTGGATTCTGGTTCTGCCTTTTATATCTCTCTTAATACCTCATGAACAAAGAAAAGTATCTTAATCAAATAGTTAGATAATAAATCATAACTATCATTTCCAACATATCTGATGCATATATCATATGATAGTTGAAGAAACGAATCAAGATTTGTTTGATTTCGAAGTATCTTTATGATTGTTAAAACCTCACAATGTACATTTGTGTTCCAATTGCTTGAATTATGATTGATGATCTTATAGAGCTTTGATCAGACGCAGCTTAATTTCATCAAGGGCTTATTAATTTTATTTCATATTTCAAATTAATACCTGGTTCAAAACAGTTGTATTCTGCATGACCTAGCATTTTGTTTTTATAGGGATTTTAAATAATCTATGTAATCCTTTTATCTACTATCCATTTATTAATTTAAAAAGTAAGAACTGATTCAACGAAAATTTCAGGGTCAGTAATTGATGAATTACGTCTCATAAAGATTACGTTTTGAAAATCTTTCTAGAAATCAAAGCTCAAATGAGTCTAGAAAGTTTTAATTATTAAAATTTAAACATAACTTGACAAAAAAATCTATCAAAACAGGTTCATCTCGATATTTTCTTATTGGTGAATCAAAATATGTTTCATCCATTTCTTACGTCTTGGAAATCATTAACCAAACACCTAAGTCTGCTTTATTGACTATCATTTTAAAATGACCTATGAAACGTCAAACCTGAAACCACTAAGCTTTCAACAAAACTGAACTCGACTATATGAGCAAACCCAATAACAATCTAATCAAATATACTTTGGAATCTTTCATCGGGAAACCAATAACCGAAAATGATGTGACAGATAGGCAGAGAGAAGCTATTCAAAGATTGTTAAACTTAAAGAACGAAAAATTTGAAGAGCTTTGCAAAGATGTGACGAATGAAATATTCCGAAGAAATGGGATGAGCTACGATTTAAGCAATAAAATGTGCGAAAAGTTCTCAATGCTTTCGTTGGAAAACTTTAAGAATTTGGTTGTCGATGTCCTTGTGGTGTACTATGAAAAAAATTCAGATCAAAAACCTGAAACAATGCCAATTTTCTTAAATAATTTAGAAACCTTAATATTGGATTTAAAAATTGAGTCTGAAAATGAATCATTTGTCAACAAAGTTAAAGGTCTTCAATTTTATCATAAAATCATAGAATTTGCCGATTACACAAAACCAAATCAGTCTAACGGAATTGCCGAGTATATTAAAAAATGTGTGGAAGCAGAAATTAAGAAAAAAAATAAAACATTTCTTGATTCACTAGCATTTCCCAAAATACTAATCAATGAAATAGAAGAATGTGACTTTTTCAGGTATTTAAGCCATGAAGCCACAAGAGAATTTAATAGTAGGAAGTTGCGGATTCTTAATAATATAGAAGAAAAGGATAACGAAGAGCAGTTGAAGGGAGATTTAATTAAAATAATGGAAATTTTAATCATGAATTCTGAAATTCCTGCCAGAAAGATTAGATGGTTTGAAAAAGAAATTAAAACAGTTATTCAAAGTTTGGATGTGATTAAAAACGGATTAAGGGCGAACAAGCTAGTCGAAATCGGTCCAATTTATAACGATATCATGGAAGCCATCGATACAGTTTATGAAAAAACTAAGAATTTGGATCGTGTACAGGAAAGGATTAAAATCTTTAATATTTATAAAAATAACGGGGTTGGTCTCATGGAATCGAAATCTAAGGCTGAGAGCTACATGGTTCTCTTAAATATGGCAAAGGATTTCAGCAATTTCTTTAAAGAGATTTCCAGCCTAATGTAAATAAAATTGAATTAACAGTATTTTAAAATTTTAAATTGAAAAAGCATTGTTTAAGCAAGAGTATGGAGACAGGTTTCCTACCGAAAACAGTTGTAATATAATAATATTATGAAATTTAAGTGAAATAGAAACAACTCGATCTATTTATTTTTTCATCTGAAAGACCATTGACTTTATTAGAAAACAAGATAGCCTTCTATTCTTGGTCATAATTAATAATAATGCTGATAGGTGACCTGGAAGGCCAAAGCTTGAAGTATATTTGATAAAATTACAAGATAACTTCATCACTTTAAATAAATAATGTTGATAAAATATCTTATTTGATCAAGTGCTGTATCTAGATCTTAAAATTTAATATTTGCGATATGATAAATTGAGTGGTGCCAGCTTGGGGCATCCAGAATGAAAACATCTCAATACTACAGCTCGAACTCAACCAATAGCAAAGACAGAAGGCAATGCTAGCCCTGTTGGTAGATATTAAAATTTCTTTATAAAATGTCTTTCATGGCTTCACATAGGTTTTTCGATGCTAAATTTTTAAAATGGTCGTTTAGCGAGTGCTTTCTTATTGAATAAGTATGTTCTTGTCAAATATTCTTGCTCTATTGAAGATATAATTATATCACATAATCCTATAGATTTTTTCTAAAACATTTAACAACACGAAGTATATAATATTTACTATTTCATAGAAGTTGATTTTCATCAAAATGACTTTGAAAATTAGAAATCAAATCTTTATTTCATTAAAAAATTTTCATATTTAAAATTTTTACAAATCCTAGAGACTAAATTAAAAATAGCATGTATTTACTTAAGATTATAATGTAAAGATCATTCAATAAAGATTTTACAGCTGGAAACTTTTCATCGATTAATTATAAATCCACCGATAACTGCATTAATCTGAACCACATCAGAGCATCCCTGTGCCAATTTAAATTCTATATCGGCCAGTATTTTAAAAATTTCCATTTTGCGGTGCAGAACAGATTTTTCAAGAATTGCCGATAGTTTAATAATTAAATCTAAACAATCAATTTCATGTTTTCGTATTGCAAAAAGACAGTCTGAAAATGGCTGAGAAATAAGGCAATTGTAAATTTCAATATAAATACTTTCTTCTTTCATTCCGAAAAATTTCAATACATTCTTTTCATTAATAAAATCATAAGATAAAGCAATGCCTTGAATATCATTCATAACCTTTCTCATATCGCCATCAGAATATTTAAAAAGGATATCAATGCCTGAATCATCGTGCTTAATATCCTCCTTTAAGCACACCTCTTTTATCCTGTTTCTACTATCAACAGGTGCAAACCTAAATGTTGAGCATCTGCTGACGATAGGTTCTATAATTTTTTTATGATAGTTACAAATAAAACAAAATCTTGTTTCACTGAAATCTTCTATGATTCTCCTCAAAGCCCCTTGAGCATCTTTACTCATACTGTCAGCTTCGTCCAAAATGACTATTTTCGGGCCAGATAATTTTACTGAAGCAAATTCTTTGATTATTTCCCGGACTGTATCAATCCCCCTGTTGTCACTAGCATTTAATTCTATAATATTTTGTCTTTGGAAATTCTTAGTCAAAGCTTTTATTGCAGTTGTTTTGCCACAACCTGGCGGACCATAAAACAGCATGTTAGGAAGATTATTCACGTCGAATGACTTCAAACACATAATAACTTCCTTGTTTCCAGCTATTTCGTCCAAACTTTTTGGCCGGTATTTTTCAGATAGCGGAATTCCCATAGCAGTTAAAAATTTGATCTTTTAAAATCTAAAAAATAATCGAAATGTAAAATAAAAGAATACAAAGTGAAAGACGAAATCATTAATATTAAAAACAACTTCGATATAATCATATTATCTTTAAAATAATCGGAAAGGATCATCTGATCTGGCATGAGTGAACTGGAATGGATTTGCTCTAATCCTGTTAGTAAGAGAGGATACAGAATAAATAAGATCATTTATAAACCTATCTTAAAAAAAACTATTTAAAAGGATCGTGCCTTAGGGAAAATAGATTTGGAGGTCGTAAAATAAGATATATTAAGCAATCTATGAAGTAAATTATATTGTCTTTAGACCAACCATGTAATATTAATATCATTACATGAAAATAAAGTATTCAAAAAATGACAGGACCATCAAAATGTAAGCGATGACGTTGCTTTTAGACAGTTTAGAAAACACCAAACCTGAGAGATTTATGCCTTTTAATATATAAATTTCAAATTGGTTCATATTTTAAAATCAATTGCTAAAATCATTGAAGCAAAATATATTTTGTTGGTTTTGTCGAGTTATACATTTAAATCTTGAGAATTAGAAGACATGGTTTATTTAACGAATTCTGTGTTTATATCTACGATTATAAATACGATTGGTTCTTGATCAATCATTACATCTCATTGGTTTCTTTCATAATCATAGGCTTTACATTGGTTTATCCTGGGCAGAATCTGTCGTAAGACGGATGAGTGTAATCTTTTCGTGGTTGCCCGGATATGTAATACACTCATGTGTGTGAAACTAATAACAGTTTATATCAGAACGTCACGCCACAGCCTCCTCATAAAAAGAAAACCCCGAAAAAGGGGGAGGTGGGCCGGATGATTGCATGCGTGTGTGTGTGTGTATGCAGAGCGGCATGGATAAAAAAGGGCTTGCCCGAAGCTCGAAAGAGTGGGCTTAGGATTTGTTCCAAGTACCCAGGACCTCAGTAGGAGGTTTAAAATTTCCTCCTATAGAGGCACAGGTGCTTCTAGTTGAATAAATTTGGGGGGTTTTTTTGATGGCGCAAAAAAGTAATATAAAATCTAGAATTATGGAAGTTGTAGAAATCATGCGATAGATTGAAAACTAATCATAAATATGGACATGAAATAAATTATGTCTTCTAACCATCTAGAGTTTGTTCAAATCTTCGTAAAAACCAACAATATTAATTAATATTAACAGCTTGATGTTATTAATATATCTTTGTAATTTTCATATCACATTATTTGTCAGATCGAATCGATATATTTTTAATGAAACAGAGATTATTATAGGTAGTTTCATATCCTGTTAGCCATAGAAGTGCCACTATCAGTGAGAGACTGAATCTATTAGCAATTGATTCAGTTTCTTAATCAATATAATTCTTTTCTTTATTCAAATAGAATGCTGTTCCATCTCTTCTTAGGTAATTATAATGCTTCTTGTGATATCAGTAACCAAACCCTCCTAGGGGCTCATATAAACAATAATTTTGACTATTCACGAACTCCAGCAAAAATATCACTCTCTTTGGCTGGTTTGACTGATTCAATGACTGGAAAGATAGAATTACATCCATTGGAATTTTTCAAATTCTATTTAATTTATGATTCGCTTATTCTCTTTCAATGATTCAGGTTAACCATAAATGATCCTAGATGAATTCATTTTAAAATGATATGTGGTGTTAAAATAAAAGTTCTTCAAGACAAGATGATAAGGCTGTTGACTTGAACGAAGTTTGATACAAACATCGACAATCAATATTACATTTCCTAGTTGAGATCAATTGTAAAAACACTTATTGATTAAATTTACTGATACATAAATATTTAATGAATTATCTGGTTGCATGGATCAATCAATTTTGAAATTTGAAATCACTTAATACGGCATAATAATTTCACTAAGTTTTCGAATTAGGTTTAACCAATGCATAACAGTGTGATCAAAAGGGAAATTAAATAAAATAGACAATTATATGAAAAAATACACTCAACTAAATTGTCTATTTAATTAACAAACATTTTAACTGCTTGCCAGAGATAGCAGTAAACTAGCGCAAGAAAGTACCTTCATGCTGTTTTGGTGTATAGTATGCAATTAATAGTGTAGAAATTTGATTATCTTATTAAGAGTCTAGCTAGCTCTTTCTTAACTTCTTATATTTTTATCAGTGATATATATAAGGAAGACAGCAGTTGTCTGTACTCTTTGCATATGAGATATGTGTGCAATACTTAAGTAAATATGAGACATGGGAGTTTTACGTAGTGTTCAGCTTCCAATTACTTCTATGTGGTCACAAATCAATTCCACTTTAGATATAAAAGATATATGGTGATCCTAGTTTCGAAGGCTGACAGTGTATGATAGGGTTTAGCCCTGAATTTAGAGTGATCCTCTGGGGGTTTTCCGATCTTGCCTGGATGGGATTTTTAATCCTTTGATAATAAGGTTATTATTTATGATTCCTTATCTATAGTCATATAATGAACATGAATCAATCTTTTTCAGTTATTCAACTGACAAACAAATATTTGCTAAATTTATTTACATTTGATTGAGAATCCCATGGCAAGTTTAGAGGAGTCAGTCCAAGAGAGAGAAGATTTTATCGACCTAAATGACGTCTCTTCCAATCCGTACTCAGAAGAATCAAACTTTGAAGAAAAAGATAATTATTTGATTGACGATTTATTCACTTTGAAATCAAAATTGATTATAGAAAAGAAGTTACACAGGGAAACAAAAGAACATCTCAAACAAATGCTTTCTATCCTTATCGATAACCCAGAACTAAGTAATCATTTAATAAAGTGGGGGTTTCTTGAATATGAAGCTTTGGTTTGCTTTAGAGGAGCATTCATACCAAGCTTGAAGATTATTAAAATTATATTTGAAAATACGCGAAAAGTCACAAATTTTTATAGAACAAAAAAATTTTTATTCTTCATCACTGAAAAGTTATATTATTCTGTTGGAGGTAGCAATCCTCTTGAGAAGAATATGGCAATCGATTTGTTGAACCAAGGCGACGAAATAACTGTGACAACCGAAACAAGGGAAATTTTAGAATTTATAACCATTTTAATAAAAACTGCAGATGTTACATCAACATTAATGAGAATTGGATTTTTTGCTTTAATTAATGAAATTTTTTGCTTACAGAGTGCTAAATTATTAAACGTGATTTTTGATAATAAATATTTCAAATATCATAATAAAGATGAAAGTAAAAAACAATATCAAGAGGATGGAATATATGAGATTCAAAGAAAACATTTTGATCCAGAAGTTATTTTCAGAGAAAAGGCATTGATTGAATTAAAGGCTCATATTATCAATTATCAAAATGATTATCTGTTAGAGGTCTATGAATCAATAACAAATATCAAAGTTTTTTCTGATCTTAGTGTCGCTGATTCTATAAACATTCTTTTATATAAAAAAATATCATTCATGAACGAAGAACTAGGCATCTTATTATTAACTGAAAAAGATTTAAATGTTCTCTTAAAGTATTTAAGATTTTATAGAAGGTCTTTGGACAATTGTGATTTTGATGAATCTTACTTCAAGGCATTTGTCAAATATTTAGATCACGAAATTTTAGTTAGGGAAGTTGCTTTGATATTTTATTATTGTAAAGATTCAATTAAGGATTTCAAAGGGTTTACTGAGTCACGAATTAGAAATATTTTTCAGTTGTTGGAATATGTCTGTGATGGATGCAATGATGATTCAATTAATATGATTTTGTACGATAACATTAAAAATGAAACCAAAGTATCAGAATATCCCGGCAGCCAGGCTACTAATAGTCCAAAAACATCGAGATTTGATACGAATATTAACGTAGAAGACAATTTTATTAATTCTTTAAACAATTGTCAAGACTTTCAAGATTCTTTGTTATCTGGTACTGACATCTTTGGCGACAGATCTGAGGATTATAAGTTTAAAGTCCCTAAAGATATTCAAATTGAGAGAGGCAAGGATGATATGATCGTACAAGAGGAGGGTATAAATCCCCTTCTTGATTCTACATCTATCAAGCACACAATTACCACCCAAGAGTGCGACAGATTTAAAATTTTATCTCTTATTAAGGTTTTATTCAATAATGTAAACAAGGCATACTTTTACAAGCCATCCTATCTTATTCTAATGAGATCGGCTTATTCTCATTGTGAGTTTCATCAGGATTTTATTACAGAATATTTCGCTAATTTTTTCACTTTTTTGAATGCAAATTCCTTGAATATTTCTAAGTGCTTCTTTAAATGCAAATCTGAAACAACTAAGATCAAAGTTAATAAATATGAAATGAATGATGATAATATCGTCGAAACTTATTTTGAAGACCTGGATGTAGATAATCAAGAATCTTCAGATCTCGGAATTGTACGAAGGAAAGTCTAGCGATAATATCAATTAAATTTATTAGAAATTCTGAAAGATTTTAAAAGTAATATTTGATTTAATTTTTAATTAATTGGGTTTTGCATATAGGAAACTTATATTGTATTGGATTTATCTAAAAATTTTGGGAATTAAAATGTTTAAACGGGTTTAGAGACGGAATAAGCCCTATTTGGGTTTCTAAATTTAACAAAATCAGGTTTTTATACACTACAATAGTGATTGTTCTCACATATCTTATTAAATTTCTCTAATTCCATTCATTGATATTTAAATTGTAGAAAATTTCAGAGGATAGAGAATTCATGACTGCCCAGTCGCCACATAAAAATGATAGAGTAGACAATAGAATTCAAGGTGCATCATATTTTTTATTGTTCTATTCAAAATTACATTTAAAGATTTAATATTAATCCAATATTCTTGTAATTCTTAGCAAAAAATTAATATTTCCAACTAATTCATAATCATTTTTATGATTTAATGTTTCAAAGCAGATGGAGTTTTATTTTGTTTATAAATTACTGCTGCATAACGACATTCCATGTGAGACACTTTAATCCTAATACATTTATATATATCGAATACCAAAACTAACTTTAAAGAAGATATAGTTGTTAAATTGTTCTTAGCTAGCCAATCATATAATTATTCGATCATAATGTAAAACTATCGAATAATCATAATATCAGTTGGGCAATTGTAAAGGTTTAATGTTCTAAATGGATGAATGGTAAATTATCATTAAAAGCTTTATGAAAATATATATTCAAATGTTTTAATCAATTCTTGTAAGCTTCAAACTAGCAGATGCACTGTAAATCATGGTTCACATATACATACATAATATGAAAACTCGCTCGGGATCATTAAATAAAATCAATTCATATATTACTTTCATTATTCTCCATCTGATTAGGTCGTGAATAATGATTATTGTTATAACTAATCAATAGCAATTTACTCTTTTATAAGACCATATTTTTCCTCAGTAAATGGAAGCAGTTAGTATAGAAAATCAAGTTAAGAAGAGAGTAATTCAAAGATAGTAACTGAAAAGAAAAAACTAAAAATATTTCATTACCAGAACGTCACAGCCTCTCCATAAAAAGAAAGCCTCGAAAAAGGGTGAGGTCGACATGCGGGAAGCAGAAGCATATAAAAGGGCTTTCCTGAAACTCTAAAGAGTGGGCTCATGGTTATTACAATTTCACAATATTAAAAAATTGCTGATGGAAAAAAGGTATTTGGAGAAGACTGTTTCGAAGGTGGAGAATATTGTTGTAGAGTGTATTGAATAGAAATTTTTGAAGAGCAGATGGTAATATATACATTTGACTCTTGTCTTCTGTAATCAACGTCTATCAGGATATGTGTGGTATTGTCCCTAGGATTTAGGATAGTTACTTTGCGTTTACAAAGCGACTTAGTAATTATATGACAAAGTGTATTGGTGCCTTCAATATTCGAGCTTTTCTTGCTAAAAATTTTAACAATAATATTTATTAAAAAAGTCTTCGTTGTGCGAGGCACCAAACTATTCTAGGATGCAATTTTCAGATCAAGATATAATATGTACTTTATATGCATAATGTAAAAACTTGGATTTTGCAGTAAGATTCATTCGATTTTTTGCGTAATTTTTTCAAAATTTTTATCAGTAAAATGTCATTAAAATTAAAAAACTGCAGTTGCCTATGTGATAAATCTAGACACAATATTTATAGAATAGACGTGTGAAGCTTGTTCACTGATATTGAAGGAGCATGGTGGTTTTATTTAGCGCTCGTCTGCTTTCAAAATTATGGGAGTTATTAAAAATATTTGAGCATATGCATCAAATAAATATATATTGCATCTAGTAGTTGAATTTTTTTCATCTTAGACGATGCTTTTAGTAACCCATTTGGAAATGCATCCACCTATCGTTTAGTATCTATTGAAAAAACACAATAATTGACATATTGAAACCTTCACTATCTATCAAAATGAACTTAAAGATTAATCATTACTAAACCATTGTGTAGATGCTATTATTTGTTTAGTAAAGCCAGTTTAACATTTTAGCTTCTACCTATTGAAAAATTTGTTATGCTCCATTTAATTCCTCAAAAATAAATTCCAGTTTTAAAATCTGATTAATTAAAAATTTGTCATTTATTTTAGTTCTTCTTCTATTTTAATCGCTAGAATGTGTCTATTATATTCGAAAACAAATCAAAAGAACTTTTAAATCAATTCATCATATTTCAATTCATTTTTATTTAATTCTTTTAGAAAAATAAGTAATTGAAAATTTTAAATAAAAATTTTTATCTACAAATGTCGAATTTTAATAAAAATTTTGAGAAAAATAACCCCATGGAAGCAATCACTTTTTCCTATGGTGAATCGGCTAAATTATTTCTTAAAGAGATGAGCAGTAAATGGATTGAGAATTTCAAAGCATCCATGTATGAATCTTCTGACTTTTTCACTAATAAAATGATGGAATTTTTTGATCCTCCTAAAATCATCCATCTTGCAATAATACCAATTTCTTTTTTTATTCTTATAAATAATTATTTAATAGGAATGATTCCAGTAACTAAAAAAAGCAAATTACTCTTCCTTCAATGTATTACACTCTTCCTTACATCCTATTTTATCATTATAAGCCCCATTTTAAGCAAGGAATATACGTGCAAAATTGGACAGTATATTCCATTAAAGTCTGGTATAATATCCCTTGATAATTTTCTGTTGTCCTTTTTGAATCCGGTCAGACTTTTGAGTTCTTCCATATTGACCTTTTTTTATATTATGCAGGATCTTTCATTTTCTTTCTAGCCAGCTTCTTCTGCCTAGGAGCTGCGTGGATTATGATTGTTCCCATTGAAGTACTAGATAATACTGATCTTTTCGACATAATTGTCTTTCTGATTATTTTCTCGTTATTTTCTTATTATTATTCGGCTAAGGTTAAAGAAAGACTTTTTAAATTCATATGTTCTTTGAATTCTAGCTTTTTTATTACATTAACCATTAGTTCCTTATTATCAGAAATGGCGAAATTTACTCGACTGGAACAAGTGTTCCTAGCTTCCGATTGGTCTAAAGTTATTGAAAATAATTGGATTCGTCTATTTTTAATACATTTTGCTTCTTTTTGGATATTTCAGACGAAAGAACTATCGCAAAAATTTGATGATATGTTTCCAATAAAATATCGATGTAGTTAATATTATGACTTCCAGATTGGTAATTTTAAGCGCATGTGTAATCCATCACATATACGCAACTACTATTCTTAAATTTAACTCGGTGGATTCCAAGGCTAATTTTATTTTAGGATATGTATTATTTTGCAACTTTAATAAATTAATTAGCTAAAAAAATTTTCTTCTCTGGATCATCAATGATGTGAAACTTGAAATGTACTCAGATATTAGAGTTTCGTCTCTGTATAAAATATTTAAAACTACTTCTAAAAAAGAGAATGCATTTTCAAAATATCCTGGAATGTAAAAAAATTAGATATACCTGTTATGATTGGTTATTTGAACTATAAGAATGATTGAGAACAAAATAATGTATTCCCCATTTTAGAGGGAAAATCAACCAATCAGATTGCGTCATTTATATTTCGTATAAAAGCAACTCTTGAATAAATACCCATGCAATTTACAAATAAGCTTTCTTCAGAGAGTCAGAAGACTTCCAATAATGCCAAAATGTTTAATTTATGGTTCTGAATGAAATAAGTATAATGATTTTGTCCGACATAAGACCATGAGATCAACTACAGAAAGGCATATTTATTTTGCCAATAAAAGTCTAACAGGATTCTACTTGGGATGTTCATCGTCATTAAATCTGAATGGCAAGTTTACTTGTAAAATTGATTTTTTAATTAGATAAAACTTTCTAAGATTTTGATGTTTTATATTTATATTATTGTCTTAATGGGATTTGAATTGTTTATTTGTGTTATAATGTAGAACTCAAAAGATTTATACGTAATTCTTTTTATTGATGCTTTGATCTTAGGCAACGAAATGAATATTGTCATATACTAAGTCTGTATTTAAAGAAAACATATTTATTAAATGTTTTGCCTAGGAAGGGCTGGTAACAAAATACCACAGCATGTATGTAAAGAGATTGGGATTGAGCCTAAAGTCGAAGCGTACATCCAGTCTATTGTACTTAAGAAGACTCTGGGGCTGTTTCATTTGAAAGACGACGGGGTATTGAAGAGGCGGACAACCATGTGAGTCTTGAGCAGTTAGTGCACAGATCATCGGGTGTAGACAAGAGGCTTGACACAGAATCAATCAAAGAGCAACTATAGATTACCCATTAAATAAATTCTTCATTCTAGAAGACCAGTAATTTTATGTAAAGTAAAAAGCGAAAAGAATTTTTGAGTAAATCTCTCGTCAAATTAAATATGTTGTTGGGTATAAGAAAAATATATAAATGTATCAATCAGTTTATAAAAATCAAATGAAAAGTGTTAAATACCCTTTCGTCTTTAATCTTAAAACGTAGACAAATTATTGATGAACTAAAAATTTCAAGTAATAACTCTGTAATTAATAAGTTAAGTAAATTTTGTTTTTAAAAGTTAGGAAATTTTTCAGTTAAACTATTTATTGATGTTTTTAGACTCTTTATTTACCATATCTCTCTTATATTTGCCCAAATATTGCCTTTCGGTAATATTATGTTCAGCCTTCTCCCCTTATAGGCTTGCGATAATTTCAGCAACTGACTTAATTGATTCTATAGAATCTTTAACCCTCGAGTCTTTATGCTCACTTAACTTATCATCATTTAAACTAATATCCTTATCCCCACTTGATGATATTATCTGTTGATCTATTCCAGCCCCAATAGAATCATAATTAGCATCCCCATGGTCATTTATTTGCTCTTCTGACCAAGATTGTATGCCCGTGTTCTTTTTTGATCCCGATAAGGTTTCTATAGGGGTCTGATAATCTTCAACTATCATGTCATGACACAGATCGCTATCTGAATTTACAATGTTGCAATCTATGTCTACATGATAATTTTCTTCAAAGCCATCATACTCAGAAGTATTTTCATCTTCGTCAAACAAGGGAATGTATTCAATTGAATGAACACCAGTGTATACTTTGATATCTTCTTCGCTTTTATAATACTCAATTGTAATTTTTTCTACAATCAGATTAAATGCAACCCTTTGTCTTTTGGAAATATCTTTTGAAGATATAATAGAATTTTCCATGGATACCTGAAAGTTTATGTTTTTATACATGTTTTATATTAAATTGTTTCAGGTTTTTATTTAATTATAGTTATAATTTGCATTAATTCTGAGTAAAATTAATACAATTATAAGATTTATCGATAGGAAAATCATTCGTTTAATGAATATCTACATCCAAACTGATAAAAAGAAGAAAATTATTTAACGGGAAGAACCTGTACCTTTCGGAAGAAACTTTAACCTATAGTCTTTCACGCAGGCTTTTCTAGCATCCCCATGTTTAAGAAACGAGATTTATTAACTGGAAGCGATTGTGTCTGAGTAGGAAGAAAAGTTATATCTCCTACTAAGATCTTGAACACTCAATACAAAAAGTAAGCCCACTCTTTTGAGCTTCGGACAAATCCTTTTGTATAAATGCCGCACCCACATGTCGACATGTGGTGACCGGCGGACCTGCGGGCAGCCTTACGGCCACCAGGGCCCCTTTTGGTGTTGCTCTGCATATTAGATAGCAGGCTTTACAACCATCCTTCAGCTGCTTTCCTTCTATTTCGTGAGTTTGAATTTTAGACCAGGGATAGAAAATCTTCCAGTATTATTTAAAGGATTGATTGTTTTAATTTTACGAAATTTTATTTTTTAATTTTGTGATAGGCTTTTTGTTCTCCTCATGCAATAGTGATAGTTGGCCAACAAATATCACACCACCCATTGGGTTCTTGTCCAAATCCTTTGCCGTGTAATTCTACCTATAATTTTCATCGATTCCATGTTTTTTTCATTTTATGTCAAGCTTTGCTTTCACTTATTGTAATTCCAAGCTTTTTATATATTTTTCTTTTCTCATGTTTTTCTTCTATTATTCTTCTTATATCCCTTTTTTACCGATCATACAAAAATATAATAATCTTCTGTCTATGGTTTTTCATTATATTTCTAGCTAGACCAATGTTTTTACATCATTTAAGCGGAATTCCATAAGCTTACAGATATACTCATTATCAACCGTAAGTGTCTTATCGTCTCTTTTCTTTCATCGAATAGCGTATATTGCTTTATATTTAATATTTAACGATGATGTACTTTACATCATGTTTGCCTTTCCTATTCCAACATAAACATCCTTCATCTTCCATCTAATCTATATTAATTAATTCCCTTCTCTCAGTTTTATAAAGTTTATATTCACTCGGATTTTCACTTGAGTACCAATCTAGCTCCATTCATGATGTCTTAATTTTCACTAATTCTAGATTTTGTATCCTCTTTCTATAACTTTATTAAACACCATTCCAATGATTTTCTTCTTGATAAATTATTTAGTTTCATTCATTCCTGTTCTTTGAATCAACTTTGACTTATCTGGATTTTTAATGTATTTAGTAGTGTTAAAAAGATCACTTAATATGGGCTTTGCATAATTCTCCTCATTGATTGCACACATCTGTCAAATTTCTCTAAACAAGCCATTCCATATATTTCACTTATCGCAGTTATAGATACATCATGTCCTGCCTAATTAGATTTATTTATTTAATGCTGCTCGCATTGACTTCAAATCTGAATATCTGAAGTCGAAGATGTTTATTCCATGTATCATAATTGTATTAAGCAGATTTTATTGGTATTGCTTTGTAGCTTGTTGGCACTCTTTTTGTGCCATTAGTGTTCATTTTGTTAGATTTGTGTCTACGCGACACTATGATATTGGTGTGAAATTCATTTCATCATTTATTGTAAGCCATAAAGATTTATCTCTACTTACAACAGATGTTGTTCTACTTGATGTTATTTGTTGTGTACAGTCTTTTATGTTGTGTCGAAATTTCATTATATCTAATTTGCTTACATTAATTTCCATAATGTTCTTAGTCGTCCAGCTTTCTAGCTTATCAAATTAATTGTTCATGTCATTTATCTTATCAACCAAACGTAAGGTCCCGTCTGCAAGGCACAGTCCAGATATCAATATATTCGAGTTTGCTATTTCAAGTTCAGCCATTTCATCAAGTAAGCCACTAATGTATATATTGAAAATAGAGATGATGTTGGTAAACCTTATCTTATTCATCTATTCTAATCAATCTATTAAAATATTTATTTATTAAATATTTCTCTTGGTTTGCATTGACTAATTTATTACCTGTGTTCTTCTCTATTGGTCTTTCTAAAAAACTAAATCATATGCTTTTTAAAAATCGAGGAATCCTGCATAAGTGTTCTTCTTTGACTTTTCTCTATGTTATACAATTTCTATTACTGCCGATACAGAATTTACATGATTCTCTACGAATCAAGCTTGTTCATTCTTAACGTGTTTATTATTTCTATCCATTCTATGATTTGGTTTGATTCAATACATTTAAATCATACAAACGATCAAAACCTTTGCTGCTTCTTTCCAAAGTGGTTTCGTTGACAGTTGATTTATTCAGATTGCTACAGGTAGCCTTAATTTTCTCATCATCTGATGTTGCTAGCCCATTATTTCACATACAAGTGCGGAACATTCGATACATCCTTTTCAGATTTCTTATGGCTTTAAGCCTTCTATTTGTGTTTATTAAATCGTTCTCCCGCAAGGTTTTTCAATCTCTCTCAATAAAAAGTTACAACTTCTTCCTTTCTAATTATTTCACATTAAATCACATTTTTCTGGTAATATTACCAATTTAAGCGATCTCGTTTTCTTGATCAGCCTTTCTATGCACTTATATATCATCTCTTTGAACTGTAGTTCCTGTGCTGTTCATAAGCAATGTATTTGTATTATGCTCAAACGGGTTGTTATGGAAAAGATGAAATGTCATTTTCTGTTATCTTGCTCTATAGCGTTAATTTTACTTGTATGTCATTTCTAATATGAGGAGTTGTCACAATTTGGCTTTTAAATGCAGTTTCTGTATTGGCTAATGTTTTATATTTACCTTCTATACTATTCGTAAATAAAGTAAGGAATGATCAGAAATGGGACAATCTTTGAAAAGTATTTGCTTTTTAATCAGGGCTTTAACTATTGCTCACGCTATAATCTATTATTTCAAACACTAATATATATTGTAGTATTGTCTCTTTTTAATAATTATTTTCTTTTGCTTAGAGTATATTATCTTTCTACTCCTTGACTTGCAATGTATATATTTACAACATCTAGTAGTTTGCCATCATTGTTCTTTAACCATATTCTTATCATCTACTTATCAACCTAGGTCACTTTCATGTTATATTTTAAATCATTTTTATTCGAAGCTCTTAATCATTTCTCATTGACATTTTCTACTGCATAGCTTTATATCCAGGTGTATCCTTGTATTAGGATTATTTCTATAATACTCGGCCCTCTGCATTTACTTTCCTGCTCTTACTTAATTCAAAGTGCTTTCTATATACTTGTCTTTATATTTGAATCTATTTCTGACTTGATCAAGATATCTTATTGTGCACAAATCATCTTCAGGTTTTCTTTTCGCTTGAATATATATTGTTGCCTTCAATCTCTAAAATTTTAAAATAATTTCTGCAACGAGGATCGAACCAACGTTGGGAGTTTTATTTTGCATTTCACTATAGTTTTCTAGTTCAAATTCATTTCGATTTTTGTAATAAGCACCTTAATTTAAATGTTTTCTTTAAGTTGTAAAGATTCCGATTAATATAAAAATTTGAAGACATAATTCTGATAACTTTATTTATTCTGCGTCTCGTATTCACTTCAAATTGTCTTGCTTTTCTCCAGATTATTCTTATCACTTCTTCTTTTGATGCTTTGCCATAAATCAATTAGATTTTAATTTATTAATCGAATCCAAATTTTTAAAAAATTTGTCTTTTAGAAAATTTTGATTCCATAGAGAAGAAAGACTGTTTTAACGCTTTGGAAGCAAACATCGGATTCGTTTCATCTGACACTTCAGAGCCAGTCTTATTGGGGTATTATCATAGTCTAAACAATACTCTGGCTCTATACAGGTATTTTAAACTAGGTCAAATCGAACATGGCATAATAGAAAAACCATTATTTAAATAGGCTTTTTAAAACAGGTTGACCACATACAGTCGCCGAGCATCTTACTATGAATGCATATATATATCAGTACTAGATCTTCAGCCCAGACAGTTTTTAGCATAGCATTCATTTGTATCTATATTTGAATTATAAAAAATGACACGTAGTTTGTTAATAGGGCAGCTCATCCATAGCAATCTCAGCTGCCTTGGATAGAAAAGCAAGAAAACATGCCAAGACAAAATCCCAAATTTACAAATTGGCTGTCCCGGGTGATCAATTGGTCTTCTAACCCAGTAAAAAAATGTTGAACAATTTTTTTTCGAATATACAGAGCAAGGGGGATACATGAAAAGTCGCAGACTGAAGCACTCTATGACATAATTTAACATTCATGATTTAGGAGATAGCGATTCTGATTGAATATTTTTGACACATAGTCTTTCTATCCTATGTAGCACTTGATTTCAAAAGGCCAGTTTGTTCAAGAATGTGCTGTATATAAACACAAAACTATTACACTTTCAGTATAAAATATACATTTATTCCAAATTATCGAATAGATAGGAAATGCTTGTATCGAGCATCTTCTGAAATTAAAATGATTCGTTGAGTATTTTTTTTTTGGGTCTGAGCCAGTTTTCTCCATCTAAGTGGAGTCTTTAGCAAGCCGTTTCTCAATATGATTTTCATTGATTATTCACTAACTATAGCAATATAGTGAAAATAAATTCCTTTTTTTTAGACAATTAAAATTTTCGCATATTACTAAGTAGCAGTTCATACCCGAATAATGACCTGTTAAATATCTGACATTGATTCAGAGTAGTTTAAAGTCTCCAAAAATTAAATAAACGACTCTGATACCTTAAGCCTTTCTTCATTTTCACTATCTAAATCCAATATGTATAATTGATTCCGACAATTTTGGGCTTTCATAATAGCTACCAATAAGCACATTAAATAAATGTAAATTATTTTTTTACAGGTAGCAATCTCCAATATATTACAGCAAAGTTAAATAATTACAGATGTAATCGAATTAATCAATTCACGATAAAATTGATTTTAATCCTAATGCTAGAACATATCTTGTTTATGACAATGATATTTCAGTTTACAAGAATTTGAAATGCTAAGATATTCACTAATTTAAGACCACTCATGATTAAATCGTGGTATTTTTGATAATACATTCCTTGGAATAAATTAATTTCTGAAGTTAATGAACAGCCATAAAAATTTTCAATAACTTCTATTTTAGCAAAAAACTTCAGCCTCATAAATTGTAGTTAAAAATGTTTCTCAATAATCTATTGCTAAAAATAATAAAAAAGTCGCTTTATTTAATTTATAAATTTAATTGGCTAGAAAAATCGATCCCAACCCTAAATCATCCCAATATCGATTTATCATTTTCTAATACACATCTGGAACAAACACTAATTGACTCAGTTCTTTCTCAATGAATAGAAAAACAATAAAATTATAGATCTAATTATTTATGGTAAATCAAAAAGAGCTTAAATTTTTTCATATGATCTTATTTAATAATTCATCTCATTCAGACAAATATCATTGAATTCTTGTCTTTAGACAGGAAGCTCTAAGCTCATTCAGACCCAGGCATCTTAAATACCTTCCAGTTGCTTCCTTTTTTGTTTGTATTCTGGGCAGAATCTATCGTGAGACGGATGACTGTAGCCTTTTCATGGTTGCCCAGATAAGTAACACACTTATGTGTGTGAAACTAATAACAGTTTATATCAGAACTTCACAGACAGCCTCCTCATAAAAGAAAACCCCGAAAAAGGGGGAGATGGGTCCGGTGGTGTGTGCGGGAGCGGCATGGATAAAAAAGGGCTTGCCCGAAGCTCGAAAGAGTGGGCTTACAATTTGTTCTAAGTACCCAGGACCTCAATAGGAGGTTTAAAATTTCCTGCTATAGACACACAGGCGCTTCTAGTTGTCTTGTTTTTTTTTGTCTTTAATTTATTTATAAGTTCATGGCAAAATTGTTTTTTACGTTGATCAAGGAAGAATTAGTTATCCAAAACAAAGGAAACGTTGTAACAAGATTAAGTCAAATCGAAATCGAGGAAAACTTCCAGTATATTGTACTTGAGAAGACATTCAAAAGTGAATAATATGCTTGAAGAAATTACATAAAACCGAAGTATTCTAAGTTGGCACCGATTATGACTTCCAGTAATGAATGTAAAAACAAACCATCAATAAAAGCTCATTCTTGATTATTTGTTTCAAAGGAAAAAATGTTTCTCAATTTTGTATTTGTTTGAAGTTTTATAAAAATTTTCTTTATTCCTTTATTTCTAAAACTAGAATTTTAAAACTATATAAATATAAACATGGCTTATTTTATTATTACTTCAAATATTTTGCTATCATTCCGCAATAAATTGACTATGAAAGCACTTTTTTGCAAAAATCTATTGATGAGAACAAGAATAATACCAAATTTTGTGGTATTAAATTAATAAAATTTGAAACTTGTTTAATAAATAATGAAATATAATTATGCGAAAAAAATCTAACCCATGAAGTTTGTCCAACTATTGTTGCTGATGAGTCAAACAGTCTTTTGCTTTCTCGGAAAAAAGTGTGATAGCATTAAGGGATGTGATAACTTCTCATCTGATGAAACTTCAAGCACCTTTTGCGTAAACTTCATTGAAAAGAAGAGTACTAAAAGAGATTGCAAACCAAACAAGTGCCCAAATATTATTCCCTGTCCACCCCCTGGCATCAGTTATGCAGAGGCCGTGAGCTATTTGAAACAGATCGAGTTTCTTCTGAATAACTTCTGTATCTCCTCTGGAAATATTTCCAAGTCTGTAATCCAAGCTCTGTATGCTAGTTTGAATAAAATTCCCGATGCAAAATCAAACCCACAATTACTTTCATTTCTCAAAAATACTGCTCAGCTGGAAAAAGCTATTCTAGCTATCGTTGACACGATGATGACTGATCTCTTGGTCGGAATACAGAGTATCATTGTATCCATTAATAATCAGATAAAACATAAAGTAAATGATAATTCAGCCAGTCCTCTGGCAAAACATTCTGCGTATACAACAACTATTCTAGCTACTGCTGATGACTTCATAGATGCAATAAATAACTCCATCACTGGTTTAGTTGCAGCAATGAAAAAATATGTTGTTGCTTACAACACAGCGAATAACTCGGAAATAGATAAACTCGAAGCACAAAAGACCAAACAAATCAATGATCTCATTATTGCAGCAGTAGAAATTGCCGGTGTTGATATTCAAAGATTGTTCAAGGCATCCTTCGCTAAAGGAAACATTATTATTTCGGAAATGTTTGTATCTCAAGTAAAACTTGAAAGAAAGTTAATCACAGGCACAGAAGAAACATACTTAGATGAATTCAAAACTGTAAGTTCGAAGACATTTTCCTATGTTGAATTCTTAGTTTATCGAACAATTAGACCATTATTTTCTGAAGGAGAAATATTATCATTCGGTTATTCATCTAGATCAAACCAGCTTGGATATTCATCACCTCCCATGTTCGGACCCAATAATCCACTCCCTGGTTTCCAGATGATTCCAACCAACAATTCTCTCCCCGGCTTCCCAATAATTCCATGCAATAATGCTTTCCCGATAATGCCATACACACTGCAAAAATGAATACTTATTTTGCATCAAACTCCTATATATCATGCATTAATCTACGTCAACAATCCAAAATCCTCGTCTCCTTTCTATTTCAATTCAATCTATTTGAAGACAATGCCCCCTACATTTTATTCAATACTAAGTTGAAATTGATTTATTACGCTCATAATTGGATTTAAAATGATAAATAAAAACCAAAGAGGATTCATATGGTATCTCGGCTTCATCGCATCCATTTGCCGCCCACAAATTGTTGTCTTATAATATTCAAGTTGTCTGTTAGGAACAAGCCCCTACATTTCTTAACGTCTGACTTGTTTTAATTCATTTGTAGCTTGCCATAGAGAATCTAAATTTGTAATATTTTATGATTATTAAGAATAATTCGTATAAGATCAGATTTATTGTTTACACCGAGCAAATGTTAATTGGTATGCCCATCTCTTTGACACATTGCTTCGGATCTTTTAAGGTCAAATATTCTGCTGTCATACTTTAATTGCTACTTTGTAATCTTCTATTTCTAGCAAATTTCCCCCAAAATATGCATCTTTTTATTAATTCATTTAATTGTTAGCCACCTGCCCAATTCTCCAAACAACAATTAATTGTTTTTAATGTGATGATATCATTGTAGCTTCTTCAAAATATAAAATCATGTTTCAAAGAGCAGTTCTGTTTTTATAGCCTCCTTCCTCCTAATTCCATACTTATGATCCTGTGAATTAATTGTTTGATTTCCGCCCATTTCCTAAAACATTTTACTCACATAGATTTAATGATTCATAACTGTGCTTTCAATTAAATTCGTATACACAATGGATTAAGGCTTCAAATCTATCCCCCTAATAGATTAGATGCCATTTATCCTTTTAACTTCAAAACCAAACAACATTATTTGTTAGTTAACTGCCCTATTTCCTCGAACAAATAATTAGTTTGGCTCAGGAACATAAAATTGTGATTATTATATAATTCTTTTATATAATAAATTTTGGCCAGGTCTATTATTTACCGCCCAATGAATAATAATCTGACCATAAGCATATCAATCAAAGTTAATTGTAAGTTACTACCAAACTTCACTTAACAATTGATTATGATTTGTTTGTCACAATTTTCTTGTTAGTCAAGCATGTTGAAAATCGTTGGAAGATCTTTCGGATTTCAATGAAATCACAACCAGTTTTTGGCATTTCTTCCGCCATTCCTTCAAACAATCAGTTGACCTCATATCTATGATTTATGATTTCAACCTGGAATGTCCAATTCCTATTTCGTGCTTTACAATAATAACTCTGTTATTTGTATTTCCTTAGAAATGCGATAAACTCATATTTTTCCTTATATTTAGCAAATTCAAACTTCAAATGATTCGCATGTACCTCTATTATGATGCAAAATAATATTCTAATAAATTCTTAGTGTACTTTATATTTGATAATTAATTAAATAATTTTATTTCATCTTGATAATAGGTTTGATAAAATTGAACACCTTGAACAAGAAAATGAAAACCAAAGCATGTAACAGAAGATGTGAAGGTTGAAAAGGTAGAGTGTTTCCCAAGGATACCCCCTGATCTGAAAGATAGCTCCAAGATTTCTGTGGAAGTCCTAATCAACGACATCAAGACGGATGATCCTGGATGGCCAAAGGAGTTTTTCGAAACTGTGCAAAGAAGATTTGGAAGGATGCCTAGATTCGACTGGACTCAAAAAAAAAACGAAACAACTAGAAGCGCCTGTGCCTCAATAGGGGGAAATTCTAAACCTCCTACCGAGGTCCTGGGCACTTGGAACAAATCCTAAGCTCACTCTTTCAAGCTTCGAGCAAGCCCTTTTCATCCGTGCCGCTCCTGCACACACGCATGCAATCATCCGGCCTCGCCTCCCCTTTTTTCGGGTTTTTCTTTTTATGAGTCTGCTGTGACGTGACGTTCTGATATAAACTGTTATTAGTTTCAAACACATAAGTGTATTACTTATCCGGGCAACCAAGAAAAGGCTACAGTCATCCGTCTCACGACAGATTCTGCCCAGCAAAGTCCACTTGCAGCCAGCAAACAAAGAAAGGCTGTATTTGCCAAAAGCCATGATGGGAAAAGGAATGTAAAATACAGAGCATAAGAGTGATAGTATGCTCCTCCAACCAAAGAATACCCTGGAGAGATCGAGAAATATATCCTTAAGGCGTAACGCTATAATTAAGGTCGAGGAAGACAATATGACACATCTCTCAACAATTGACAAATACATAAAATTGAAGTATAATACAGAAGACGAGATTACCAATGAATCTCTTTATGAATTCCATATTAAATCCCTAATGATCAACATTAAAAACAAACAACTCCACGAAAGGTTGTTTAGGGTCTGTGATCATGAACTTGCCTCCATTAAAGACTCTTCAGTATGGCTTACCAAAGGAAATATGAAGCCAAGAGATGAAGGAGCTTATTGCTTCCTTCAGGATAGAAATATATTCTTTGGAGAAAAAGTCAAGTGCCCACATTGCAAAGCTGTGCCAAAGACAAGTAGATCATCTTGCTACTAAATGCGACCGTATGCTTGGTCATGATTACATGAAACGGCATAATGAAGTATTAAAATGCATACATTTATCACTGTGTAGAAGATTCTGAATTATGAAGACAAGAAAATTGAAATACCATTCCGTTCAAGAAGTTGTTGCAAATGAAAATGTCGAGATTCGAGTAGATACAGGAATTACAACATGATAGTCCAGATATATTCTTACATGTTAAGATGAAATAACTCTGATCGAGGTTGGAATTACCAATCTTGACCTATTAATTCAAGTTGAAAATGAAAAAACTAGAAAATACGATTTAATAGCAAATGAGTTATCATTGATTTACAAGTGCAAAGTGAACATAATTCCATACGTAATGACCTGGGAAGGTCTGGTAACGAAATACCACAACAAGTATATTAAAGAGATAGAAATTGAGTCTAAAATCGAAGCGTACATCCAGTTTATTGTACTAAAGAAGACTCCAGAACATCGAAGAGACGGACAACCATGTGAGTCTTGAGCAGTTATTCCACAGATCATCGGGCGTAGACAAGAGGCTTGATACGGAATCAATCAAAAAGTAACTAGTCGATTACCCATTAAACAAATTCTTTATTTCTACAGATTCTTTAAGTTATGAATCTTGATAAATACAAAAGATATTGTTTCGGTACAGGTATTTGTTGTGTGCTCCTGTCGAGAACCTTAGGGATTATAAAATCTAATGCTTTGGTGCGTGTTTGAGTGCTATGCGTAGTATAAAACACCATCCGGCAGAGTTTGTTACAAGAACGCTTTCGTTTCTTGCACGCATCATTGCAATCCGAAAGAAAATGCCAGATGATGAGTTCAGTACTAATCGTATGTCTTCTTGAAACTAGGGCCACAGTGATATGGTAGATCTATCAGATCCGTAATTAATGAGAAACGTTTTTAGTGAATAAAAGTCTCACACTACCCATAAAGAATTGGTATATGTTAAATTATCATATGGGTGTCTTTTAAGGATTCATTCTCCTTAAATGCATTAAAAAATTGTTGAACAAAAAAAATGATATAAAAATAAAGGCATAAAAAATTCTTATTACCAAATGGGTTGCCATGAACTTCCTATAAATGGAGAAAATTTACCCTTAAAAAACTTCTGGAGAAAGATAGTGGTGAGACAGATGACTGTAACTTTTTGGTGAATAACTAATACGATTATTCGTGTGAAACCAATAACACTAACAGCCTTCTTCTAAAAAGAAAAACTCCAAAAAAGGGGAAATGGAAACGTATGGTGGCAGTGGTAGAAAGACGTCATACACACATCCTTAGAAAAAGGGCTTGTCCAAAACTCAAAAGAATGGATTTAAGATGTGCCCTGGAGGATAAAACTTCCTCCTTGTTTACTTTGCCAAACAAATTACATAATAAATCTCATTATAGAAATATAAAGGAAAATAAGTTAATAAAAATGGCTGACCTAAACAGAAATAGCATCAAACAAGACGATATGATCTTTTCATCAAAGAAGATAAGATTTAAAATATGATGGTATTTCAGAAATGACACCAAAATCATAAGTAAAGCAATCACAATAAATACCCTAACATAAATACCAGAATACAGTTCGATAATTACCGAATAAAAAGTAGCATCCAAAGATTTAATTATTCCTTTTTAAACAAATATTTAAAACAGAGCTTTTCTGAGAAATAAGAGCCTATCATCATAACAGATGATACTAAGAGAATGCTTTTAAACTCTTTAGAAACATCAACCACCTTTATCAATGCGTTAAATTCTGGAACAACCTTCAATAAGACATTTAAGGCAACGAGTAAAATAGAAATTAGACTTAAGAGCAAATACTTGTTTTCTTGAAGATCTTCACGGAATGGTTTGCCAATGAAATTGAAAGCAAACACACAGAAAGTCTGAACTGCCGAATAAATGAATAAGACTGTAATCAGTGATTCTTTATTTTCAATGAATTTCAAAAGCCAATAAAGACAGCCTATTTGAAATAGAGATTGAAGTGAGATAGAAACCAAGATATAAGCATTGAAAATAGAAGAAATTGGCTTCTCTTTTGAAATATGCTTTAAACAAGTTGGCTGGGAAATAGCACTGAATCCGATAGAAGAAAGAATACCAAGAACAGTCATTTGAGCATCTGAGAATTTGAGGTCAAGTATGTCTGTTAACATCATGAAAAAGGCACTGGTAATTGAATTCAAAGCTAAAATCTTATACATCTGTATTGTTGTAACAAGGGAACATCTACCTTGATTGATAATATCAATGATAGCAGTTAGAGAGTCACTTCTTACACTGAATGGTGCAGCCATAGAAGCATCACTTGGCTTTATTATAGTCTCCTCGGTAGGGGCTGTTTCCACACTCTCAAGTATTGCAACTCCAACATCTGCAGCCTTCAGAGCACCAACATCGTTAGTCCCATCTCCTACCATCATTGTCGTTTTTCCTAGTCTTTGATATTCCCTTATTATTGCTTCCTTGTCCTTCGGACTTGTACGACCAAAAATGGTGTAATTTAAAAATTCATCCGTTCCTAGTATTGAACTCACTGCAGATCCTTCAATTCCCTTTCCTTCCAATCCAATGCTTTTAGCTACACTCATTGCAGTCAATAAATTGTCTCCTGTTATTATAATCATTCTAATATCTGCATCTCTAAGTATTTTAGTAAGATCGACTGCATAATGTCTCAGAGAAGTATTCAATAAAACAAATCCATTGAATTCAAGACCTTTTTCAAATAAAGTTCTATCATCTCCGAATGCAAGATTCTGTTGCTTTATTTCTTTCTGTGCCAGAGCTATTACTCTGTATCCTTCCTTGGAATATTTAAGATACTCGTCATACTCGCTTGGAACATTCTTCAAATATTTTCTGACTTCTTCTGGAGCACCCTTTAAGCAAAACTTAATCTTATTTCCAACTTCACATAAAACGCCTTGTCTTTTCAATTCTGAAGAAAATGGAAATTGCTTTAGAATTTTATATTCTTGCTTCTCTGTCAAATAATCATGTATGGCTAAATCCAAGGGGTCTCCTTTGATTTCATCCTTGGTTTTTATTAAATTGTGACATGTCAGTAAAACGACATTGGTTCCTTCATTTCCTTGTGATATTTCTGTTACCTCAATTTTGGAACTTGTTATTGTTCCTGTTTTATCAAAGCAGGCAACTTGAACTTTTCCAGCTGAAGTTATTTTTGTTGGATCAAGACAATAAATTTTATTCTTTAACAAGTTTCTAACAGCTGACTGAATTGAAATTCCCAATTCCATTGGCAATTCAAAAGGAATTGAATTAGTAAATAAAATAACAAGATCCAAAAGCAAAGGGTAACCTGTCTTGGGACTGTGCATGTAAGTAACAACACAATTGGCTATGGAAATCATAGAGATCATGATTATGAATTTTAAAGCTTCTTTGTCGTACTTGATTTCATCATTCGCTAACATTTTAGATAAAAGTGCACCTTTTTCAGTATCATAAGAGGTCTTAAGAACTACACAGGTTAATTCCGAATAGATCTTTTCTAGCTTAGTCCCTGAAAATAACATTTTCGATTTTAAGCTGTTCAAATCAACAATCTCCTCAACTTCTTGTTCTGGGGTTGTAAAGCTCTTGTCTGTTCGCTTTTTATGGATTTTTGAATTATTTATTTCTTGGTTCATTTTATGCATTTTATCTCTTGAATTTTTGAGAAGCTCAGAAATATCTTCTTTATAAAGGGGAATGGCTTCTCCAGAAAGCATAGACTCGTTTACGGCGCAAGATCCGTTCAGTATCAACAAATCACAAGGCAGTTCAACCAATTCGTTGATGACAATAGTGTCACCCGGTTTCAATAAAGTTGAATTTACCATCTTATCTTCGAAGTGTGAATCTCCCCTTCGTAATCTTCTCACAGTACAAGTTCCACTTTGAAGCTTAGTAAACATTCTCAAAGTAAAAACTCTACTAAAAACCATGGATGCTTCAACAAAGAAAATGATCACAGCATTCAAAAGACTACTGTAAAGATGTCCATCCAAGGAAGATAAAAAGGAGCTGAAGATCTGAAAGGAAAAGAGGGGACTGACACATTGATCTTTCAGTAACTTCAAGAATTCAGGTTTGGGTATCACAAGCTCGTTGTTAGGATAATATTCGTAGTTCTTGACTGTTATTCCACTGTTTAATTCCTCTAAGGTATAATCCACTGAGTGTTGTAGATGAATTATCTTGCCGTTTACAAGCAAGTATCTTTGATTCAGAACTTCAAAATATTCAATACTTTTCAATTTGTAAATTTGAGAAACCGAATTCAAGTAAAAAATAAAATTCCCATTTTTGTCTTCGTAAAAACACTGGAACAAGAGAATCTTCTTGCTCCAGTAAGTAGCGAGGAAGGAGAGAGCAAAGAGAAATAGGAACATCACAGAATAAGGGATTCTAAGTATGGGAACCAAATACACGAAGAACATGTAAAAATGAAGGAAAAACGGTCTTGGCGAATACCTTTTGTAAGAATCCATGGGTGAAATATCTAAAATAATTAAATTGAAACAGGGAGATTCAAGAAGGGAATCTTCTTTGTACGAATGAATATCAATTGACCGTGTAAAGGTGATTTGTTAAATGTAGATGTCATGGCTTTGAATTTCACGGGATAACTAATAAATCTGCCATGAGATACAAGCATTTGATTTCAATTCAATAATGTTTTATGTAAGGATTTTAATATGTACTGAGTCTAATCATTCTATAATACTCTATTTATATAAGAAAGCAAAAAATGAATACATTTTTTTAATATTTAATTATTAAGGATTATGAGTTGAATATTTTTATTGTAATGGATGTTTAGAATTTCATTGGTTTATATAGCTTAATAAAGCATTGTAAAGTTTAGAGTTGTGGAAGAGGCTAACAAAATGTAAATATTGATTAAGATTCAATCTTATTTATAAACATAGATATAAACATGCAATCCCATTCCGTTCAAGAAGTCGTAGCAAATGAAAATGTCGAGATTCGAGTAGATACAAGAATTAAGACTGACATCAAAATACAACATGACAGTCCAGATATCTTCTTACATGATAAAAAGAAAAATGAAATAACTCTGATTGAGGTTGGAATTACCAATCTTGACTTATTAACTCAAGTTGAAATACGATTTAATAGCAAATGAGTTAACATTGATTTGCAAGTGCAAAGTGAATATAATTCCATACGTAATGACCTGGGAAGGGCTGGTAACGAAATACCATAATAAGTATAGTAAAGAGATAGGAATTGAGCCAAAAGTCGAAGTATACATCCAGTCTATTGTACTCAAGAAGACTCAAGAACATCGAAGAGGCGGACAACCATGTAAGTCTTGAGCAATTAGTGCACAGATCACCGGGTGTAGACAAGAAACTTGACACGGAACCAATCAAAGAGTGATTGATAATAATTACATTGCCAATTAAACAAATCCTTAAACATGCAATAATAAATCATGTCTTCAAAAATAACACTATTAATGATTAATCATAATCTAAATTTCTCTTGAATTCTAACTAATAATCTTTTAACTGATTATGTAAGAAAGCAACAATCTATTTACAAACTAATTGATAGACCTAGTAAAGATCAATGAAAATCTTATTGTCAAACCGGTTGTTAAAAAAACACGAAACAGATCACTCTAAATTCAGATGAAAATCAAATCCCCACCACTAATAAGATTCAGGCGTCCTTTGATAACTAGGAGCACGATATATGTTTTATATCCAAAGTGGAATGCTTTCCTGCTATTCTACAGATAAAAAGGGTGATCATTTGAAGCGTGAAGAGCACTATGCCACACAGGACTATGTGTTGTAAATATTCGAGCATTACACATATGTCTCCTAGCAGTAGACTAAGGTCTATCTTTTTTCTAGGTCTTAAATTTTTAAGGAGTTAAGAAATAGCTAGACAGTTTCTTAATGAAAGCCTTAAATTATATATATGTAAAGTACATATTATACTCAAGATAATATGAAGATGCTTTCTGTGTAGAATCTATCGTGAGACAGATGACTGTAATCCTTTCGTGAATCCAGGATAAGTAACATATTTATGTGTGTGAAACCAATAACAGTTTATATCAGAACATCACAGTCAATTTACAAAAAGAAGAATCCGACAAAAGGGGAGATGGTATTATGGAATGTGATGGATAAAAAGGGCTTGTCTGAAGCTCGAAAGAGTCGGTTGAGAATTTGTGTGTTCAAGACATCAATAGGTGGGTTAAAATTTCCTCTTGCAGAGACACATGTGCTCCTATTTAATAAATTTCGCCTTTTTTATGAAGATGCTTTTCTTCCTTACCCGAGAATGAATTGTAAATACGAAGATTGTTTATTGAATAGTATAAAACTGTTCGATCGTGTGACAAATGACTGTAATATTTTCGTAGATAAGTGATATGCTTATGCGAGTGTGAAACCAATAACAGCAGTCATCCATAAAAAAAGTAGGCTTAAGATTTGTTCCAAGTGTCCTGGTAGGAGATTAAATCTTCTTTCTACAGAGGCAAAGGTGCTTTCATTTTTAAACTCACATTAAATACAATTCATTAATGTTGAGTCATATTTTACTTTCTTTTTCATTTATTCCTTGTAAATTCAGATCGGACAAGTCAATCCCAATGCTTCACATGCATTGTATTTAATCTATTATATGGTATATTGAGCATGAAAATCGGATTAATAAGAAATGAAAACAAATTTCAAATTATAATTAACTTGGTTTGAATTTCATTTTAAGCAAAGTTAGCATAAACTTTGCTATTTATATTTAATTTAAAAATAACAAACAAAATTGGTCGTAGACTAAGTCGGTATTTAAAGAAGACATCTTATCAAAGGGGTTTTCGTGTTTATATGTTAATTAGCCAATCATATACTTAATAGTTCTAATAAAGGACAACTATTGAACAACTACAATATAAGTTCATCAATTGTAAAGCGATGATAAACTATTTGATTACTTATCATTAAACCCTTTAGAGGACATAACTTATTAGGAAAATACCATATAAGCCATGTATTTTCTCTCATAAGAAATTCTATAAATAATATCTGTTAATTGAAATTTACCGTTGTGTTTCATAGGAAATATAAAAGCATTAACAATCAATAATGTCTTTATTTCTTCTCTTAGGACAGAAGCCCAAACCCGGAAAAATAACCGAATTTTGGCATAAAAACTTATTTGAATTTGAAATTTAATAACAGGCCGTTTAAGAAAAAGCCAAAGTTCAATCACATCTCCCTTTGATTGCTTTAATCTTCATCGTATCGGGGGTGATAACAATACATTCAGCTCCCCATCCACTGAGTGCGTTTCTATCTATAGAATTAAGAAATGCTTGGACACTAGTGACAACAAGATCGTCTTCTTCCATATCCTCTTTAAAAAGAACTTCACACACTCCCGTCATGCTCGTTGAAGCTGTTCCTTCAGCAACGAAATTCCTTGGCTCAGTTTTGCATCCAAGGCAGTCCATGTTACAAATGTAAGGAAAATTTTTTGAATTCAATCCAATAATAATGGGAGAAGTCATCAAGGGTGACTTTCTATGGGAATACAAGATATAAGAGACAAGGTTTGCTAGTTCTTCCGGCTCAATATTCCTCCTTTCACTAAGCTTGAAAAGTGAAACATGTTTTTGAATTTTAGAAACCAAGTATTGGCAATCAGGAATAAATGCAGGAAGTCCAATCAAAATCTTTTCTGTGATTGGGAAAACTCTCTTGTAATCTTTGGAAACTGTGATTGCTCCCATTCCCAATCTTTTGTCAGAAACAATGCTGATGCAATTCTTTCCAACCATAGCCAAAATTGATCCGCCATAAAATGTTTGAATATCTGACATTTGGGGTAAACTAAATAAAGGAAAATGAATCTGGCAAGTTTAAAGGATGCTGAATGAATTTTAATTAATCTAAGATGAATTTACACAGGAATGACTTTTAAAGAAGAAATAAAACTTTAATTTGTGATTGTTTATGCAGAATTAATGCATGAATGTTATGTGGAAATGATTTAAATAAAGTTATTTATTAATATGTCTACTGTTTAGATCCTCCATGTTTTTATTAATTTGCATATAGAATATTTCTAATCTAAACTGGTATTGTTAATTTGTATTTATTTAAGTAGAAAATACTAAAACAACTTAATAGTAAAAGAATTGTCGCTGATTATAAATATTAAAGGTTGTCGCTAAATAAAATGCAAATTAAAGGAATTCAGTATCTAATTAATGTTCTGGATTTGTTATTAACAAAAGACATAATAAAGAAATGGAACTCCAGCCAAATGGGGGTATATATTCTGTCTATTATACTTAACAAGACATTTAATATTTGGTATACGGCAATAAGATTTTAAAGGAATCTATCCAATCACTTTTCATAAGAAATGTTGATCCGTGAATTACCTAGTGAATAAATTATTTGTATTCATTAATTAATTATTCTGTTAAGGTAAATAATATTAAAGAAGAAACTCAACAAATCCAGTTAAGGAGAAGAACGAATAATAGGCTATTTAAACAATAATAACAATCTTCTAAGCATAACTAATATAAAGTAGATCGATTAATAAATGATTTGATCGTAATCAGCTTCATCAAAAAATCCATTCATGTATCTATATTTATGAACAATCTTTCTTTTAGCATATCTTTAACAGTCTATTTATCTAATGGTTTGAATATGCAATGAAAACCCACATCTCAAATCTTAATCTACGATATCTTTTTTAGCAAGATATTGAAGGTAGACATGTTTATAGCTTGTCATAGACATTGGCTCTGTGGGGAGAATTTATCACTTTCAATTTTGCACACTGGTTCGATTCCTGCTTAATAATATAATTTAAACATACATGTAAAAAAGCGTGTTAAGAGCATGGAACGGGTAGGATTAATTAAAAAATTAAGATCAGAAGAAATCTTTGAAAGATCTTAACACAGTTAAAATGAGATTCAGAATTATGAACTATTGAGATAGAATAAATCCTTTGTATCAAGGATAAGGATTCAAACCCCTCATGCAACGATTCTCTTGTTTCCAGTAATCAATGCCTACCAGGTTAGATTTGATTTCGAATTGATAGCAGAGTGAACGATTCGAATCACATGTTTATGATGCAATTTGAGTGTAAGAACTTTTAAATCATCATCTAATGAAGTATATCAGTATCATTAATTATCAAAGGATAAACATCTAATAAGAAGACATATTTATTAAATAGTTTTTGTATTTAAATCTTAACTATCGAATAACTATGATATCTGTTGGATGAATGAAAATCTAATCGGTTAATTATCCTTGACTAGATGTATGATTTAATATAAAGATCAGAAAATATATTAATAGAATTTCAAGGCTAAAAAAGCTGGTAGAATTTACAGAAAAATATAGGTAAAATTTAATATTTCTATAAAAAAAGCATGAAGGTCGGAACATACTTAGTCTAAATCCAATCAGCAACTTTTTAGACATTATATGTATGCTCCATCTTAATCTAGGTAGCGAGAACAATTTATCTGTGTTATTCTGCACAGCTCACAGATTTCCTTTATATCTTGCACCTTAGAGCAAAATCCACAGATCATTATGTCTGCTTGTGTGTGTGTATGATCGCTTTCTTTGTCATGGCACATTTCACACGGGAAAGCAGTGTCACAGCATGGAAATTTAAACCATCTAAATGATGTTTTATTATGATTACATGCACCATTATTTTTCAAGCAAGATCTTTCAGCTGGATTTGATACTTCATTGAGATATTCCAAATCATTAATTATGAAGCACAAGCTATTATTGCATTTACAACAACGAATATTAAATCTTTCCTTTAAGTTGATAATCCGTGTCTCATGTGGTGCAAAGCACTTAAAACAATTGAATTGGTATTTAGTTGGATTAAATTGTACAAAGTGGCATTCAACAAGTTTTAAGGCACCAAAAAATTCTTTGTCCAAGGAAGGAACAAATTGGATTCCAATATTTGCACTGCAACCTTTGCATTTTTTCATACCTGAAAAAATATCTAATTCCTGGCATACTGCACATTTACAAATAACATTTAGAATACTGCAAGAAACTGAATCAATCCAGAATTTGTAAGCTTTGAATCTCACATTAGGTGTTATTTGATTAAACGGAAATCTAAATTGACAAGATAGCTGATATTGTTGTAAAACTTCTTCAGGTACTTTTATTTCATTTCCTGGAATCTTACTGCTTAAAAACCCATTCAAATTCCTTTCTAGAAATTCAATGTATTCAACAAATTCCATCTCTGGAAACTTCTTCATTTCTGTTTTGATTAAATCTGGAATGCAACTGCAATTTATTTCAAGAATTCCATTGAAATCTGCTATAATTTTAATCTCTGAAATATCATAAATTAAATCATCAGGCAAGTTCAAATAGATGATAAATCCATTTTTGGAATTTCTTGTTTTATGTGTTTGCAATAAACTTGAAATAGCAGCTTGGGTGAGGAAAGGCCTCCTGTCGGGCATGGGTTTTAGAATGAAGTACTATAAAGTTACAAGATCTCCATTTTAGAGAAGTTTTTTTTCATTTTTTTTTTGATGTCAATCACGAAGAAAATAAAGAAACACCAAAAAAAAATGAAACAACTAGAAGCGCCTATGCCTCAATAGGAGGAAAATTTAAACCTCCTACCGAGGTCCTGGGCACTTAGAACAAATCCTAAGCCCACTCTTTCGAGCAACCCTTTTTTATCCATGCCGCTCCACACGCACACACGCATGCAATCATCCGGCCCCACCTCCCCTTTTTTCGGGTTTTTCTTTTTATGAGGAGGCTGTGATGTTCTGATATAAACTGTTATTGGTTTCACACACATAAGTGTGTTATTTATCCGAGCAACCACGAAAAGGCTACAGTCATCCGTCTCATGACAGATTCTGTCCAGTAAAGAAACACCAATTTTTTCAAAATAAAACTACCTCGAATCATTTTTAAATGACTAAAAAATTTTATTTTGATGGTTTTTTAAATTAAAATGACAAATACATCTTAAATTTTTCAGAAAGACTTATTACAGTCATCGAAATCATGAATTCTTGTAAATTAAATAAAAAATATTAATAATTATCATATATAGTTATATTTACTATTTGAGATTCAAGTCATCAAGATTTGAAAAATCTTTATAATCTATTATCTTAGAATCAATTGATGAATGTTGCATCGATTTAGAAGGATTGAACCTTATTGTAGTAACTTATAGATTTTGAAAACATTGAAATTTTTTATCTGAAAACGATTTATTGACAAGAAATGCTATGTATATATTTAATATAGCCAGAATAATCATATTTTTCATCTAAAATGTTACAGTCTGTCAGTCGAAAGTTGCAGTTGCTTTAAAACTGATTGAAATCTCACACATCAATTTTATATACCTTTAAATATCTATATATATTAAAGTAGAAATATGAATACTTATGGTTTTTTAATTAAATATTAAATGTCTTCAGAAATATAAGGATTAAAATCAGAATTGACTTTGCCTTTATATTGTTGACTGAAAGAAATGACCATGAATTGTACCTGATAATATCAACTATTCAATTTAAAATTGAATTTTGACTAAAGACTTTCGGTTTCATCCTTCAGTTTTTATCTTTAAGATTTTACAAATATATATTAGGTCTTTAAATTAATGAACATTAAGTTTACTTCACATATATAAAATGATTTGAAGTCGAAAAGTATTAGTCTGCAATAACATTTGACCTGAGTAAAAAAGTTAATTGTCTTCATACGTTATAGAAGATACTTTATATATATTGTGCAAAACTTAAGGTTCCACAGAATACTTTGATTTGAAGATAGGAACCTCTTCGTTGGATAGTAACTGTTATACCTTTACATCAAGATATCACTTGGAACTGTTTCATTTACCATACAGTAAAAAAAGTGTTCTTCCAAGAATTTACAAATCAGATCACAGATTTCCACATTTTCTAAGTAAATCTGATTGTTTAAAAGCAGAGATAAAGAACATTTACTAAATCACCTAAATTTACCATCAAAATTCTGAAAACTGCTCTTTCATGCCTAATAGGCTTTGATTACTGAAGACAAGAAAAGTAATATATGCTTCATCATCTACTTTTTTATTTAATTCATTCTACAATCATATTTCGTATTCTATTTAATTTAACACAGTATTCTACAAAGATTTTTTTCGGCTACAAATTTTGTACTGAAATAGTAACTATTCCACTTTATATATTTTACAACTAGAATCAAATTACTTTACTCGACAGGATTCGAACCGAGTTAGAAGTTTTTCTTGCTATTCTACGCCTTCAACTAAAAAGATAAATACAAATGACACAGGAAGAAAAATCATTCAATAAAAGCTATTTAATAATATATATAACAATACAATGCTTGCGCTTGAATAAAGATACTATACTTTTTTATATCGTTGAAAGTTTTGAAGAATCTTAGCAAATATCTTCATTAACCTGAGATGCTTTCAGATTTCTTCTCAAATACAATATATTATCTGAAGGTCTCTATCTTTTGAATGATCTTTATCTCTTTTGTATCAAAATGAAATTTTATATTCTCAGGAAAATTTATTTGAAAATGCCAAATAATTATCTTAATAAGAGTCGAACCAGCGATGATTATAAAAAAGAGCATTTGAATCACTACTTCTGCACACTAATATATCGAATTTGAGAAGTTTGAGAAATAATAATAAATATTCAAGAAATCCCAATACTTACCTTTGGTGATAGAATCTTAATTTAATAGTCGAATAAGTGATCCTGAGTAAATTTCTCCTTGATAAATTGTATGATTGGTGTGTCTTAAAGGACTTTTATTAGATAAGTTTTGATTTTTTACTTATCTGATGCTAATAAATCTATAAGAAAATCATTCTTCCAGCTGTTGGACATCAGAGGTGACCATGATTCAGCTCACAGTTTCATGACCAGTGAGATCATCCCAAACCTATTGTTTACTTATTGAATCGAAATACAAAAATACTAATAATAAATTACTGGTTGACAAAATTGTTTCTAGATGTATTTATTAAAATAACGATTTTATAGATGGTTAATTTGAATGTCTTACAAATAATGATTCCAATAGTTGTCATTAACCAAATAACAGCTGTCATCAAAAAGCAGTACCGTTGGGAAATATTACTTAATACCTTAAGTAATGAATTAATTAAAAAATAGTGTTTAACTCACACGAATAAAGACTTGAATTAGAACATGCCTCTGATATATTATACAAACAGGTCAAGAGCAGCATTGAAATTTTCATGTCAATGATGAGTAAACAAAGAATGATCCTATAGTACAAGATATATTAAAAGAGAGGTTTCTAAATTTTCAAGGACACGAATAACCTCTTCCAGACCAAAGAAATAATCTGTGTTAGTAAAATAAATGCAAGGCTCTCATAACCTCTTCATTTTTAATTGATCTTGTCATTCAAAATTAGATAGAAAATATTAATAAGTAAACGAGAAAAAAGATAAAAAACATCATAACAGTCCCTGTGTGTCTGAATTAGTAAATAACCCAATGATTTATTCAAGTTACAAAGCAATAAACAAATTAATTTTACTTAAAAAGTCAGAAAAAAGTTTTTTAATTTGTTTAAAATTGTTAAAGATTGATTCTGCCAATCATAGGGAATATTAAATAGCACCATAGTTTTAATGCATTTACAAGCTTGAAATGATCATTCATATCAATAACATTCTTGAATTTAACACTTTAAATTCTGAATCCTAATTTTTCCATCAAAAGAATTTAAAAAAATCAAAAACTACAAATTTTAAAAAAATAAATCCTTTTTTGTTAAGCACTGTGATCTCAAGAATAATTTTTTAATTACGAATAATTAAATCGTAAAATCAATGATTTTTTATAACACAATTTAATTAGTTTCGTTTCTGTCAAACTCAAGAAATTTTTCATTTTTAGTTGAGAACCTTTTTTTCTTTTAAATATAAATGATTGAAATATGAAAGAGTAAATTTATTTAATAAATGTCTTAAGACAAAAGCTTTTGAAGTTTTTCACATCTATATGCCTTGGTTGTAGATTTTTTGACATTACAGCCAAGTCTTTGTTGTTTAAAAATGTACTCCCATTTATTTTAATAAAATCTACGTCTTTTATTTTAAATAACAATTCATTTTTTAAAAGTCTGAAATTCCTTTTTTCTTATTGATTTTCTTCCTTCTTTAAAAAACAAGAAAATAATTTCGTTAAAAAATGTATTTTGTTCAATTTCAAACAAAAGGAAACAATAAAATGGAATTGATAAATAAAAATCAATTTTGTTTGAAGCTTTCTTGTTTTATTTGTTAATGTATGTCTCGGGAAATTAAAATATTTTTTTCTAGAAATTTTTTTTTATTTCAAAAAATTTTGAACTCAACCTCATGTGTGCTGCGTTTTCTAATCATAGTAAAAAGAAGGATGACAACGATGAGCTCAGTTCTTCCTCCAGTAAGAGTTCCGAATGTTCTTCCTCAGAATCAGATGACAACTCTACCAGCTCAGACATAGTAACAGACACCGAAAGTTACAACAGTGAGAGCAGTGAAAGCAGTGATAGCCAAGAATATGAGAGTGAGGCAGATTCTGATTCAAGCAAGAAGTCAGGAAACGATAGCTCTTCTTCTGCCAGTAAGGATCAAAAAGAAAACGACGATGACCAAGAGGAATAAACAATTTGACGATTTTGAATAATTTAAATAAACAAGTCTTGAATCTAATTCTTTTATTTATTAATTCAGTTGTACTGAAAAAAGTTGATTACAAAGATTTATTTGTTACTTTAAATTTTATGCAAAGACTTTAAAAGTTGAAAATGCATAAACTGAACTGTTCACTTTTAAACTCGTCTAATAAATAATTTGGATGCATAGAAATATGGAAAGTTAGTCAAATGACCGGATTTCTTCAGATGGGAAATAGTTATTCAACAGTTCAAGATTGATGACAATGAAGAAATCTTGATTGAATAGGATGTTGTTATAAAGCATTTTCTTGGTAAATATTTTCAACTGTTCTTTTCTTATATATTTTCCAAACAATGTATTTTATTGATACTTTTGTTGTTTAGTAAGGAGATATCCCTTTCTCCATTATTCTAAACCTTATAATTTATTTGCTCAAAAGATTCAAGAGCATTTTTGATCATTTTCCTGTTATTTGTAAAAAATTAAGAAGCTTTGATGCTTTGTAAGTATTTATTTAATAAAATAAAAAGGGAAATACGTTCTATGACTAGGAACAATGGCCATAAATGGTTTAGTCGTAAAGAAACTCGAAAACCTTTATGCAAATGCCTAAGAGATTGAATAAATATTAAGAGAGTTGGCCTTTTCTTTATCTATATAATTAGAATTATACACATTTATTAAATCCCTTTACTTTATATAGTTTTAAACAAGTTTTAATTTATCAATTTTACTTTGGTTCTCGCCATACTTTGACAAGGCTTTTCAGAAAGAGTAAATGCTTAATAAAGTAAGTTCAGACCAAAAGAAATTTTATTTTAACTTCTCTTCTGAATGAAAGGAAGTAATTTATTTTTACTATATTGCCAAAGCTAGTGTGAGAAAAATGGAAAAAACTTAATCCAGGTCAAGCTATAATACACGAAATGTATCACTTTAAATTCGGATACGGCCCTATACCTTGAATAACTACAATGACTAGAAACATAACATATGTTTAATATTTGAGATTCCCCATAGAGAGAATGCATTTTGTATCACTAAGAAGTTGACTTGAATGGAAAGGAATGTTCGAGTCTGACTCACTGCCAAAATAAATTAGGATGTTTAACTTTTAAGAAATTTTTTATAAGCGACATTAAATGTTTCAATTTATGTTTTGCATGAAGTTACCCAATAGCATAAATGAACATCTAATACATTTGACCTTTCGATTTATCTTAAAAGAATGAAAAAGTAGCACAGCTATGATAGAACATAGTTGGTGATGCTTACCTGAGTTTGATAATATTATATGTGGAAGGGATTTATGCCCATTCGACATATAAACATAATTTTAAGTTACAGCAAATTTTGAAATCAAACAAATGTCACATAGTAGAATCATGTGTATTGATGGTCGAGCTTTACATATTTACCTCCCAAGTAGCGGCTGTAGACTTATGTTCAGACAAGCATAGTCTTCCTCATTTTTATAATTTATAAAATAAATTGAGGAGTTATCAAAGAGATAGTCAGAGTCTTAATGGAAACCCGAGGTTTGCGAACCATAAAGTGTTTATTATTCGCAAGACAATATGAAGGTGCTTTCCCTTCTTGCTCTAGTTAAATGTCATCTCAGACTAATTATTACTGGGCAGAGTATGTTGTGAGACAGATAACTGTAACCTTTACGTGGTTGCCTGGACAGGTAATGCGCCTATGAGTGTGAAACCAATAACAGTTTGTATCAGAACGTTATAGACACCTCATTAAAAGAAAAAAGGGAAGGTGCGCCGATCGACCCACCCGATTAACAATAAAAGGAGCAGAATGGATAAAAAAGGGTTTTTTTGAAGTTCGAAAGAGTGGGCTTAGGATTTATGTTGAGTGTTTAAGACCTTAGTAGGATATTTAAAATTTCCATCTGTAAAGGAACAAAACCCCGTTTTTATGATGTTCCATTTGCAGTGTATGGTCGGAGTCAAACTTTTAAAAGACTGAGATATACTGATTTGGGGTTGTCTGTCTCCCCGAAATAGTCTGCTCTAATCTACAAGGCCGAGGGGCTTTGTTAAACAACCTTTTGGGCTTCTGCCTGTGCAGCAAAACTACAAAAGACTATTAAAAGATTCTCTAAATTTCACAGCACTTTGGATGTCTCTGTTCATAGTAGTACATGCAGCAAGAACTGTGCCGATCGTGGTAAATAATTTTTTGAAAATATTAGCTGTGATAATATGTTCGACGAAAGCGTCAAGTCTTGTTTAAATGATGGTTATACAAAGTTTCTGTGCTTGTTAGAAGAAGTTAAAAGAATAAATAATCTTGGTATGATCCAAAGCATAGCTTTAAATGCATTCCTGTGAATTTCGATTCCATGATTTGTTTAAAATTTTTCTTTCGCTCAGAACTGAACTTTTCAAAATGAATTTTTTTTTTAAATTAAGTGACAGTTTGATATTAAATAAAATTTTAAGATAGCAGCTGAAGCGACAAACTAAAAATAGTTACTACCAGAACGTCATAAAAATAAAACGACGAAAAAAGGGGAAGTGGGCGGCTATAATGCCAACATGCATAAAAAAGGTCTTGCCAGAAGCTCAAAAGAATGGGTTTGGAATTTGTGTTGGATACTCAAAATCTCGATAGTAGGGTTAAAGAAAGGAGATTTATTAACTAGTGGCGCTTGTGTCTCGCAGAAGGAAATTTTGAACCTCATGCTGAGGTCTTGAACACGAATCCTAAGCCCACTCTTTTGACCTTCTGGCAAGACCTTTTTTATGCATGTTGGCATCGTAGCCGCCCCTCCGGCCCAACTTCCCCCTTTTTCGGGTTTTTATTTTTATGGCGATGCTGTGGCGTTCTGGTAGTAACTATTATTAGTTTTTCTTTTTAGTTGCTATCTTTGAATTACTCCTTTCTTAACTTAATTTTCTATACCCATGGCTTTCATATGCTGAGGCGGTAGTATCGCAAACTTACTACAGTTCACGGCAACCGGATGTTCCTCGCCCGTTGGGCCCTTATAGTGCTTAAGATGGGGCTCCCCTGGTTCAAACAATACATTCGTCTTGTTTCATATTTGTCAATCAATTGGCCTGTTTAAATTCAAATTTAAACTTTACTGTGCATTTATTTTGAGCCTTATTTTCTATGTACTATTTATTTTTCGCCACATTCGCTTTCAAATCTGTTTTTATGGGTTATGTAATACTCTTCATTTTTCACTTTTTGCTTTTTTCATTCTTCAGATTCTGGAAATTCTATTGAATTGACTATCGTACATATATAAATAAACTATGAGCGAATGACTCGAACTTCTCTCTTTTTGAATCATGCAGCAAGAATATCATGATCCGAAATTGTTTCTCTCATTATATGCTTGGCTCGAAGTATTGATGTGTTTATTGTCATTGTTTGAGCAAGTAAATTCGATATTGAGTTTTAAGCAGTTCTTGAGATGTCTATATTTTCGTCTTACAGCCTGCATATGAAAAATAGAATTTTAATGTTATAGTTGCTTGTTCTCCAATGCTTCGAAAGATTTATTAAAGTGAAATTTTACTCGTCACTATTGTTTTCATTGGCTTCATGGGTGGTTTTCTTAATTATGATCATACATTTTTATTGAATTAACTACTGGGCAGAATCTGCCTGAGACAAATGACTGTAAACTTTACACATATGGTTGCCAAGATCAGTAACACGCCTATGAGTGTGAAACAAATAACAGAATCCTCATAAAAAGAAAACCCCGGAAAAGGGGATGGAAGATTGGTGCCCACTAAGTCGAAATGCAAGAACAGCATGTACATATAAAAAAGGGCTTGTCCAAACAGGCAAGAGTGTGTTCGGGATTTATTCCAAATGCCCTGGCATGAGGTTAAATTTTCTTTATCCAGAGGCACAGACGAATGTATTTGAATAAATTTCGCTTGTTTTATTAGATTAATTGCTGGTATGCGTATAGAAGATGGAAACTGTCTATAATAGGACTAGATAATTTCTTGGGTAAAATTGGTTAGAAAAAACCTGAATCTTTGTTTATCTGATTTGTAGAGATTTTTACTACCATCTATCTGAATATATTGATTCAAGCTTTATCAGCAATTCAATGTATCACCTTTAAATATATTTTGTTTTCGGTTTATGAATATTATATCCTAATAAAGTAAATACCACAACTACCATAGTAAAGAGTTGCGAATTAAGACTAAAATCGAAGCTTATACTTGGTTTATTGTACTCAAGAAGACATTGATGTCTACTTCATTTGAAACACGACGAGTATCGAAGAGCAGACAACCATGTGATTCTTAAGCAGTTAATGCTCCGATCATCGGGTGAGGACAAGAGACATCAAATGGCATCAATTATAGAGGAATTTATAATTGTTAGATTGCCTCTTAAATTAAATTTACTTATATCTTTACAAATCAGAAGTCTATGGATTCATTAATTCTTATTTTCTTGGAGATTTTTAATGTAAATCGTTGGTCTAATATATATTGGGTATTTTGCAAAGATCTTTGATGTAACTTCTGTAAAAACTTATTATGAGAAATTATGGATATTTATTTAATGAAATAATTTTTTTTAAATTAATCAGTTAAATTATTAAATGTTTTTTAGCCTATTCCAAATAAGGAACAAATCTTAATTGTTGTATCTCAAGCATACAACAGATATAACCACGTGCTTGAATTTTATCATTGAAGTCCGTCAGAATATGATAAATATATACCAGAATTTAGACTGATCTATTGAGTGCTTTTGAAAGATTTAGTGATATAAATCCCAACGCTTGAAAAATTTTTCCAAAGACGTTATTCTCGTTTTAATATGATCAAAATAATTTAAATTCTCTAAAGTTAGTGAAATTTTATATAATGGATTGAAGAAATCAAAATTATCATACCAAACAAAAATGAGCGTATATATAATGAGATTGTTAAGCTCAATTTCAAAATCTATACAGTTTTGCCTGAATTCCTCTCCTGTCATTTCTTGGTTGGCAAATTTATTAACAAAGAATGCGAAATTGCAAAATGAATACAAAATAACAGCTGTTCTCGATAAAAAAATTCGATAAGATGTAGTTACATGTCTGTTGAAAGTTTCGATTCTGCAAACAAGATATTTAATTATCTTGATCGAATTAGCAAGGTTCGAACTGTTGTTCGTTGAAGACTCGTTTATTGTGTGGAAGTTTGCAAGTTTCTTTGCCAGTGAGCATTGGTTTTCAGTGTCTCTCATGTATATCTTTAGATGAAGATTAATTTGGTTGAGGCCTTTATCAATGAGTTGATAATAAACAATTTTCAAAAAGCCATTTTTAGGGTTTTAATCTTTAGACTTTGCTACATATTCCTCGTCGATTTTATTGACCAACTGTTCTAGCATTATTAGTTTAGTGGTCAGAAAAGGTGTTACAGAAGCAAAGGCTTGAAATAACCTTTCATTTTTATGAAATTTTTGAGTGCTTGTATAGACAGTTGACTGAAGAACATTAGCTGGGCAGAATCTGTCGTAAGACGGATGACTGTAACCTTTTCGTGATTGCCCGGATAAGTAACACACTTATGTGTTTGAAACTAATAACAGTTTATATCACAACGTCACGTCACAGCCAGCTGACTCATAAAAGGAAAAATCCCGAAAAAAAGGGAGGTGGGCCGGATGGTTTACATGCGGGAATGGCTTGGATAAAAAAAGGCTTGCCGAAGCTCGAAAGAGTGGGCTTAGGATTTGTTCTAAGTGCCCAGGACCTCAGTAGGAGGTTTAAAATTTACTCCTGTGAAAAATTTTTAAATTAAGTGATAGTTTGATATTAAATAAGATTTTAGTATAGCAACAGAAAAGAAAACCCCCAAAATATTTTATTCGCAGAACACCACTGCTTCTCCATAAAAACAAAAACACCAATAAGGGAAAGTCTGGATCGCGAGATCGACATATGTACAGCTCGTTAAAATCTACACTAATTACTGCCGAAATTCAATTTTCAGAATCTGAGATGAAAATAAATCAGCGTATATTTACTAAATTTTATTGCTAAAGAATGATCTTTAAAAACTCTTTTGTCAAATTGTTTTCTAAAACACCACCAACGGTTTTGAAACCAAATCCACCGAATAGATCAGGGTTCTGTTTACCGTTTGGGTTAGAGCTATCAAGTGGTTGAGGAAATTGCCGGTTTATGAACATATAAACAATTATCCTTGAGTATTATACTCATATGGTACTCCCAAGTATTGAGGACTGGTGTGATATGATTGTGTGGGGCTTTTCCTGATTTGGAGCTATCATTCGAGTGCTTTTTTTTGCGGATCCAATTCCAAATCTTCTCAACCCGGCGTATATTTCTACAAACCATTTAACAATAAGGTTTTCACTGATTTCTCACGATTTATACTATTTAATTGAAAACTTATTTCTGCATTTTTAAAATGTCAAAATTTTAAATAATTGATCAAAATTTAAATTATCCCTATGATCATTTTATTTATGAATACTGTGATCTTAACAATATTCACTGGCTTTTCATTGTGCAGCCGAAATTCCAAAATGGATGAATTTAATGAAATCTCAAAAGCAATAGAAAGAGATTATTCAATCGTCATAGATCCTGTCAATTGCTATTCTTCTTACAATGAATTTGCTCAAGATCTTGCCATTGCAGATAAAATGATTAAAAATAGTACGAAATACGAGGACACTAATATTATTGATCACCTGATATTGGAAGCTAAGAAAAATTTTTATTCTGATTTACTTAAAGAGGTACAAAAGTTAAAGAAAAACCTGCCTAAAGGAAAGGAAGTGCTTAGTATAGTGAAGACATCACACGAAAAAGATGTAAACAAGTGTCATCTCGTCAATTCACTGATTAATTATGTCGTAAATGGTTGTAAGGATGCAATCTCGAATTACTCAAAGGCAACGAATTCTAGTGATGGTCTATTCAAGAAAATATCTGTTAAGTACACAGAACACAGACTAGAATGTATAGCATCATATATTTTAAATCAGGCAAATGATCCTCTGATCTTGATTGCTGAAACTAATCCAGACAAAATCAAGCTGCAAAATAATAAAAAGACTGAATTATTTCGTTCACTGCCACCAGAATTGGAAAATAATGAATTTTTCATACTATTTTATTCAATTTTATATGATAGCAGCATCGAATGTCTATGGTCTTATTATAATGAAGATTTGATCGGAATTAAATATATATCAACGGACAATGAGAAAGATCTTTATCAGGATCTGTTTTCATTACTAATTGGTGAAAAGGTAGAAGGAATAAACTTTGCTGCTGTCATTGCCTCAATCAAGTTTGAGACCAATTTGAAAAACCTAAGTTTTTATAATGATGATTTCAAGCAAAATCTGAAGAAAATGATATCTTATGAGTCTATATTTAGTATTCATAGAGATGATTTGTTCCATGATCTTTTTCTTGCTAAACTTAAAATTTTACAATCTTATGAAAAACTATCAATTGGTGATAACCTATTAGAGGAATTTTTGGATAAGTTTATATTAGCTCTCGCCTTCCGCAATATTTTGCTTGATGATTGGGACTATATGGAAAAAATATTGATTGAGACGGTTGAAATTGATAAAGGTTTGGCTGAAATATTAGATCTCAACGAGATTCTATTAGATGGTCGTGATAATTATGCTACTCGCAAAATCTTCGAAAAGATAGAATCAATCCAAGAATTACTTCAAAGTTTAGAGAATTTTCTAGTTCCGTTAATCTTTGAAGGCAAAAATTTTTCAGCTAAAAAAGTTTTGTTGCATTTTTCTCGAAGATTAAAGATGAAATTAAAAATTTATTTTCTCAGGTAAATTTTAATTCTTCTTTAAAAAGGATCGTGAAAGTTTTACAAGACTCGAAAGACGAAGCAATCAAACAAATGGATATGGAATTTTACAAGCCCGATGTCAATGTAGCTAAACTAGAGGAAGCCTATGCCCAAGAACGTATTATATTCAACAATAGCTTGCCTAAATCTTTAAAGGGTAATGAACTTCCTTCTCTGGTAGGGAATTCCACTTTAGAAATTCTAAAGTTGTGTGAAGAAAGGATATCAAGATTTGAGAAGTGGAATGAGCTGAATTTTGATGAGTTTTTTGTCTTCCATGATTAAAACCTTGTATTTTATTTGATAAGACCATGGGCATTCCCCTGAAATAACGGTATAATAAACAGTGAAAATGCCTTAATTCAAGTCTTTACATTGATAAAGTCTCGAATGTTTGGTTAAATGAAAACCTAGGGTCGAATTGCATGACAAGTTCTACTCACGAACGGGCTTCTAAGACTTTCAGTCGATGAATCCGAATGAACAGGAGTTTACACAGTTTATTAATAGAATTATTCATCTTAAAATTTTCGAATCGTTCATTTATAACATATATATTTAAAAAACCTGATTTATTAATTTGGTTTTTCATTCATTCTTTTCCCTTTAAAATTTTAAGATTTCTTAATTAAAATAAATTAAAACGATATATTAAATTTCTTTACATATGGAGATATCCCGTGCTCTTGTCTACGTCAACATAAACATATCGTATTTGTTCGATCTGGGCAGAAACTTTTAAAGAGGATTCTCAGATTTTAGGCATTATCCATTTAAATCTTATTCTTTTATTTGATTTAATAAAATAGAAATCAATCCAACCAAAGTCATTGTTTCTGATCATATATCGGTTCTCATCAAATAAATCTTCAACATCTCAAAGAAATTGAAAAATTGAAACTAGTTTTTGAGAGAAATTTTGTCAAAAAAAAGTTTTTGGTGCAAAATATTAGATGTAGATTCAATTTTGATCTTAATATCGATTCTAAGTAAATGGCAAATTTTTCACATTAAAAAGAATAAGAATCTCGAAATACTAATTGAGAATAAAAATCTTCAAATAACTTGGTTCGTAAAGATCTGTTAATTATAGTGTAATATTAAAGACAAATGAATTGATTAAAATATAGATTGAAAAATATCTTTAAAGCAGAAATCTTGATTTATTAAAAAAATTTAATACTGAAGATAACAATCTCCTTCTTCGGGTGATTATTAAACCTCCTTTTACACGTAAATCTACCATTCTGTGTTCTTGGGACTAGCAGTCATAGCTATCCCATCATATCCTGTAGGATTTGATAACTAGAGACAAGATGAACCATGGGTGCTTGAGTCAAGACTTGCAAGATTTTGGATTCAATAGATGCTAAACCCACAATTTGCAGCCTGTTTAATCTAGGACACAGTTCTTTCCAAAGACTTGTTTGGCTGCCATAAAAAAACGAGATTCGTTAACTAGGGGTCTTGAGCACTCACCACAAATTCCAAGCTCACTCTTTCGAGCGTCGGGTAGATCTTTTTTATACATGTTGCTCCGATACACACATACAACCTTTCGGCAGCAACTTTCATTTTTCGCGTTTTTATTTCTATGAAGATGCTGTGATTTTCTGGCGTTAAATATTTTTAGTTTATCCTTTCAGTTGCTATATTAAAATTTTGTCTAATATTAAACTTTCATTTAATTCAAAAAAAATTCTTCTTTTTGAAGAGCTCAATTCTGAGCGAAAGAAAATTTTTAAACAAATTCTTAAATAAAAATTCCCAAGAGAGATGTCTAAAGCTTTGTTTTGGATTATACCGAGATTATTTAGTCTTCTAACAAGTACAAAATTCCGAATGACCATCTTTTAACCAAGACTCAACGCTTTCGTCGAGCATATTAGCACAGCTAACATTTTCAAAACGTATATCATCACGGTCGGTACAGTTCTTACTGCATGTCCTACTATGGACAGAGGCATTCAAGAAAGCTGTACATTTAGAAAATTATTTAATAGTCTTTTGTCGTTTTCCTGCACAGGCAGAAGCTCTAAAAAGTTATTTAACAGAGCTGCTCGGCCCTATAGATTCCAGCAGCCTATTTCGGGGAGGCTGAAAACCTCCAAAAACTTCAAAGCTCATTCTTTTGAAAAGTTTTATTCCGATCTTACACCGCAAATTGGAAATCATAAAAACTGGATTCGGCCTGTCATATGGTATTTGAGCAGTAGCTGTTTTGATTTCATTCGGCTGGGCAGAATCTGTCGTGAGACGGATGACTGTAGCCTTTTCGTGGTTGCCTGGATAAGTAACACACTTATGTATGTGAAATCAATAACAGTTTATATCAGAACGTCACAGCTAGCCGACTCATAAAAAGAAAACCCCGAAAAGCGGGGAGGTGGGGCCGGATGATTTACATGCGAGAGAGCATGCACATGTAAAAAAGTGCTTGCTCGAAAGAGTGGGCTTAAGATTTGATCTAAGTACCCAGGACCTTAGTAGGATTTTTAAAATTTCCTTCTATAGAGGCACAGGCGGTTCTAGTTGTTTCGTTTTTTTTTACTTGAATAACTAACATGCTTATGCGTGTGTGAAAGTAATAAAATCCGACGAACAAAAAGAAAATCCCGAAAAGGGGGATCGGAAGGACCACGTGCAGACATGCAAGAGCTGTATGGATAAAAAGGGCTTGTCTGAAGCTCGAAAGATGATGCTTGGACATGAAATTAAAACATCCTTCTGCAGAGTCACAGATGCTTTCGATTGAATAAATTTAACTTTTTATTCATGAATTAAATAATTCATTTGCATTTAGTATTATTTATTGAATAGTCAGCCATACATAGGCTAGAGATATATAATAATTGTTGTAATTTGTATGCAGAACTTAATTAGTTTATATAGCTGATTACTGATAGCTAAATAAATCAATGTAAAGGTAGAATTATAAAGTAACAAATAAGATATGATGATGATTCAAGAACCAATTGCATTTATAATCGTAGATATAAATACGGGATTTGTTAAATAAATTATGTCTTCTATTTCTCAAGAGCTTAATGTACAACCGACAAAACTAACAACAAAATAATTATATAATACGAAAAGAATAATGTAGATCACAAATTGAGTCAGAGATATTTTATTGTGACAAAAGAGAAAAATGGATGATGTAAATGGAATATCTGACCTGAATATACCAAACAATGCACTGTAAAAACAAAACAGGAAAACTCGTGCAAGATAATTCTTAGGCTGGGACATTTTTGTGATTGTATGAGAGATTAAGCAAGGCATCGGATAATTTTAAACCAAGGAAATTAATCTAGATAAAGCTATGTAAATATGGCATAAAACAATGAAAATTCAATAAAGGAGATTCTTACGCAGTAATGAATTAAAAAATCAACATATCACAAAAATGAAAGAGATATATCAACTACTGCAGAAGATATTAATTTTTATCAATAAAATTGGAAAAGGATTAAGGTCCAATAAAAGATGTAAATATAAGGCTAGAAAATCTTCTGTATATAAAACCAAGGGTTGACAATTATGTAATCCTAAGAATAAATTAAAACAAGATGATAGGATCAAGTTGTTTTTATTGTGAATCCAATACACAAGAAAATATCGACGATCTACTTCTAGACTGGAAAGTTTCAGCCAACTAGAGAAATATGGATCTAAGATTTACAATTATACTAAAAAATCCTCGAAGTGAGCTAAAAAATATAATTATATATGCCCTTACAAGGACCAGTTGATTGATATTATCTATTAAACCTGTTCATCTGTTTCAGGTAGATTCTGAAATAGTTCACCATTGGTTGCTGAATGCCCCAGAAAAGAGATGTTATGGTAATGTTATTCAGTTACCTAAGCTATTTGGATAAATTAGTTCGTAGCTAAGACTTTTAAACATAAAAGTTCTAATTTATACTAACTTGATATGATCTCTCATTATGTTTGTGAAGATTAGCTGATGAATTATCAGATGAAATGTTAAATATGTCAGAAACGATTTTTTAAATCAGTGCAATAACCAGCCATTTATTTAATTTTAAACGCGATATTCAGTAGACATATCTATTTCTTCATACTCCTCGTTGGAATTACTACTCTCATAGGCATATGATTCTTTCACATCTTTAAAATATATTGGAATTAACAATGAGATACCCATAAATTGAGCAAATCTGTTATAATCTGATATATTTCTGGTATAAAATTTATAGTAAGATGAAAATCGGCCTCTAATGGGCTTGCCCATTTTTATTTTATTGAAATAATGACGGCATCTCTTATTCACATAGCTAAAATGTTGGAGAATGAACAGATCATTGAGCTTTTTAGTGACATAAATCTTTCTGGTTTGCAAGTATTCTTCTTCGTTAAGAAGTATTGAATAAAGATTGACGAGCATCTCATTGGCAATATGTCTATATTTCGATTCCAAAATTTTATCATATGATTTAAAATATACATTAATATTTTGTAATAATTCGGTAGATTTTGCTTTTTTATATTTCAAATCATATTCCGTAGAAAGAAATATTTTTTCATCCAAAGCCTTGATAATTTCCTCAAGAAGAATGTCGAATTTCTTAGTACATTTTTTCTTTATTTTAATAATATATTTGGCCTCGTGGACCAAAATTATAATTCTCATTAAATAATTTAGAATTTCTTCATCAGTGCATATCTCCTTCCAATATTTTGAATCGAGGAAAAATGATTCAATAATATTAGTATTCCAGCTTGATTCACCTGAAATCACAGAAGTGTAAGGTATTCCAGAATTATAATCCAACTTACTTAGCCGTTCTTCAATCAAATCTTTAAATTTTATCGAATTGTGAAACTCATTAAAATTCTCATAGAATTTTTTAATTTCCTTTCCGTTTGCCACATCAACTATAATATTAAAAGTAGAATCATAGTCTTTATCTAGATTATCCAATTGGGAGCATATATTTGTATTTAGGATTCTCCCTTGTAAAAAATTTGTCAATATTTCCGAGCAATTTTTAATTTCAAAAAAAAGGATATTTTTTTTATAATTTTTATAATTGAATTCCAATTTTAAATAATCATTAAGAAGCAGATCGATATTGTAAAGAAATTCAATTTTTTTATGAAGCTGTAATCGGGTGGAAAATATTGAAGCAAGGTTTCTTCTGAGTTTACAAATTGCTTCTAGAATTTTATATAACTTTGAATCTAGAAGCTTATACATGCTCAGTTTTTCACTTTTCTGATGCTGAAATTTTTGCTTTAATTTCTCAAATTCTTGAATGTAAGAATTTTTCAGATATCTAGATCTTCCAATTGAATTCTGAGGATTCTTTGAATGATTCAAATAAACTTGCATGATCATATCAAGATAGGCCTGGAATATATTTGTGATTTCTAGTAAAGTGAATAGTAAATTGGCGATATAGAACCTTTCCATTTTAAACTGATTAGATCTTGAGCTTTTTAAGAAAATCTCACTCATAAACTCAAAATCTTTTATATAATCTTTCAAATACAAAAAGTGATCTGTATCTATCTCGAATCCACTATGAGAATTCAGTTCAGGTATGTTTTTTAATCTCTCTTGTATCACTGATACATCTTCGAAACAAAATCTAAAGTTGATATTGGTGCAATCTCCAGCCTTAATATGATACCAACTAAAGAGATTCATTGCCAAAAGATAAATCAAAACTCTCATGGGGGATTAATAATGATAAGATAATATACCGTTTTTAATTTGAAATTTGACAGAAAAGCTATCCAAAACAAAATTCTATATTTTGTATAAATTTGTTTAATCAAATGTGTTTGAATCAATTTTGTCGTAACTAACCAACAATTATAATTGAATTATAGTTAGATATAATTGTCATTGTAGCAATCATATCCCATTGGTATGATCTGTAACGGATTATTGGATTTAAGCTATAAATGCCAAATCACATTTAATAGATAATATATTCAGAAAGCACTGTCTTTCCTCTTGACAAATTTATTAGCTATTATCATCTTGGTTCTTCTCAATAATCAAAACTCTCGAATGAATGTTCAGGAAATGATCCATTATTTTTAATTTACAAGAAAAAATCTAGTCCGAGATGGCTTTAAACTAGAACAAGAAAGTAAAGTATTTTCATACTGTCTTGCGGTATTATACGCACTTTATAGGGGTGAAACTTGGTGCTTCCATTGAGAGATGGCAATCTTTTTCTAAACTTCTTGTGAAAAATTTTATAAAAAAAAGTAAGTTATTTTCACTATATTTCTATAGCTAGTGGAAAAAAAACGAAATTTATTCAACTAGAAGCGCCTGTGCCTCTATAGGAGGAAGATTTAAACCTCCTACTGAGGTCCTGTGCACTTGGAACAAATCCTAAGCCCATTCTTTCGAGCTTCGGGCAAGCCCTTTTTGCCCATGCCGCACACATACACACACATGTTGATCCTTTCGATCATCATCCGGCCCCACCGCCTCTTTTTTCGTGTTTTTCTTTTTATGAGGAGGCTGTGACTTTCTGATATAAACTGTTATTAGTTTCACACACATAAGTGTGCTACTTATCCGGGCAGCCACGAAAAGGCTACAGTCATCCGTCCGTCTCACGACAGATTCTGCCCAGTCTATAGCTAGTGAGTGATCGTTGAAAACCTTATTGTCAAATTGGTTGCCAAAAACTCGACCATCAAGGGATTGAGAAAACTGGGCCCAGACAGATCGGAAAAACACTCAACCGATCACTCTAAATTCAGGGGTAACCCCTATTATACCCTGGTGGGCTTCAATAACTAGGAGCAAAATATATGTTTTACACCCAAAGTGGAATGACTTTATGTCCATATATATACACTTTCTTGAACCACCCGGAATTTTAAAACCAAACGCCATACAGAACTCTTATATGTCGTAAATGCTCGAGCACGAGCTTTACACCCCTACCTCCTAAGTAGTGGCTGCAGACTTGTTTTACAGACGACTGCAGCCTGCTGTCTTCCTTATTTTTCAAATTCATAAAAGTTTTCACAAGGAGTTAAGAAAGAGATTACCAATCTCTTAATGGAAGCGCCAAATTTCAGCACTATAATGTGCGTATAATACCGCAAGACAGTATGAAGATGCATTCCTTTCTTGCACTAGTTTAAAGTCCTCTCGAACCGTTTCTTCCCTACTCAAATTTGCATAGTGGATAAATTTTGGTCAATCCGAATTGTCAAAAATTTTATGAATTTTAAAAAATATAGAAAAAAAAACGAAACAACTATAAGCGCCTGTGTCTCTATAGGAAGAAATTTTAAACCTCCTACCGAGGTCCTGGGCACTTAGAACAAATCCTAAGCCCACTCTTTCGACCTTCGAGCAAGCCTTTTTTTATCCATACCGCACACGCCACTGGCCCACCTCCCTTTTTTTGGGGGTCTCTTTTTATGAGTCGGCTGGCTGTGACGTGACGTTCTAATATAAACTGTTATTGGTTTCACACACATAAGTGTGTTAATTATCTGGGCAACCACGAAAAGGCTACAGTCATCTGCCTCACAACAGATTCCGCCCAGTATGAATATTTATAAAGTTGAAAGGTTATTCAAAACACCAGAGCTTCATTTATTTCGCAATATCATTTGTTAGAAATGATCTAAATTACTATTTGTAGCTGAATTCTATATATTGAGATATGCTTTAGGCCCTAAAAATATCTAATCTGGGTAATTTCATAAATATTTAATAAGCAAATCCATTTCTGGAAGAAATAGTAAAAATATCTAGGATCATTATCTTACTTCGAATAATGTAGAGTGATTTTATTGTAAATCTACCTAGCTAACTAAAAGCAATAAAAGCTTTTCGATGATGATGATATATATATGATGAATGAAATGAAGAATTAACAATTTAATAAACAAAACTCAAATCTACTTCAAGTTTTGGAATGACTTCATAACCTTTTCATTCAAATCGTTTTTTAACTTGTTTTCGCATAGGTACCTTACGATATAAGTATTTATTATCAGCTTTAACATCTATGTGCAAAAATTTACAAATCAACTCTCTGTTTAAATATACACTAATGCATAGAATGATGAAGGCAACAGACACAATCAAAAAATAAGTTATTGGTAGAGTAACGTTTGAATCCATGGTATGAAAATAAATTTTATTTTTATATTTTTTAAATTTGATCAATTTGATCAATAATTAAGAATTATTTGAATTTGATGAGAAAAAATGATTAAGATATTGGCAATCTCTTTTTTAAATCCTTGTGAAAAATTTTATGAATTTTAAAAAACAAGTCTACAGCCACTACTTAGGAGATAGCGGTGTAAAGTTCGTGGTTGAGAATTTACGACGCATAGGAGTTCTGTGTAGTATTTGGGTTTTAATTACCTGGTGGTTCAAGAAAGTGTAAGTATATATATGGACACGAAGCCATTCCACTTTAGGTATAAAACATATATGTTACTCCTAGTTATCGAAGCCCAACAGGTTATGATAGGGGTTAGCCCTGAATTTAGAGTGATCCGTTGAGTGTTTTTCCGATCTTTCCTGGACCAAGTTTCCTCCATCCCTTGTAGATGCCATTTGTAGCAACCCGTTTGACAATAAGGTTTTCAACGATCATTCACTAGCTATAGCAATATAGTGAAAATAAATTACTTTTTTTTGATTGAGAAAAAAATACATTTTCTTAAAATATTTATTTTTATCAATCATTCTAGGAAGAAATAAGCTTATATTTGAGACATTGAAAATCAATGCTAAGACTTTCTGTTGACAACAATTCCCCATTCAACAGATTTTTTGTCGCTAGTTTCATTTTGATACCGTTCATCAAATAAAAATTCCTTAATTGATTAATCAGTAACCAAATGGACTCTTGCAAAGATTTTTTAAAGCGTGGGCTAATCTACAGATCGAATCACAAACAGATCATTCTATCGTTTCCTCGGTTGATTCTTATATTGCAAAAAAAGTAATTTATTTTCACTATATTACTATAGCTAGTGAGTGATCGGTGAAGGCCTTATTGTTAAACGGGTTGCTAAAAAATCCGCCCTTAAGGGATTGAGAAAACTCGGCCCAGGCCAAGAAAGATCGGAAAAACACTCAACGAATCATTCTTAATTCAGGACTAAGCCTAATCATACCCTGACGGGCTTCGATAACTAGAAGCAGCATATATGTTTTATACCTAAAGTGGAATGGCTTCGTGTCCATATATATACATACACTTTCTTGAACCACCAGGTAATTAAAACCCAAATACTACACAGAATTCCTATGCGTCGTAAATGCTCGACCACGAACTTCACACCTCTACCTCCTAAGTAGTGGCTGCAGACTTGTTTTTTTAAAATTCATAAAATTTTTCACAAGGATTTAAGAAAGAGATTGCCAATCTCTTAATGGAAGCACCAAGTTTCACCACTATAAAGTGCATATTATATCCCAAGACAGTATTAAGATGCTTTCCTTTCTTGCTCTAGTTTAAAGTCATCTCGGACCAGATTCTTATATTGCAAATTAATGTGTAAAAGTATTATGGATTAAATAAAATGATTTACTTGAATATCAAGGATCTTTGTCTCGAAAAAGCCAATTTTTTAAAGATGTGCATTAAACCGGGTTACTAAATTTACACATCCAATTGGATGAAAACTTGTCTGGATTTCTAGATTTGGGGGTTTAGGTTGGCTGTTTAATTAAAATGTATTATGTAAATAGATTCTAAACTTTTAAATTTGCTTTAGAGAAATTTAAAAGGAAAAAACTAGTGTTATCTACTTTGATCTTTGACAATCTTTTATTAAAAGGTCTTCTTAAGACTGAATATATTCGTATAACGATTTGGATGTGACTGATAAATATTCTTTTTTCAATGAGATTATATTCAATATCGAATCAACCATTAATGGATCAACCAAATGTGCGATAAGCCCCTGTATTTATCATCCATCGTTTCATCTACATAATTCATAAGAATTCACCTCATCTGGTAATCGATAATTGCTGGTAGACCTCATTGAATTGGTTTCGAATAAAGACACTATTTATTTAATATATTAATTTCAGTGATTTATCTAGATTCATTTCTAAAGGTATGTGTTTCTTTGATAACTTTGCCAAGACACGAAGCAGTATTTTTTAAAGACATTTTTTATTAAATATGATTTGGTATTTATATCTTAAATTCAACAATCCCTACATGTTTTACCAAGTGGATATGATTATACGATGATTAGTATCTAATTATAATTCAATTGTAAGTGTTGGTTGGTTACGACCAACTTAAATATCCCTTGTAAGATCTAGAATGAGTATGGGAGTAAAAAATTAAATATATCATTTATTAATAAGACCTGTAATACAATCATTCAGAGATGAATGAGCACTTCATCCAAATTAACAAACTATTTACTGGGATGTGTTGAATATACAATTTATGTAAATGAATTCCCATGTTTGTTCTAAGCAACTTGCTGTTAAACAAAATTCACAAATTCGATAATATTGTCACATGATTCATTGGATTCGGTTGATCCAAACACTTATAAATAAGATAAAAGTCACCAAGGTTGTTGATTCTCGCAACATATTGGATGAAAGCAAGCATTATATTAATCCATTGTTGTTAGTGTCATCTAAGCCTTTCATAGTATTCAACCTTGAATCACACATTTACATCTGTTAAACAGGGACCCGATAATGCTTAATACCAAGCTCCTTATAAATCGTTTCACTAAACTGTAAAGATGCTATTCGAACAAGAACAATTTATTTATGAATTGTGTTTATATTCACTATATTCTAAGAGAATACATAAAAGTAAAATATGCAACCGAGAGTGTATTAAAGGAAACCTTGTTTAGATATCCATTTATATGTTATATTCCTATTGATAGGTTGGCCAAGTTTTCTGTTCCTAGTGAGTGGAGTTTTAGCAATTGATATTGATTTGGTATTTATCTCCATTCAGATAACTGAGAAAGTTCCAGGCTTGTGGATATTTTTTCAGACAACAAGATCAATGAGCTTGAAGATATACCAAAGCCTCAGCAGCGCACAGATATGAAGTTGTCGTCGCATAATAACGAAAAAACTTGAGACTCTGGTTCGAATCCTCTTGAGTAAAGTAGTTTAGGTCTACTCGTAGAACATACTCAATAAAAGCGGAGCAGCTACTACTTAACTACAAAAATGCTGGCCGAAAAAAGTCCTAAGAGAGGACTGTGTCTTGGGTTAAATAGACTACGAGATAGCGAAGTGTGGTTGTAGAATGTATTGAATGGAAATTTTTGAAAGACAGATGGTAAAAGCCTCAACCAAGCATGCATTTTTCCTCTTGTCTCTAGTAATCGAAGCGGGTATGATCGGGGTTTTAGTGACCGCTGATCTCAAAAATTTAGGACAGTAAATTTGCATGTATAATGCGGTTTAGTAACTATCCGACGGATGAGATTGGTACCTTCAGTATTAAAGTTTTTTTTTTGAAAATTTTTAAAATTTTGATGAAATTTAAATTTTTCAAAAATTGGATTTGATGATTAAACTCGAATTGTATTAATCATAATGATATTTCAAAAAATGATTTTCAAGCAGTCTTATGCTCAGACAAAACTTCCCTGCTCATAAAAAAGTTGTAAAAATGATCAAAATAATTGAGAAATTCTCCCTGGAATCAGATAAATTAAAAATTTTAATTATTTAAATCAATTTAATGTTTACCCTATGCTGAGAATACTAGGACACATTTCCTCAATTCTGGCGAGCATGCATCTAGCCTCAAAATACGATGTAACGCACATAAGGGACAAAATCAAGTGGGTAAATTTGTTCCATATGTCGGATGATTCAAAGCTTTTTACTCAAGATTTTGATACATCAGTAAATTTACTTTACCTGACATGGTTGGATATTTCTGAGGTAATTGTCGATGATTTTTTAAAAAAATTCGGGCCATTCCTAAAATATATTGACTACCTTACAAATGAGAAGACCAACTTTGATTTAGTTGATTCTTGTTTTAACAATGGACTAGGTATTCTCCTAAAAGAAAATTGTAAACATTATTCTTCAATTCATTCCAAAGTTAACCTCCTCTCCGTCTTCATTTCTAAGACTCTCGAAAATTACAATGTACATTATCCACAAGAGAAATCTATATTAAGTTTTTCGAGATTAATTTATCGTCAAATCATACAATTAAGTATAATCCAATTACAAGAAGGGTCTGCATTTAATACAAATGATCAAGGTTATCGAAGGAAACATGACAAAAATTCCGATACTTCAGATATTTTGACTGTTGAAGAACTTGAAGGATATTATGAAGCAGATTTCCTTAAAACGGAATATGAATCAATTGATTTGTTCATTGGTAATATAAAAACATTAATTTCCAAGATCGAGAATCACAATTGTAGTTTACAAATAGGTTATAATCCAATAATCACTGAACTTTACATTCTTTTGGAATGCTATTTCCAAATGTCTTCTATTTTATCTATGTCTCACTCAGATATTATCAACATGATTTTTTGCCATACAAGTATACTGGAATATTACTTAGCTACCATAATTTCCTCGTTGCTGAAGCTTCCAATGGGAGTTGAAAGGAATCACTATGAAGTTGTTATTAGGAAATGCTTAACACATAAAAACCTGCATTTTTATGTTCAGAATATGACTAAACTCCGTGAGTTGGAAGATTTCAATTTCTTTTCTACTTACGATGAGATTTGTCCATTCTATATATTATTCATGGCAGCAGGCAAGCATACAGATCAATTTAAACCAATACGAAAAGACGGAAAATATTACAACTGGAATCTTAATCTTTCACCTAAATATGGACTTAAATTGATATTTACACTTCTCTCTCTAAAGCAAGAGATCTGGAAGTACTCAAATAGTAATATTATCAATCTTCGTGATGAACTTTTAAATGGTTCGCTAGAATCAACGAATGAGCTTCTCAATCTTGAAAAATTAGGTTTAGAAAATAATGACGCACTACGCGGCCTAATTTTAACAGGGCTTCTGATTGAAGTTAATCCCAGTGACAATATCAAGTTAGACTATCAAGCAGATATCAAAAATAGTGCCTTATATCGACATAACAAGGCACATATTCGGGAAAAACGTAAAAGTAATGAAGATGTTCAAGGAAACGAAGAATGTAAGAATCAAGATAATTACAAAGGTAAGGAAGATGTTCAAAACGATATTAATTATAAGCCAATCTTTCATGGACTTTACAAAGTCAAGTTAGATAACAAAGAGAACCAGCAAATGAGAGTGAATTATCAACAAGAATACACAAGTGAGGAAAATATTCAGGATCATGACCGAACCGACTCTGATGAAGAAGACTATTAACCAACCCTTCAGAATGTGAATATAAAAAACTAACTTATATTTAATAAATTCTCTTCTAGTTTCTTACAATCAATTTTGGTTCTGGCATTCAATTATTTAGGTGACTTTCGATAGTGAAAGAAAATTAGAAATTTTAAAGTAAACATCTTGGCTCAAACAACTGCAATAAATTTATCAATCATGCATATTATGTATCTGATTTATCTTCTTTCATTTATCATGATCCAAATTCTCATTCGGCCTCTTGAATTTACCTCGATCAATCCAAGTCCTGCTATTATTGAAAGTCAGATCTTCCCAATGGCTATGAAAGATTTCATAAATCTTTGATTTTATCAATGGGTTTGCTTGATTGCCAATTACCAAAAAGAATGCACCTAATTTGGCCAATCAACACTTCAGATGCTTCCAGTGTCAAAATTTAATATTAATGGTTGATGATACAATAGATTCTGTGTTATTCCGCTTTTTAACAAGGATCTTTTTTTATTAAAATTCATCATTTATTTAATTTAACTTTGATCACATAAATTTTGATCATAATTAAAAACATACAGGAATCATATATCAAAATATAACGAATTTATTTAATGGGTAATCTAATAGTTGCTCATTGATTGATTCCGTGTCAAGTCTCTTATTTACACCCGGTTATCTCTGCACTAACTGCTCAAGACTCACATGGTTGTCCGTCTCTTCGATACTTTGTCGTCTTTCAAATGAAATAGACTGGATATACGCTTTGACTTTGGGCTCAATCTCAATCTCTTTACTATACTTGTGGTGATATTTCGTTACCAGGCCAGTACGTATGAAATTATATTCACTTTGCACTTGAAAATCAATGATAACTCATTTGCTATTAAATCATATTTTCTAGTTTTTTTCATTTTCAACTTGAGTTAATAGATCAAGATTGGTGATTCCAACCTCGATCAGAGTTATTTCATTTTTCTTTTTATCATGTAAGAAGATATCTGGTCTGTCATGTTATATTTTAATGTCCGTCTTAATTCTTGTATCTACTCGAATCTCGACATTTTCATTTGCTACAACTTCTTGAACGGAATGAGATTTCAATTTTCTTGTCTTCTTAATTCCGAATCTTCTACAGAATGATAAATGTATGCATCTTAATACTTCATTTATCCTTCTTATGTAATCATGACCTAGCATACGATCGCATTTAGTAGCAAGATGATCTACAGTCTTTGGCACAGCTTTGCAATGCGGGCATCTGACCTTTTCATTATCTTTTTAATAATTACTTAATTCAACTATTTTTCGCTAAATCTTCACAAAAAAAAAGTAATTTATTTTCACTATATTGCTATAGCTAGTGAGTGATCGGTGAAAACCTTATTGTCAAACGGGTTGCGAAAAACTCCACCAACGAGGGATGGAGGAAACTTGGCCCAGGCAAGATCAGAAAACACTCAACGGATTAATCTAAATTCAGGGCTAAGCCCATTCATACCCTGGCGGACTTCGATAACTAGGAGCAAAATATATGTTTTATACCCAAAGTGGAATGGATTTGTACCCATTCCACATATAACCACTTTCTTAAACCACCCGGCATTTTGAAACCAAACACTACACTGGACTCCTATGTGTCGTAAATGCTCGAGCTTTACACCTCTACCTCCTAAGTAGTGGCTGCAGACTTGTTTTACAGACAACTACAGCCTGCTGTCTTCCTTATTTTTCAAATTCTTAAAATTTTTCACAACGAGTTAAGAAAGAGATTACCAATCTCTTAATGGAAGCACCAAGTTTCACCACTATAAAGTGTTTATTATACCGCAAAACAGTATTAAGATGCATTCCTTTCTTGCTCTAGTTTAAAGTCATCTCGGACCACGCTAAATCTTCACAAATTTTTAGACCAATGTTATTTTTTTGTGCTATTTGTTCACTTTGATTATGATGATTAATGATATTCGTCGTAACTAACCAATAGTTACAATCAAATTATATATGGTATGGTTATGGTTAATTACTATTTTATTGATCATATCCTATTGGTACAATCTGTAACGGTTTACCGGATTTAACATATAAATACTAAGCCAACTTTAATAAATAATGTTTATAGAAAATACAAC